>JAJJWW010001759.1:0-600000 GCA_023531295.1 Papaver armeniacum | reverse complement strand
TCTGATCGATATAAAAATCGATGGAAAGTTTAACGATTTTACTGAAGAATTGATAATTCTAGTTTTTAAGTTTTTTAGGATTTAACTAAAGAATCTTATAGCTACATAATAGACAATTAATATGACAAAATTGATTTGGACTCGATTTGGTATGATGTATATGGTGAAAACAATAATGTAGAAAAATGTTTTTTTTTTTTCTTCAGATTGCAACGAAATCAGAGTTCCCGATAACGATGCAATAACTAATTTGAGTAACATTTCGGTTGATAGTGAACATAATAACAAGCTCTTTTCTTATTATCATGAGAAAAATATGGGATCGGTAATTGTTAGTGCATCTCTCGGTCGAATTCGCCAATTTTTCCACGTCAAACTTGTTTTCAATGTTAGATATACAAAACTATATCTTGATTTTTGGCCTATTAAAGTAAAGTCTTGTACTAGGATTAGAGTATGTTAGTTGAGTATCGGACAATACTGAATACCCTCGAAGATTGAAGACTGAAGAACATATAAATACATCATCAACAAAGAGGTATGTGAAAACTGACCTATCCTATTTACTCACGTCATTACCATTCTATCTTATGAGACTATGTCGTATAATTTTAGTAGATTTAATAATAAAAAGAAAAAATTTCAAGACCAATCTTTTCTTGTTTAAACTATCGAAACATGATTCAAGAAATCGATGTTTAGAACCTTAACAATCTTAATTAAAAACAATTTATTCAAGTTAATCATTAAGAAATTTCCCAATCAAAAGTGCATATTGCATATGTCTATTGCGAAAGTTCCAAATCAATTATGTGAGAAAAATAATTGCTTGGAGACAGGTAAACATACTTGTATGTATTACTAAACTTAGTATGAATTTCGCGGGATGTATAAGTTAGCAAGACCGGTTTGCAAACCTTGTACATTTGAGTTCAGGAATTAGGTAGGTTCGCAAACCCCTACCATCTGAGTTTCGTGAACTACAAGGCTTACAAACCCTTGTGGCTTGATTTCGTTAACTATCAAAGGTTTGCAAACCTGCTCAGTTCTAGTATAGTAGAACTACATGAACTATCATATATATTTATTTTCACCTTTGTACAATTCTCATAAACACTTCTAAAAAAAATATTATTCATTTGTGTTTATGGATAATTGATTAAGTCTTGAGTGTTATTGCGCACAACTATATATTTTTGTAAGTTGAAAGGCTACCGAGACGCTTTGAACCATTATTGGGCACGGTTCCAGAACCCTGGACGATAAGGCATATTCTTCTGTAATTTCAAGGAAGACATCTCACATGCTTTTTCTCAGGCAACCTGTATGGACTAAACCCAAATATAATTCCGAGAGTTACAACCTAATGAATCTCACTTAGGAATTATATTATGAGTTTATATCTCTCTCTCTCATAATCAATATGTAAACGGAAACAAGTCCGTGAACCTGCTTATGTCGTGATAGTTCTTGGACGATTCCAAATATCAATCAAGTTGTATCCAACAATTACTATAGAAATATCTACTTTGATTGATATACGTACAATCCGTGATATTTCAATTATAAAGATAAACTTTATAATACAGAAGAAGAAATAACGCAGACACCATAAATTTTGTTAACGAGGAAACACAAGTACAAAAAACCCCCGGGAGCTTGTCTAGATTTGAATACCAAACTATATTAAGCAGCTACATACTCTAACCTACTATACAAACCTCAGACTGGAATGTAGTTGAGACCGATTACACCATCACAGTAATTCAGTTACAGTCGATCTCCTTACACCTCTTCAATCCGGCAAGACTCTGAGCAATTAATTCCCCCTGACATCATTTACAACCTAAGAGTTGCTTCAATTCAATTGAAAACTTTAAACCAGTCTACCTCTTACAAATAAGTCTTATATGTGATTTCCGTTTACAATAGACAAAAAGAGATAAACGGAAGAATACCGGAAAATCTAAGTTCCAAATTTGTTGATTACAACAAAAGCTGCTGCTTTCTTTTGTCATAGCGTCTCCTGGCCAATTTTTTCATGTTCAACGAATACACTTATAAGTTATTATAACCCTTAAAAAAGCAGTGAACTCAGCTATAACTTGAGTTGTGTATTTCGTGGGCAGATAAGCAAGAGCAATTAGTAGGCAAATAACGTGGCCAGAATAGCGATTTAAATTCTTACTTAGCTAGGAAGAGAAACAAAAATGAGACTTCTGTCAGCTTAAGGAGAGATCGAGTCTTGACTCTTTAGGGTTTATTGTACTCTACGTGAATGATTTAGACGGTTGACCCGCAAGGAGGGAGGGCCTAGCTAATTTATAATGATCCCCAAATATTTGGGCAACCTTATTATTACTATTTGGAAAGGTGAAATTCAAAAAAAAACATTCTGATGGGTTTTCCAAGAACATCACATCAAATCATATTATGAGCAGATAATTTCTTTCTAGTGCTAAAGAGTTTCGAGTTCCGGTCATTTGTAAGGAAAATGGTTATCTGATTAGTCCTAACAATTACCAAGTGAAAATACATGTATATGATATATAGACAAAGAGTCGGCAGAAAAGATTCTTCTCATGTACAACACGATTTTAAGTAAGCAGCCACAATTATTTTTCAACATCGCCAAAACTTGCAATTTTCATTGACAGTGTTGCAATATAATTATTTACGTATGGCTACCCCACTCTGATTTTCCATTTTCATAGTATATTAACAATCTGACAAATTACGTGTCTATTAGTAATAATCAGAAGTCCAATCTATAACCTCATTACAGTGACACCTTATAATCAATCAGTCGATAGTATTGATAATTATTAAGAAGCAGGCCTAATGCCATAAATCTTGCTAATCTCTACCTTATTGATTGATGAAACACTGAAAACATGGCAAACGCAATGGATTACAAAACATCATTGATGGTCTTTACTGCCTTTCTTCTACTTCTTGTTTTCTATTTTTCTCCTTCTAACAAACAACATTTCAGCATCAACAGCACTTCTCCTTACATTCAAAGACCACAAAATTTCTCTTCATTAGCTTCGAATACTACTACTAATGAAACTAATAATGGAAGTCTTGCAATAACTTCCGGGTCCACAGCATCATCTGAGCATACTCATGATAGAGTGAGTTTGAAAGTTACAATTTTCTTTTTGTGCATGAATCATATGTTTGATGAGTTAATGGATAATTCTTGTGTGTATACAGAAAAAGCATACTAGTGCGGAAAGAATTGAAGATGACCTTGCGAGAGCTAGGAGTGCAATTCAAAAAGCAGTTCGGATGCGTAATTACACAACTAATAGAGTGCAAGATTTCATTCCTAGAGGACCAATATACAGAAATCCGTATGCCTTTCATCAGTTAAGATCTTTGTCATCTTTTAATAATTTGGTTTTCCGTATTTCCAATATTGGAAGGACTGCTTTCTTAGATATAACATGCACATAGCTATTTTCAATCAATTCTGATAGTCCAAGTTCCTGAGATGTAATTCTAACTGAAATATGTACTCATCGTGGATTAGGAGTTACATTGAGATGGAGAAAACATTCAAAATTTGGACGTATAAAGAGGGCGAGTTACCTATGGTACATAGTGGACCACATAGTTACTTATATTCAATCGGAGGTCATTTCATTGATGAAATGGAGGAGGAGACAAACCCATTTGCAGCATCCAACATGGAGGAAGCTCACGCATTCTTCCTTCCCTTCAGTGTAACCAATATGGTTGACGTTCTATATGAACCTGATGCTGGTTATGCTCCCTATATTCGTGTCGTAGAAGATTATGTCCGTGTTATATCAGAAAAATACCAATACTGGAATAGAAGTAGCGGTGGAGATCATTTTATGGTTTCATGTCATGATTGGGTAAGTACGAACAATTATCATCTGCATCTTTTTTGTTGTTGTTGTTGCATAATCTAATACTAAATGGTTCATATTCCGCTGTGTGTGGTGCAGGCACCCATAGTCACAAAACAAGCACTATTCAAGAACGTTATTAGGGTTGTTTGCAATGCTAATTCATCAGAAAGTTTTAATCCTAAATGGGATGTATCCTTGCCAGAATTTAACCTGGTAACAAGAACACTTCTCATCTCAACGCAATCTCGTGAAACTAGTCCAAACCGTTCAATACTTGGTTTCTTTGCCGGCGGGGCTCATGGAAACATAAGAAAGATTCTAATTGAGCAATGGAAAGACAAAGACAGTGAATTACAGGTTAACGAATATCTTCCTAAGGGAACAGATTACGGGGAACTGATGGTTAAAAGCAAATTTTGCTTGTGCCCAAGCGGGTCCGAAGTTGCAAGTCCTAGAGTTGTCGAGGCAATCCATGCAAGCTGTGTTCCTGTGATTATTTCGGATCACTATGTTCTCCCATTTAGTGATATACTTGATTGGAGTCAGTTTTCAATACAGGTTCCAGTCGATAAAATACCAGAACTGAAAACCATATTACTAGCCGTACCGGATGGAAAGTACCGCAGACTTCAGAAGAGAGTTAAACAAGTTCAACTGCATTTTACTTTAAATCGTCCCGCAAAAAGGTTTGACGTTACACATATGATCCTTCATTCAGTTTGGCTAAGGCGATTGAATTTTCATCTACCAGCTTGATTTTTCACTATAATCCAAAAATCTGCTTGGTCTCTAAAATTTATACCTCAACGGTGTACATTCACACTGGACCCAGAATCTATATTGTACCCTAATATTTAGATCATGGTATTTGCACACAAAAAAAATAGCACCTCTCTAAAGACCTATGCATCTTTTTCCTTTTTGAGTATGAACAAGAACTTGTATCAAAAACCAGGCTAATTCCTCTGAGCTTGCCCCTATCTCTTTCCTTCTAGTTCTGGAAATTACCGCAGCGGTAGAATTTTCTAGTGGTTAGCATTAAACTTGTCTACTGCAACAGTGCCAACAGATAAACTTGTCTAAGTTCCAAATTTGTTGATTACAGCAAACGCTTCTTCCCTTCTTTTGTTCATTTTTTTTTTATGTTCGACGAATCACTTATCAGCTATAACTTGAGCTGTGTATTTCGTGACACGGATAAGCAATTTAGTACGCAAATAACGTGGCCCGAATCGTGGTCTAAATTCTTACTTATCTAGGAACAGAAACAAAAATGACTAAATGATTTGTGTTTCTTCTTAAAGAGAGATAGATTCTTGACTCTCTTTAGGATTTTTCTGTTTGACTTTTTAGGATTGTATTGTACTGTACATGAATGATTTAGACAGTTGACCAGCAAGGAGGGAGGGCCTAGCTAGTTTATAATGATCCCCAAATATTTGGGCAACCTTATTACTATTTGGAAAGTTGAACTTCAAAAAAAAAAATATTCTGCTGAGTTCAATAAGCCCGGCGAGATCGGGTATACTCAAACTAATTGGGTATACCCAATTTTAAAGGGACACTTTTTATGGGTTTTAGGAAGAGTCTTAATGGGTAAGTTACAAAACTACCCTTACCCATTAATAATCTTAATTACCCTAAATCAATTTTTATTCTCTTCTTCTTCATCTTCATCTTCATCTTCCATCAACCAAAGCCATATAAAAATCTTCGACTTTAATTTTCCAAAAAATTGTTGACTCTACCAAATGAAAAAAGAAGACTATAAGTGATGTTTAAACTCAAACCCATCATTGTGTTGTGTGATTTGATTGTTATATTAGGTTAGAAATCGAAAATTATGATTTCGTGTTTTTGGCCTGGCAAAGGTCGTAACATGCATATCTTGCCGACTTTTCATAATAGCCATGGCTATACGATCAGAATTTTTCAACAGCCGCGAGGTATTTTTTACCTGAATACCTTGCCTAGGCAAAATACAAAATTTAAGGGTATTTTTTAATACATCGCGGGCCAAAAACAAATGTAGGGTATTTTTGAATACCTTGTCTGGCCAAAAACAATCTTAAAGGTATTTTTTGAATACCTTGCCGGACCAATAAATTTTTTATGTCATCTTCTGTATGTCAAAAAACAAAAGTCGGCAACGTCGACGATGAAGATCATGCAGGCCACTTTTGGACGGCGAGGTCGACGATGAAGATCTTGCCGGCCAACCTCGTTTGACTTTTCATACTTTGTTTGATCTTTGCCGACTTAATACTGCGAAAGTGTTGATTTATTCTTTGATATTGAGTATGATTTCATATAACAGATTTGCAATCCCATTTTTAGAAGTATTTCGGTTGTGTGCTTCATTTTCGTTGCAAGAGATATTCTCAAAAAAAAAAAAAAAAAAAAAAAAATCAAAAATCATCCCACAAAAGTTCAATCAAAAACAAATTTTCATAACTTAAAAATTCATAAGTTTTAATCTATTCAATCAATTTAAATTTAATTAATTAATCTAATCAAAATTTTAGTGTTAATTAAATGAAGGCAATTTTGCCATTTTGAAAATACAAGGTTAAGGGTTGGCTTGGTTTTACTTCAAAATGACCCTATTTGGGTATACACCAATCTCGCCAGGTCAATAAGGTTTAGTTTTCTAGGGTCGTCACATCTAATCATATTATGTGCACATAATTTCTTTTGATTGTTAAAGAATCTGGTGCTAAAGAGTTTGGAGTTCAGGTCACTTGTATGGAAATTGGTTATCTGATTACTTCAAAAGCAGTTTCCAAGTGAAAATACATGTATGATTTTAAGAGTCGGCAGAATAGAGTCGGCAGAAAAGATTCTTCTTATGTACAACACGATTTTAAGTATTAATATAAAATGCATATGGACTCATTTAGAGTAAGCAGCCACAATTATTTTTCAACATCGCCAAAACTTGCAATTTTCATTGACAGTGTTGCAATATAGTTATTTACATATGACTACCCTACGCTGATTTGCCATTTTCATAGTATATTAACAATCTGACAAATTACGTGTCTATTAGTAGTAATCAGAAGTCCAATCTATAACCCCATTACAGTGACACCTTATAATCAATCAGTCGATAGTATTGATAATTATTAAGAAGCAGGCCTGATGCCATAGATCTTGCTAATCTCTACCTTATTGAAACACTGAAAACATGGCAAACGCAATGGATTACAAAACATCATTGATGGTCTTTACTGCCTTGCTTCTACTTCTTGTTTTTTATTTTTCTCCTTCTAACAAACAACATTTCAGCATCAACACTGGCTTCTTCTCTTCTAATAACAGCACTTCTCCTTACATTCAAAGACCACAAAATTTCTCCGCTGATGATTCATTAGCTTCGAAAACTACTACTAATGAAACTAATAATGGAAGTCTTGCAATAACTTCCGGATCCACAGCATCATCTGAGCATACTCATGATAGAGTGAGTTTGGAAGTTACAATTTTCATTTTGTGCATGAATCATATTTTTGATGGTGTCGGTTAATGAATAGTTCTTGTGTGTATACAGAAAACGCGTACTAGTGCGGAAAGAATTGAAGATGACCTTGCGAGCGCTAGGAGTGCGATTCAGAAGGCAGTTCGGACGCGTAACTACACATCTAATAGAGTGCAAGATTTCATTCCTAGAGGAATAATATACAGAAATCCATATGCCTTTCATCAGTTAAGATCTTTGTCATCTTTTTAGTTTGGTTTTCGCGTTTCCAATCTTGAAAGAACTTTCTTACAAATAGCATGCACATAGCAATCTTTCTGAAATATAATTTGATATTTTTGCCTTTTTTATGTATAATGAATATTTAGGCAATGTTTTCCTATACGACCAAATTTCTAATTCAAATTCGTCGTACTCATCATGAATCAGGAGTTACATTGAGATGGAGAAAACATTCAAAATTTGGACATATAAAGAAGGCGAACTACCTTTGGTACATAATGGACCACACAGCTACCTGTATTCAATTGAAGGCCATTTCATTGACGAAATGGAGGAGGATACAAACCCATTTGCAGCATCAAACATGGAAGAAGCTCACACATTCTTCCTTCCCTTTAGTGTAACCAATATGGTTAGCGCTCTATATGTACCTGGTTCTCGTGTTGGTCTAGCTCCCTATATCCATGTAGTTGCAGATTATGTTCGTGTTATATCAGAGAAATACGATTACTGGAATAGAAGTAGCGGGGGAGATCATTTTATGGTTTCTTGTCATGATTGGGTAAGTACGCACAATTTATTTTTTGCATCTTTTTTGTTGTTGCATAATTTATACTAAATGGTTCATTTTCTTTTGTGAGTTATGCAGGCAGCCAAAGTAACAAATCAAGCACCCGATGAACTATTCAAGAACGTTATTAGGGCCGTTTGCAATGCGAATTCATCAGAAAGTTTCAATCCTAAATTGGATGTATCCTTGCCAGAACTCAGCCTGGTAACAAGAACACTTCTTATTTCCACGCAGTCTCGTAAAACTAGTCCAAATCGTCCAATACTTGGGTTCTTTGCTGGTGGTGCTCATGGAAACATAAGAAAGATTCTAATTGAGCAATGGAAAGACAAAGACCGTGAGCTACAAGTTAATGAATATCTTCCTAAGGGAACAGATTACGGTGCATTGATGGTTAGAAGCAGATTTTGCTTGTGCCCAAGCGGGTATGAAGTTGCAAGTCCTAGGATCGTCGAGGCAATTCACGCAAGTTGTGTTCCTGTGATTATTTCTGATCACTATGTTCTTCCATTCAGTGATATACTCGATTGGAGTCAATTTTCAATACAGGTTCCAGTCGACAAGATACCGGAACTGAAAACTATATTACTAGCGGTACCGGATAAGAGGTACCGCCAACTTCAGAAGAGGGTTAAACAAGTTCAAAGACATTTTACTTTAAATCGTCCTGCAAAAAGGTTTGATGTTACTCATATGATACTTCATTCAGTTTGGCTTAGGCGACTAAATTTTCATCTACCGGCTTGAATGACTGCTTGAGTATCTTGCTTGCCTTTCTTATTCAGTCTTATCTGTAATTTAGTTTAAACGATGTAATTTTCGGTTTCAAATTTGCGGAGTAGAATTTGGGCACAATTGCCACATTGCAGAAAAATCATACAATTGATATTCCAAAAGCATGAGCTACTAAAATCATTGTGTCACAAACTTCCGAAGAATTTAGGATTAACGGTGCAAGAGCTTGTTTATAATTCTAAGTTTCTTTGGGGTTTAGAGTTTACACCTAGAGAAGGTAACTAGAAAACAGATTTTTACAGTTAATCTGGAATCATGCGAGACTTGTCCATCTTTGGATTCTTCCACACCATGTGGGGCCCACTAGATATTACACTCAATAAATCGATCGGATTCTATCCAGATGGGTGATCATTTGAGCCATCAAACTTTGTTTTGAGTTTTAAAAGTGAGAAAAAGAACACTTTCAGGGTGTTAGTCGTGGGAGATTTCAGTGTATTTCAATAGAGTTGGCAAACTAGACTCTCATACACTCCTCTAAATCCCTAGGGATTTAAATACATTAAAATCTCTCAAACTCTCCCACAACTAACCCCCTGTTTGTGGGGGCTCCTTGTTATCCCTTTGTTTTATTACCCTTAATAATCACGAGGAGGATCCGTGTACACTCCTGGATGGACACTAGATTTGCTCCGTTTTCTCCGCAAAACTCAAAGGATAATAAATTTGAATTTAATATTTAAATGATGTGTTTTTTATATAAAATTTTACATTCATACCAAAAATGAGCATAATTCGAGACGTATAACATCACCATCTATCCCTTTAAATATCAGTCATTAAAAATTAACGGTTGAAATTAAGATCGGTAGATGGTGAGGTTTGATATCTCGAGTTGTGCTCATTTTTGGTAGGAATGTATAGTCCTATAAGAGGAACGTCTCATCAAAATATTAGATCTAAATTCATCGTCGTTTCGGTTTTGTAGATAAAATGATGCAAATCATGTATGATAGCGTCCATCTAAGAGTGTCCATGGATCCCACCTCATTAATCATAACCTTTAATAGAACGACATGTGTATTTAGTTTACATGACTAAGAGCAAGTATTATGATGGAGTCCAAGCTATTTATGATGTGAAAAAAAAAAGTGTTTTGTCAATTCTAATGGCTTCCAGATTGTTTCTCTTGAATATCTTCTAAGATTTCTCTTAGCCATACAACATGAGATGTGGCTATTAATGCTGAAATGTACTCTGCTTGCTTCCGTCATGGATAGAGCTATGGTTCATTGCTTCTTCGATTCCCAAGAGAAAATGCATACCACGATGTACTCTTCATGTCATCAGTACAACCTCCTAAGTCGCTACAATAGCCAACTAATTTGACATCCAAATTTTCAGAATACATGATCCCAAAATTCATTATTCCTTGAATATACCTTAATAACCTTTTTGTCACACCAAGATGCAGATGATTAGGTGAAATCATGAACCTAGAAAGCATACTTGAAGCAAACATAATATCGGGTCTTGTATGTGTAATGTACAACAAGTTTCCAATAAGTCCTCTATAGTAAGTCTCACCAAATTTTCTTCCTCCATCATCTTTCTTGAATTTCTCATTCACTATAAGTGGTGTTGATTTGGGGTTATAACCAAGCATACCAAATTTCTTCAACACCTTTTCGGCATACTTGCTTTGAGAAATGAATACTTCATCTTCACTTTGATGAACTTCTATACCAAGGAAGTACTTGAGCAAACCCATGTAACTCATCTCATATTTCATCATCATTTCTCTTTTGAATTTTTCGATCATATGAACACATTAGCCGTAAAAATAAGGTCATCAACATACAAGGAAACGATGAGAATAGACGTACCTTGTAGGTTCACTCCTGCTTTTGTTGAAGTTTTTCCTTTTTAAGTATCCATCTATCACACTATACCAAGATCTTGGTGCTTTCTTAAGGCCATACCGATCTTTCTTCAAATTTTATACCTTTTCTTCTTCTCCTTCAATCATAAATCCTAGTGGTTGTTTTACATGGACCTCTTCTTGGAGTTCTCCATTCAAAAAGCTTAGGAAGCCCTAGACATCATGGCTCTAATGGTGTCAAGACGAGCAGACGGTGCAAAAGTCCCATTATAGTCGATGTCCGGTTGTTGCGAGTATACCTTTGCCACCAACCTTGTTTTATTCCTTTAAACCGATCCATCTGCATTGTACTTCACCTGGTAGATCCACTTCCCACCAATAACTTCTTTATCACTTGGCCTTTTTACTTTGTCCCATCTGTCTTTATCATTGCTGACTACAACTTATTCTTTCATGGGTCTTATCCATATCGGTTGTTTTGATGCTTCTTCAAAATTTTCTGGTTCAGCCGTACGATAGTTACATCTTTCATACACTTCACTCAACCTATACATATTCTTTGGTTCCATTGTTGGTGATGCTGATGCACTATTACTTTGAGATACTTGGAGATACTCCTTGTCTTGTATTTGGTGGTGTTTGAGGTAGTTCTTCCTCATTTTCTTCACCTTCTTCAACTTCATTTGTTGCTAAATTTTCTTTCTCTTCATCAACAATAATGGTTCTCTTCTCAATTTTTCTTCTTCCCAATTCCATGAAGCACCTTCATCAAACAAGACATCACGACTTGTGATCATTTTGTTGTTTTTCAAGATAAACAACCTAAAACCTTTTGATTAGAGGCTATAAAAAAGAAATATATATTTTTCACTTAATTTATCAAGATTTTTTCTCTCCACCTTGGGAATTTGAGAGTAACACACTACCAAAAATTTTGAGATGTCTTACCGATGATTTTATCTCACTGCATTTCAAAATAAGTTTTATCCCATACGGATTTTGTTGGAAACCTATTCATCAAGTAGATGTTCGTGTTAGGCATACTCTTCTCATGAAGAATCATGGGATTAGCTATCTCCATCACAGTTTGGTTCTTTCTCTCGGAAACACCATTTTGATAAGGAGTATAACCCATGGTTAATTGCCTTTCCAAGCCTTCATCTTCACAAAATTTATCAAACTCTTTTTTGTTGTACTCTTTGCCTATATCACTTCCCAAAACTTTGATGTAGTAACAACTTTGATTTTCAACAAGGCTTTTGAACTTCTTGAAAATGCTAAAAACTTCGGACTTTTGTCTCATGAAGTATACCCAATTCATACGACTAATATCATCAATGAATAAGATAAAATATTTATTACCTTCATGAGTTGGTATCTTCATTGGTTCAAACACATCAGTATGACTGTATGTACCAAACCAAGAGGTTCTTTTTGTCTTCATGATACACCTTTTCGAAATGGTTGGTGATATTGTATTCCAAGTGCACAACCTTCACACATTGCATCCTTGTGCTTGATATGGTGTGGAAGTCCTTGCACCGTGTTCTTGTTGGAAACCACCTTGAGACTATTGAAATTCAAATTCCCAAGTCTTTTATGCCATAACCAAGTTTAATTAATAATTTCCATTCTCAATGAAATATTCTTCTCTTTTTCAAACACAATTGGAAATCTTTTATTCTTCTCCATCTTCATACTCTTCATGACTTGTCTCTTGTTCTTTTGTTTCATGTCATAAATGGTGCAATATCAATCTTCAAAGTGTATAATGTATCCAAGATCCACAAGTTGCCCAACACTAAGCAAATTTTGAGCGAAATCCATATTATATAACACATCTATAATGTAGAAAATTATACCTCTTCCATTAGCTTGAACCTTCCATCCCCCTCTTTACTAGAGAATTTATGGAAGTATCCTTATCAACAAACAAGATCTTCTATCAAACATATGAGTTGTACCACCACTATCCATGAACCACACTTCACGTTTGGAAGTCACCATAGCACTTTGAAAAGCATAAAACAATTATTATTATTTTATTCATCCACTAATCCGGCTTTTCACTTTGATGCCCCGGAAAAACAACGAGGGAAGACTGGTACTGAGTACTAATGTATGCTTGCTCTGATGCAATTGGTGGGGAAGCATAAAAATATTTTCTTCTCAAGTTTCTCATATTACTGATATGTATCAACATGCACCTTCTATGGTTTATTAAATTAGATTAATTGATGTTAGTGACGAGGTGTCAACTCGCAAATAATAATTTCTACTTTTCTTTACACTAGCAAGTAATATAATGAAAGCGGATTCGTCCCAAGGGAGGTGTATTAAGAAAAATTTGGTATGCAAATACTCTTAGTAAGATTGTTTTGTTATAGAAATTTTGAAAATTGTAAAGTTGTATTAAAAAATGAGATGGAATTGATTAAGGAATCATTATCGACCACGAAACATAAACCAAATCGATAAATAGCACGTTCTTCGCTTTATATCGTTACTAACAACCCTAGGATAATTAGTACGCTCAACTATCCCGTTATTATCCCCTACGTTCACCGGATACGGAAGCGCTCGACTACCGGATTCTACTTGCCAAGTTTCCCGGAGGTACGCTTACTAGGTGTGACTCAAAAAAGTGCTCTAAATTTTGTGAGATAAGGTTGCTCCTAGTGATGAACTCAAAAGCATGAATCACCTACTAGTGTCAATTTCTACATATGGGAACTTAACAAAGTCCCATCATCAATACCCATATATTGCTACTTGTGTTTAATTCTCTAGACAATTATGGGTCGAAGAAAATCTAAACTAGCAATAAGATTGTGACATAACTATTTAATTTCGAACTTAAACAATTAAGGAACAATTCATAAGCATTATTAGCATAGTAGAAATCAAACAATAACTAAACTTGCGAGAAAACGAACTATTGCATATCAATCATGAGTTCATATTTCGGGCTTTGAAATCACCCTTAATCAAAGATAGGTTTAGTTACTTATAATAATGGAGTTATAATCATAATCATAATTGAAATAAAGAAGATCAAAGATAAAAACGAAAGCAAACCCTAACTGCGGCTATGTCTCCAAAACTCCAAGTAGAATACGTGATATTAAAGTTGTAAAAATCCTCCCTTTTATGTCTCTTCTTAGGTCAAGTCTTCAAAGGTCTTATAGATGGAAGTCCACCAAGTCCAAATGTGAGATATATCCATGTAGAAAATTTGCCCAGAAGTGTAGCTGAAAAACTGGGATCACCGGCCGGAAGCTAACCGGAAAGCAGCTCAGGTGACCGGTAAAGTCAAACCGGCCACCAGTCAAAGACAGTCAAGTGAGTTAGCTCGGTTAAGCAGGGTGAGTCAAGTCTGGCTAACTACCATGATTACGCTTCACCAGTGCAATTCCATCCATGTTGGCTATTCATCCTACAAGTCATGTACCTTCTATAGCAGCGGCTTACTAACATAACCCACTGCCATTTCAATCACCGCATACCACAACCGCAACTTTCATTCGACACCACCTCATTCCTAGAACAGCGGCTTTTCCTACCTCCTTGCAGTTACACTCAACTTTAGCAGGTCCAACTCCATTTACTCACTATAATTTCAATCTCATTCCACATCCACAACTTCACTTTGTTATTTCACTGCACTACCAACATCATTAGGCTAGAACATCATCACCAATACCGCCTTCAGTTTCCTTACAACATCAATCTATCGCCATCATCCTCAAATTACCTGCAATGGTGGTTTGTTCTCATTGCTCCATTCTGCAACTCCATCCTGCTACCATCAGATGCACCCTGCAACAGCAACTGGCCATTGTGGACGCGAACACCACAACAACACCGGTTTATACGAACTGAACTCCACCAATCATTGCATCACCTAACTCAGCTCTGTATTGCATCTAGCTCACTGCATCATTCTAGCTTCCCATTCACAGATAAGCATATCCAGCTCCAACTGACAGAACCCATTACTCCAGAGTTGTAGCTTTTGCAACACAGTCACCAACTCCAGTTCCATTACAACTGCATCATCATCACAACTCAAATGCAGACAACCATTGCAGCAACAAGTCACCACAATCAGTTCATTCTTTGTTCAACCATCTCAGACCACAGGATCCTACCATCTGCAATTTCGTCAACCAATATGTGTTCTTGCATGTAGTTTCCTAGCCATACATCTACAGAGCATTAAATCATTCCCTTCTCTGCCATAACCCCAAATTTGTTGTCAATAGTGTCATCTTCCATCTTTACTTCTCTGTGATTTTCAGACCTTAACAGCAAACAACATCACCACCAACATCATTTTCTTCCATTCCTATTTCAAACTCAACCCATGTCTCAGCACATTATGCAACATAACCACATACCAATTCACCATCTGAGCCCTTCCACCATCTCTGTAATTCAGATTCATCACCTTCAATCAAAACCCTAACCTGTGTCAGATCCATCTTCCCATAAACCAGTGGCGGCAACCACTTCAATCTCCCCTGAAATTCAACAGAATCAAACCCTGTAAAATCCCATTTCTTCCCTGAGCTTCATAAAAAATTATGGGTATCGAGACGGATCATCGATTAAGTAAACAAATCAAACACAAATAAAGAGACAGCAATTAACGTGGTTCGGCACTAATGTCTACGTCCACGGAGAGAAACCCCGAAGGGAGAATTAGATTAATGATCTCCAGAGAGTTTGATCATTCTGGGATCGTGTTACAGTTACACGATGAGTCCTATTTATAAGATTATTGAATAAAAAGTAAACCTAGAGTAGTAAAATACATTGACTAGGTAAACTAACTTATCCAGCTAGAATAAAGGAGTTACTAGCCAGAATGCGTAATCCTATGCATGACTTGTTCCTGTAATTATGTTCTCCACACGTCCGTTGAATGCACCATAAGCTAACTGACCACCTCGATCACCTCGGTGGCTAATATGTGTGCCATATAATCCAACACCCCCCCTCAAGTTGGACACGGAGAGAAATAAAGTGTGCAACTTGGACAATATCTTGAAAATAAACCTTGTAAACTAAACTTTGTATGACGTACTTCGACCATGGCATGGATGCTTCATTCATGTACTTGGATGTGGCAGTTGAACTTTATGAGCTGACTGTTTTTCTTTTACGCCAAGAACTTGATTTAGGCTCCTTTGTCTTCTTTTCTTTTCACAGTCTTAATTTTAGCAGCACCATTTTGGTATTGTCCATTGTAGACAAGACATCTTGTTTTTCTTTTACGCCGAAGAACTTAACTTGATCAGGAAAATGATGATCTTAGAAGAGGAAACTCATGATATTGAGGGAGATTTCCGCGTGATATTGGCCATACTGTTGACGGAAGAAAGCAACAACTTAAAGGTTGTGTATGATGCCTGTGCATAATAAGATCATGAATAAAAAAGCATACTTTGCCAAGGATCATGGCATCTGCTGCTGTGGTTAATGATTGATATAGCGGACAAGAAGATCATGATAGCATCTTGCCTGAATGAGTTAAGATAAAGACTGGTTTGTCAATGGGAAAACAATCTTTCATTGACCAAAAATAACCACCGCAATGGCTATAGATATGAACCATCGCGGATCTATGGTGGAAGAAAAGTAATTGATACTGATAGTTCAACGTGTTAGCTTGCGAAGAACACCAAAAAATAAATTTGCTATGAGTTTCACCGAAGGAAACTTATGTTTTCCGAGAAACATAAAAAGAAGAAGAGAATATTATTGTAAAAATGATGTTACCAAATCTTAGATGAGATAATATTTTCCTTAAATATTCGAAAATAAAGGATGGATATCTCGTAAAAGATGGAAAATATGGAAACGTCCATAATGAATGAATTGATTCAGCGATTTTGGCAAGAATTTCGGAAATGGAAATATTTTCGGGATTGAATTCTTCTTGGCAAAGAAAAACCAAGGAAAAGTAAATAGTAAATTACAGGGGATGTATACTTGATCATCCACAATGTGCTTGATTGAAATACCCATAATTACCATAAAAGCTTAAAGGTATATAGTATTTGATATTAAGAGAAATGTTTTGCCGTGAACAATGGCAAGATATTGATAGAATATCATGTGCACTGTATCAACATGACATAGCGAAAGAATAGATTTGCCCATAGTTTGAACTATTGAATGAAACCATATAGATTGGAGAATCCAACTGAGTACATGAAAATATTAGGTCTTGGTAAAGCAAAACCTCAATAAGATAAACTTGTTAAAAGCGATAACAAGATATCCGAAAAATGGAATACTCTTCGGAAATGATTGAGTTACCATGAATCTTGGCGACAAGAGCAGGAAAAGGAAAAAAAAAATCATGAAACTACCATCTTCTGCACAAAGTCATGAAACTATGATCGATATCCATAGTCATAAAAATATGAGAAGGAATTCATGATGATAAGAGAGATCGATGAAGTTGAGAAAATGAACCAAGTTTGAGCAAACAAACAATATTATTTTTGATCAACACAAAGAGTCGGTCATTTCATAAAAAAAATTCTTGAATGTGAACAGATGGATGAAAGCCTATACAACTGTAGGTCTTAGACTTGAATAGAATTCATAAAAATGACGATTATGAATTTAAATCTCCTGGACTAATATTGAAGACTAGCCAGAGAAAGAAAAAAAAAATTGAGGCAATCTGAGCGGATCTCCCCGCTCTGATACCATAATAAATTATGGGTATCGAGACGGATCATCGATTAATCAAACAAATCAAACACAAATAAAGAGACAACAATTAACGTAGTTTGGCACAAACGCCTACGTCCACGGAGAGAAACCCCGAAGGGAGAATTAGATTAATGATCTCCAGAGAGTTTGATCATTCTGGGATCGTGTTACAGTTACACGATGAGTCCTATTTATAGGATTATTGAATCAAAAGTAAACCTAGAGTAGCAAAATACATTGAATAGGTAAACTAACCTATCCAGATAGAATAAAGGAGTTACTAGCCAGAATGTGTAATCCTATGCATGACTTGGTCTTGTAATTATCTTCTCCACACGTCCGTTGAATGCACCATAAGCTAACTGACCACCTCGATCACCTCGGTGGCTAATATGTGTGCCATATAATACAACACTTCACAGCTCAGAAATTTATCACACAAACCTCATCTGAACAACATTAGATCCTTGGAACTGGATCATTTCAAACCATTAAAGCCACCCTATCATCTTCTACTCCTTAAATTCAGATTAAACCCACTCTAATTTCTGCTTCCTCTTCTTCATCAATTGAGACCGAAACCAATTATTTCTTCTCTGGGTTCTTCTTGATATGAATAGCTTCAAACCCATTAATGATTCTCCCTTCTTGATCTCCATTCCAAATCTCAGTTCAAAACTGAACCCTAACTTCTAATTCTCGATCAACACAGCATCAGGTCATGAAATAGGGCGTCATCGTTGATAACAATAGCCACAGACTCTAACCCCCATGATCTTGCAACATTACCAACACCAGCAGATCTTCTCCTCAACTTATAAATTTCTCTTCCCTTTTCTCTGAGTTTTAGGTGCCTCCATTCTTCTTGCTTTCAGGTGGAGTAAGAAATAATGAGAACAAATACACTCTTTCTCTGAATTTTAGGGTAAGAGAAACTGAAGTGATACAGCTACTCAAGTGAATTGGCTAAGGGGTACCCAGATGACTCTAGGGACCCTGAGAATTGATACGAGACGCCAAAGGATGACATATTCTTTTGCTCCAATGTGCTTCCAATAGCGCTTTCCTGTGAAGTGACGATTCTGCATTCCTTGCTCCAAATGAACGCTTTCTTCTTTCTCGAATTCTTCCACCAACAACATCCGTCTTTTACTCCTCATATTCACTTCTTTTCTTCAATGTCTACTTGTCACTAAAGCAGTCATGCTTTTCGGACAGTAATTCGCATCACTAAAGTTGACATGCTTTTCAGACAGAGATGAAGAAATAAAAGCAAATATTGCACATGAGATGAGGCTTTTGCGTTGTTTCTTCTTCTTTTGTTCCAAATGACTCCAAAGTACCTAAATACTCAAAAACAATCATAAGATGTGTATTTTACAAGAAAACTAAACAAAGAAAGCATAAACTATAGATAAATATCAAGGTGTTTTAGACACCTATCAGTTAGCTTGGCGCTGACCGAAAGTGACACATACGCAGAATGGATGCTAGGATTTCTGAAACTCAATGTCTTGATGCTTCATATATTGATAGCAAAGCCACCAAATGATGATGATTATGATTGCATGATTGAAGAAATTGTTGGCACAAGTGCGTTGTTATGCGATAAAGATGGAGTATTTGGAAATTCTCATGTTTTAAGAGGTTAGATGATTAAGTCGCCAAAATATTATCTAAATCATGTAGGAGAGCGACTAAATTAGAGTGGCAAGGTAGGTTCAGTTCAGTTTGAACAAGAATTTACCTTGCGATTTGTATTCAGAAATTCTATTATTTGTAATGTTATTCTTGGTAATTAATATAAATTTGTCTTCAAAATGCTTCCTTTAAGATTATATATTTTGTTTTCAAATTCAGTTGAACCAATGTCGGTTGCAGATGTACCAAATCTGAATCTAAATGAATCATATTCACAAAATCTCAATCAGTAGCATGAAAATTGATTCGCTTCCCTTAATGGCATATATTAACTGTTATTAAATTTAACACCTAATAACCGTGGTATTAAGGGCTTCCCTTATGGCGGACATCAACCGTTATTTTATTTAACAACGTGGTATTAAATAACAGATTCTGTGTATGACTTTAAGTCACAAATTTTATTCGTCATACTTAATGATGTTTTCTATTTGTTATTTATAAAAAGTCACACCAAATAAATAACGGTTCGAATAACAGATGAAAACCGTGATAAATCATGTTTTGTAACAGGCTTCATTCGTCATTTATATCCCTTTTTGGACTAGTTTCTTCAAATGTCCATACTTTCTATAATGGTGCCATTGTGGTTTTCATTTATTCCAACAATACTTCTCCAAGTGATCTTTTTTCTTGCAAAAATTGCATCTTGGTAGTTTTTTGAGAATCACTTTTTGCGCAGTTGTTGGAGTTTGCTCCTCCTTTGTTCCATTTTCCATTTCCTTTGAAACTCGATGAAACATCGCGCTTGTACTAATTCTTCTCCATTGCTTGCTGAATTTTTTGAGATCAAATTCATTTTTGATTGAAAAGCACTTTCAGTTGACTTTTCGGAGTGTCTTAACAAACTTTGTTCATACATCTTCAAAGAAGCCCATAATTCTTGCGATTACAATGTAGGGAAATATTTAGTCTATTCCAAAACCTCCAATACGTTCAAATTTTTCTGGTAAGCATATCAAAATCTTATGACATACACTTATTTCTCCCATCATCTCACCACACATCATTATTTTCTTAATAACTTCAACAACTCTAGATGAAAAATCATTCAAAATTCCATTATCATTCATTTTAAGATTCTCAAATTCTCTTCTATATGAATGTAGTTTTAATTACATTCTTATTACCACCTTATACTTGTTGTAGAAGATCCCAAGCTTCTTTAGCTTTAGGTGAATCGATTACTCTTGGTAGCTAGAATAGTGTCATCAACTCCTTGTTGAATGTACATGGATTCCTCAGCATTCTTCTACATACTCTCCTCAAGTTAATCTTTTTGGGGTTGTTCTAGATTTGATGTATCTTCAATTTCATCATAACTTTGAAAAATTCCCCACACATCTTGTGACATTAACAAGGTCTTCATTTTGATGGATCAAAAATCATAATTTTGTCCATGAAAAAGTGATGTTGAAGGTAGTTGAATATATAGATTTGAGTTGTTACTACATGCCATTGATTTGATTGAACAAATTGGTTTTTTTTTTTTTTAGATAATGACACATGTGGCTAATGAGGGAACAAACCATGTGGATGGTCCAGTGTTATGTTTTGGGTCTAGAGGTACTTTCACAGATGATTTCATATGAAAGAAGATAGATGAAATCAAACCGAAGTCTAAAGGTGGAATATTGAAAGTTTTCTTAAAAACCATCTATCATGTTTCTATGGAAGAAAAAAAATGTTGCGGGGAAACGGTTGTGATTAAATCAACTGATTAAAAAAAAATGCAAGATGGAAAGTTGTTACTCGCTAAATTTATGGAAAGAGCACATTAATACAAAGTGCATCTTAAATAAATATGGTAGAACACAAAAAATGGCTTACTAGGGCCAAAGTTAAGAAATTGATAAGTGAACACCAAGGAGCATTCATTCAAGGAAAGAAAATACAAGACTCTATCCTCATTGCTGGAGAATTGATTGACTCAAGACTCAAATAATAATAATAAAAAAAAAAACAGGTATATTGTGCAAACTTAGCATTGAAAAATATTTCTACAATGTGAACTGGTTTTGCTTGGATTACACTCTAATAAGTGCAGGGTTTGGTAATAAGTGGAGAAACTAGATCAAACGGTGTTTTTCGTCATCGCAATCCTCAGTGATAATTAATGGGCATCCCACCAAGCAATTTAAATATGAAAAGGGACACAAGAAAGAAGTCTATTTCGCTCAAATTCTATTCATTCCGGTAGCAGAGATCCTAACCAGACTCTTCAAAAGAGCAGAGCAACTTCAAATGATCACATGGTTCAAAATTATGCCAGATATTAGCATTTCTCAACTCCATTTGCAGATGATAAGCTAATTTTCATCAATGCAAAGGAGGAGGAAGTGGAAAAACTAAAATTTATGAAGCAATCTCTGGATTAAGAGTAAACCTGGAGAAAAGCACTGTGATAAGTATAGGTGTTGATCATAAATCCAGGATTTATAAAAATAAATGAACTGCAAAATAGAAGCTCTTACCATAAGATACTTGGGAATGGATCTTAGTGCATCTAGAAAACAAACTAGTACATGGGATTGCACTCTTGAGAAATTTCAAATCAAAGCTAAATGGAGAAGAAGATTTTTATCTAAAGCTACCAGAATTGAGTTGATTAATAGTGCACTAGCCAGTCTTCCCATGTACTTCATGTCACTGATTCAAATGACAACCTCTATTAGAAATAAAATGATAAAGTTCATGAGAGAACTCTTATGGGGTGCTTTAGCAGAGAAAAGGAAAATTATTTGGATAAGCTGGGACAAAGTACAAAGACCAAAGAAAATGGGAGGATTGGGCATAAGGAATCTCAAATCTACCAATAAAGCGTTGTTGTCTAAATGGAGCTAGAGGTACACTCAAGAAAAAGAAGCACTATGGATAAAAATAATTCAGCATATGGCAGATGATACTGGAAAGGAATTGAGAATGAAAAGGGAATAGTTCATTGGAACTCTAAAGTACACATTGAATTTGGGATGACATCAGATTCTGGCTAAGACCCTTGGAACAGAAAAATCCATTATTTCGAGTCACAAAAAAAAAAAAAAAAAAAAGCTTATAAAGCAAATTCAAATAAAACAACAAAGGTATTTGAACTCATTCAAAATGACTCATGGAGCATTCAATTATTACATCAACCTTCGTTTGAGGTCACAACTGAATTAGCCAATCTGGTAAGTTTCCTTGGTACTTTCTCTCTCCTATCTATTTTCAAATCTACTTTCTTTCCTCTCCATTTTTTTTTCTTTTTCTGCAGCTGCAAGAAACGATGAAGATTTGGTTTTTTTTTCTAGGGTTTTTGATTTATAGAGATGATGAAGACGATTTGCATACATGATAGAGACCATGAATCATATAAATATTATGAAAACAACGACGATGAAGATGCTTCTTTTGATTTTTTTGCTCTCTTTGGTTTTGATGTTTTTTATGGTGTTGAAGACGAAGATGATGATCTTTTATTTGCTGCTCGTGAAGATCTCGATTGTTGATGTTTTTCGTGTTGATGATTTATGTTTTGTTGCTTGTGTTGAAGATCTTGATTTTGATGTTTGTTGCTCGTGTTAAAGATGAAGATCTTTTGTTGTTGAAGATGATGATGTTTGCTGCTGCTGTTGAAGACGATGAAGATGATGAAGATGATGAAGATGATCCTGCTGCAGTTCATTTCTGGAATGAACTTTAATTTTTATGGGTTTTTATCAGGAGTTCATTTCTGGAATGAACTTTGATTTATATAGGTTTTTATCAGGAGTTCATTTATAAAATGAACTATGGTTTATATAGGTTTTTATCAGGAGTTCATTTTTGGAATGAACTCTGGTTTATGTGTTTTTATCAGGAGTTCATTTCTGGAATGAACTCTGGTTTATATAGGTTTTTATCAGGAGTTCATTTTTGGAATGAACTCTGGTTTATATAGGTTTTTATCAGGAGTTCATTTCTGGAATGAACTCTGGTTTATATGTTTTCTGAAAAATTAAGTAGAAATTAACACAAGAGTTCATTTTGACGAATGAACTGCTACAAAAAAATAAGTAGAAATTAACACCGAAGGGTACTTTGGTCCATTTAATATTTTTATAAATTATGGACCAAATGTAAAAGGTGATTTCTGAAAGGAATAAACAAACATGGGACAACCTAAAAAATGACCAAACGATATTTTTCCCTAAATAGGTAGGTTTGATGATTATACACCTACAATGGGGCTGGCAAATCATTAAAACGGATGAACAAATCCTCAAATATAAGGTTTTGTTCATCGTGTCTCAGATTGAATCAATCGAGTGATATTGAGAAGATCGACCCAATATTAACCAAGCCTCGTCTCAAGTTGAGCCGGTCGATTCAATTGGAGAGTGAGACGATAACCTATTAAAAAAAACAAAAATAAAACAGGAGAGTTAGTTAAAATTAAATAAATTATAAGATTTTTTTAATAATAGGGTTCCACTTGATATTATAAAAAAATTATTATATAAAAACGGGTCTCACTTGATTTAAAAGAATATCTAGAATACAAAACAAAGCTTGGCTAAGTTAGGCTAGATAAAGAGCGGCCGAGATTTGTTTAGGAGGGATAAATCTACGGCCGTGGTTTTTCAACTAACCATTATAAATACTTTATTAATTAGTGTCCTATTAATTGCTCATGATGAATGATTAATTAGTTTTTCATGATAAATGTTCATTTAATGAATCTAATAAATACATATTTTTATTAATAAATAAGTTTCTTAAATAAGCTGGCACAGGGAAAGTCGGTCGAGATTGATGCGAAATCATCGCATGGTGATTCCATACTCCGATTTCTTAATTATGTCTGGTCTTGAATGATCACGGTTAGATATTGATTCCATACTTACGGGTTACGGCTCACTGGACCCGACTCCTTGTACTCATATGAGAGCCGGTGATTAAAAGTTAAAATATCGGGATTGGTCACAAATATTTTTGCAAATGCATGCTCATATAATGGTCTAATATATTCTTCGGAAGATGTTGAGGTTCTTTGTAAACAGAGAATCATCACTAAGATGTTTTGTAGGATCTTTAACAATCTTAGTTTTGAGGTATCTCTTGCTGCCGATGATTACAGTGAACAAAGAATTGCTGCGAGCACATATTATAAAATGGAAACATTCATTCTCTGATATATTTCTACTTATTGTCCTCACGGTCTAGTTAACATAAGGATTTTCCTGCCCAAATGGAAGAGTTGGCTGTCTCACATAGTAATGGAATCGTTCACTTATCAAAAAAAAAAAAAAAAAGGGAATCGTTCATAGATTGATTTTTCGTACCAACTATATTTTCAATTCAATCTTTTGTTGTGCCCGAGGGGTGAATGCATATTTGTTATCTTCATCACGTATTTTTCAAGTAGACGTTTTCTCGGGTCATTTTGTTATCATTCCTGACACAACTGTCATAAAGGCTATGTGTGAATCCTTGTTCCTTCATAAATGTATCAAATCTCTTATACCATTGTCTAGGCGATTGCTTGAGCCCATACAATGATTTCTTTAATTTGCATACATAATCTTCTTTACCTGCAACAACATATCCTTCGGTCTGTGACATATAAATGTCCTCTTCCAATGTACCATGTAAGAACGCTGTTTTGACATCGAGTTGCTCTAACTCCAAATCATAGGATCCCACTATAGCTAACAAGGTACGTATTGAAGTATGCCTTACAACTGGAGAGTATATTTCGTTGTAATCAACACCTTCCCTATGTGCATAACCTTTAGCTACAAAACGCGCCTTATATTGTATGCTGTTTGTACCTGGAATTGCTTCTTTCTTCAGAAACACCCACTTGCAACCAATTGCTTTACAACCCTTTGGCAACTTTACTAGTTCCCAAGTCTCATTCTTGTGTAAATAATTAATTTCCTCTTCCGTAGCTGCTTGTCGTTCTTCAACGTTGGAATCTTTCACCGCCTCTTGAAAAGTGCATGGCTCATCTCCATAAGCCATAAAAGCAAATACTACATAATCATCCATCCATGTTGGTGACTTCCTGTTGCGTTTTTCTCTATTGTTTGCTAAAGATATAACATCTTGTTGTTGCTGAGATTCTTCATCTTGAACCTCCTCCTTAACTACACCTTCTTGAGATGTAGAATCAATTTGAGGAATTTTTCTTTCCTCCACAGACTCACCATTAGGTAACTCCACCCGAGTGTCAACCTCCACCTGAGTTATAGTTTCTTTGCTAGGGTGTAACAAAGATTTTTCATCAAAAGTAACATCTCTGCTAATAAAAACTTTGTGACTTTCTTTGCACCACAACTTGTAACCCTTGACTCCATCTTCAATACCAATGTATATGGCCTTCTTCGCTCTAGGATCTAACTTACTTTCTCTGACATGATAGTAAGACGGGCATCCAAAAACTCTAATGGAATCATAATTAGCAGGTGTACCTGACCATACCTCCATAGGTGTCTTTAACTCAATAGCAACTGATGGTGATCTATTAATGAGATAGCACGCCATATTTACTGCTTCAGCCCAAAATCCTTTACCCAAACCAGCGTTGGATAACATGCACCGCGCTCTCTCCATAAGGGTAAGATTCATCCGCTCTGCTACCCCGTTTTGTTGAGGTGTCTTTCTCACTGTCCAATGTCTAACTATGCCTGCACTTTGACAATACTCCTTTAGTGGATCGTTCTTGTATTCTCCACCATTATCAGACCGTAGTCTCTTCACTTTCTTGCCTGTCTGGGTTTCTATCATAGTTTTCCATATCTTAAAAATTTCGACAACTTCATCCTTTGTCTTCATAGCATACAACCACACTCTCCTTGAGAAATCGTCGATAAAAGTGACAAAGTACCTCCTTCCTCCTTTGGATACTTCCTTAGAAGGACCCCATACATCAGTATGTATGTAATCCACAATACTCTTATCCTAGTGAAGAATAGATAGACTTTTTAGTGATAGATAAGTTCAAGTCTCCACATACCTTTTTGTTGATGAAGTTCCACGGTTCCTTGGTGTAGATATTCGTCGTTGTCGTTGAATAGACATGAAGTCCTTGAGCTCAATTACACTTTCCTATCCTAGTCCGAGACTTAGCTAAATAGGATTGAAATCAAGACTTATAGTTTTGATCACTAACATTGACAAACATGCTTGATATAGCAACGCATGCGAGGTTGATCGAGCTATTCTCTAACACATGCTATAGCAAACAATAAGTTTATGTCACTTTTAACAGGACACAACTTCCCTATTACTTTGGGTGCAATTTGTTGTAGTTTGTTGTTGAGATAGTTTCATCAATCTCACTAGAGGAGGTGTATTACGATAATTTTGGTTCTTGTAGTGGTTTAATTTTACTGTATAATCCATGGGGAATTCATGTTTTTGTCCTATGAAACCCTTCTACTAAAGAAAATTTATGAGATCGTTAAGGTTTTGCTTGGTGATTTTACTTTTAAATTTTCTTATTACTTATATAGCGAAATCTTAAATCTCCTTTGAAAGATCTCCACTGCCAGATATATCTTTTTCTATGTCGCATATTCAGTCATTAAATAATGGAAGATTAGAGGGTCTGTTAATAAAGCTAATCTGACACAATTTCACTTATGTTGTCAGTTTGATTTTGGATACAAAACTCAAAGGATGATGAATTAGAAACTAATATTTTGATGATATATTTTTTTTATAACACTCTATGTTCGCTTAAAAGACGAGCACAATAAGAAATGGATAACCTCACCATGTACTATTTTGAAAGTCAGTCTTTCAAAATTAGTGATTGAAACTAAGATTACTAGATACTAAGGTTTGGCATCACAATATTTACTAATTTTTTGTATGAATTTAGATCATTGTATCACCAAAAAATTGGATCCAAATTCATATTCGTTTGGGATTTTATAAAAAAACTTGATGCCGATATTGTGAGATAGCGTAAGAGCATCTCTAATAGTAATTTGGTATGCATCCTAAGTGTAAGGATTCTTTTGTGGATATAATATATAATTTCCTTGATTTAAGGATGTTAAAAATTAATAAATCTGTTAGTTGAAAACAAATTTAAACCATTGATTTAAATTTAAATATTTAATCCCTTAATTAATAACCTTACAGGGGGTTAGTCAATTGAGATTTGTGGATATATTGAAAGAATTTTAGAGACTTCTAAAATCTCTTGTTAGTCAATAGAGAGTTCTTCAAAATCTCAAACAATCTCTGTTATTGGATCGTGACTTTCTAAAAATCTTCAGAATTCTCTGTTATTGGATTTAGAATTTCAAATCAATGACTTATGGCTTTGAGAGACTTGTAGAGACTTTTATTACAAAACATACCATAAATGGCTAAAATGAACTCTCTCCTAAGTAGGTGATTTTTGAGAGACTTTGTTCTTTCTCTTTTCTTTAAGGATAAATATATTAAAAACAATAACCAAATAAGCTATAATTAAATTCGTAAAAAATGAGAAAAAAAAAAAATTTTGTCTTGCAAACCCAATAAGTTTATTAGAGATTCAAATCCCTTTAATTCGTTTCATTTTGATTTTATTGGTAAAATGGTTACAATTTATGTTAGCCATGCATGGACTAATACATTTTCATTGAAATACCATATATTCATTTTGAAATATAAATAAATATATTGCTTGTCCCATGTGTGTAAGTTGAAATTCATATATGTTTTATTGTCTCAATGAATCACCATAATTCCTTGAAAATCATCCAGAGAGTCTCTCAAAATCTCTAAACTCACTGAGAGTCACCCAAAATCTCATGTATAAAAAGTCTCTGAATGTCTCTACTAATCCCAATTGACTAACCCCCTGTTAGATTTTGATGATTAGGGTGTTTACATTCTTCAAGGGAACTTCTAAAACCCGAGGATGGCGTATAGGATGTTTGAATAACTACCCTACGCATGATCCTCACATTCATTTTTGAAGTTTCTGTTGGAGAAGATTTATTTGTTAAAACACAGAAAATCTAATGTGGCCTAAAGTATAGAAATTCTTCGAAATCTTGTTGGAGATGCTTTAAGTCTTTGAGAATCACCGTGTCGATTAATCTTCCCCATTATTTGTATATGTATTTATTTGTTTATTTCTTTTTTATAATTTAATAAGACAGAATAATGAAGGCAAACATTCGCAAAAACAAGGCCTTGGTAACAAGACTATACTTCCAAAAAACCTTATTAGTATTTGTGGAATATCCCAGTTAAGGTAACGATTTATAACAAGTGATCTTAATTTTCTCATCATGCTTTTTGATAAGCATCGAATTTGTAACAAATATTCCACCATGAAGTCCCATAAACATATTGTTCAAACAACAAAAATTTAATTAAAAAATCCATTATACCAACAAACAACTACAAATGTTTAAGTCGTGTTTGTTATAGCTTTTCAAAACAATTTCTTAAATTCCATTTTAACAGTTTCCAGAACATACCTTTTTTTTCCATTTTTTTTTTTTTTTTTTGACTTTCCTTTAAACTAAAAAAAAGTATGTTTGGCATAAAATTTAAAAAACTATCTTTTTTCCATGGTCTTAGGTTAGACAATTTATCAAAAAACTACACCACAATGTTAATATAAAAAACTACACCACAATGTTAAGATAATTACTGAACAACTAAAAAAGGATAAAAGGAAGCAACCTCAAGTGGGTACCTCCCAACGTACGATCAACAAAAATCCATAATCAATTTTTTGTTTCTGCTATTTGTTATTTGATTAGCTATTTGATATAGGTTGAATTGTGATTGAACTACATTTATATATGCATTAATGATTGATTAATAATAAAATTATACAATTATTAGAGTGGCAATATGCATTAACGTTAGGTTAGATGTGAGAGATATGAAAATAAATCTAAAGAGAGTGTAATTGGTCACAATAAAGAGTTAAAAATCGAAGTAAGGGTTGTGAAAGAATCAAACAAAATGAAAAAAAAAAAAAAAACAGTGAATCTATAACAAAAAACAAGTAAAATTTTTTTTCGAAAAACATATCTGCCAAGCAAGTTTATTGATGCTTTTTGTTTTCAATATTTTTAATAACGAAAAATTGTCTTAAAGAACTGTTTTATGATAATCAAATTAATAGATAACAAATTTGACCCTTTCATTATCCCGAGACACATTAGCATTTTCATTACCCGCCGACTTGCTAAGTTTTCGATATTTATTTTAAGATCGTCATCGAATTCCGTGCTCATTATAAATTCCTGCCGATTTGTAACACATAAAAATTTCACTTGATGAAAACTTTTCTATCTATATAGTTAGGTGTTTAATAGAAAGAATGACCTCCGAAAAATTTCAAACATAAACCATATCCTACCTTACAAAAACAAAATCCTAATTATTCAGAATGTTCTCTTTATTATTGAAGTCAAGATCTGCTCATCCATTTTATAAACCAATCTTTGGGAAGATTTACGCCATAAAGAATACTTGTGACAGAAAATGGTGTTTTTCTCAGAAATAAACATAAAAACTTATGTTATCAATGTATAGTCATTGTACAACTTTTGTCTCCGGTTAATTTAATCACCATTGTTCGACCGATACATGGTTTTTTCTTAAAAACATGATACACAACCTCCATGAGAATTTTCACATGTCCATGCTCATAAAAAATCATATGTGAAAAAAATATTCAAACTATTATAAGAAAAATGTGTTAACAAATGAGTATAAGTTTGTTATTAACCCAAATGATTAATGCCACATTACAATGCGTAAAACTCTAATTCTATTTTTTAATGCACTCACTGAATTCAAACGCCGCAAAGTTGAAACACAATATTTATTCTTCGTAACTAGTTTTTTTACTCTAGTATTTTTATTTCTATTCAATTGCATCGTGTTAACATTCCCTATCGATTAATTATTGGCCTATCTTTATATTAAATTTAGTTGTACTATTGCTCTCTCTGGGGAGTCCAAATCTCCTCATTGATTTGTGAAAAACTCTCTTTGGGAAGAACTACGCCGCTATGCTTAATGGTGGTAGGCCATGGTTTTTTATTGAGGGAAACCTAAAGAATTCGGTTCTTAACTTCTTACCCACACCACGGTATTCGACTTAGTTGATTTAATCACAACCATTTCCCCGCAAAATTTTTTCTCCATAGAAACATGATAGATGGTCTTTAAGAGAACTTTCAATATTCCACCATCCTGCGAAGTGTTTGTTGTCTATGTAGTCATGTGCTCGATAGAGATAAGGACGTCTAGTCGTCCTCGGATAATTCCTGACAGAAACCCGATCTTGCATTATGCATTCTTCATCCAAATTCCCTAATAATTTTATGGTTTTTATTGGAAATTGAAAATATCCTCAGAGATCTTTGAAAAGCTATTTTCAGGTAGCTTTATGCCTTGAGGGGTAACTGTGATACGCCATGGTGTTTTTTCTGATGGAAACCTAAATACTTGGTTTTTCAACTTTTTTCACTATCTTCAACCTCAACCGATCTGATTATAACCATTCCCCCGCAACATATCTTTTGAGTGGAAACATGGTAGATTATCGTTAATAGAAATTCCAATATTTCACTTTCGGACTTTGGGTTGATTTGGTGCATATTACCTCTTATGAATTACCTTGCTACACTTCCACCATACCCAAGATATAATATTGAACCGGCCATAGGGACAATTCCATTAACTTCGCTGATCTGAAAATGACTTCCTTGCCCGGGTGTTACCACAAAAAAATCGGTGTCTTTGTTGGCCTCTTTAGATCGTGCTTGTTTTTATAGCTCTTCAACCAATGCACTATGACTAATATTCTTACCTTGTAGACCTCTTTTATACTGGTGCATAATTCATGTGCAATGTGAAAATCACCAACAATAGTAATCACGAAGTCATCGCAAGAAATTATCTTCTCATGAACCATTTCTTTTTTACGACGCAAGCCATAACACTATCGGGCTTGTATTTTATCCTTTCTTCTATTTTTTCTGGTGATTTGAAAGTAATTTCTTTTGTCAATCTTCTTTCAGAGACCAGATACAAGTGATTATTACCCTTGGATTTAAACAGAATAACCACGGATCCTCTCCCTTGCAGAAGGTTCACATTGTGTCTTGAATTTGCATCCCCTTCTATTCATGTTATGTATTGTAGGGAGCATTATGGATAGCTTACCAGGCTAGCAGTTTAGCCTTAGGAGGTACTTCCTCCTCCATACATAATGGAAATCATCATTAACTGTTTGAGGTTGCTGTCGCATAATCCATTTGTAGCCATCTTTTGTAATATAACTAGAGGAGAGAAGATAGCTTATAGAATCTGCTGCTTCTAAGAATAAGATATTTTCTATTGATTTTTTGTATATATGTGATCCCAAAAGGGTATTTCTGCCACTACATGATGACAATTACATCATCCATGATGTCACCCTAGGACCAAACTATAATTTCTAGGACCAAATAATAATATATTTTCCCAAAAAGGCATAAACAGACACATGACTTAGTCAATTGGACTAGACTCTCTCTAATATATTATTCTTATGACTAAATGGTATTTCCTACTTTAATGTGCCCATTGGAGTTGTTCTAAGTGGCCTGGGCACGAATCTTGCCATCTTCCATATGGGCACGCTCAAAGGGAATCCACACAAATAAACGGATGTCCATATATGTGGGTACATGTCATGAAAAGGGAATTTTTGGGCTTTATAACTAAAGAGCTAATTAAGATCTCTTTAAGAAGTCGCGTTCAAGTCGGCCGGTTCTGACGGGATAATAGAAAGTGTTTTCAAAATCCGAAATACTTTAAACTGATTTTGATTAATTTAGGGTTTAAAAGGTTTCAATCAGAGATGCTAGAAGAAAGGAAAATCACAATGACTTCTAAACCTCTAACAAACCCTATGAAAGATGAAGTTGAAGATGAATACGAATGGATTAACGATATGCTAATGAATGATGAACCTGGTCCAATTAGTTTGAATGAAGTATTGGGTACTAGTAATAATACTCCAGCTGCTGATTGTTGTAATTTTGGTTTCAATAGTAATGATGTTTACCATGATCAAGACTTCTTTTCGATTCTTGATAATATGTTTGGTTGTATGGATGAAGAAGATGATCGGTTCCCGCCAGGCATTATGAAAAAGGCAGCCGAAGGAATAAGAGGTGGATTAGATCAACAATGTGGTAATTCTTTGGATGGTCATGCTTATGCGTATTATGTTACACTTTATGTTCTTTTACAAATGTTGTTATGTTTAAGAGAATATTATGTTTTAATTATGTGGGTATTGTAGTAGTCACTGCACTAATTAATGGGATAAGAATTTTACTCGTTGGTAAGGTAGCCTTAATGTATTTATTGTTTGCATTACTAGCAAACTTATAACAAATGTGTCGTATCTGTTAACACATTTTTCTTGTAGAAAATGAATTTATTTTTATATGTAAGTTTTTAGAAGTTTGGACATATTGTTTTTCATCTTAAAATAACTTTTCGAAATATTAAATAAATTCTCCAATGATAAAGGATCAATAATTCATCAAAATGACAATTTTCTTTATAATTTATGAGCCGATTTTATGAACAATTGAAATATTACTTGAAATTTAAAAAGATTTCACAACACCTACAGATTCTCAGATTTTGAAACCAGTACCAATACAAAATGAGATAAAAATTTGTAACCAAAAAATGCCATTTATTGCCACGTGTCGCTCTTGACCTTATCCTCATATAGTTGAAAGATAAAGATTGATAGTGTTTTTTAATTAGGATATTGAAACTGGAAATAATGAATCTGTTTTTATTTTTAGCATTTCTAATCATATTTAAATTTTATTATTTGTATTGGGTCGTTGCCCCACTATAGTGCAGTGCAACATGTAAGCATGATTGCAAAAATGGACACAAAGATTCTAAGAGATGTCATATCCATTTTGTGGGTTTTTATAAAGAGGAATACCTTCTAATTCTATTTTATAAAATTGAGTCTGTAAACGGAGAATATATTCTATAACAGGGTAAAAAGCATAGTTTACAAATTTAGAAATTGGTTTGCCAATATTGTTAGTGCGAAGACATTATTAAGGAGACAAAGAAAATAAAACATCGAAGAAAGGAAACTAATATTCATTCAAGAACAGTCTCATCATATCCCTCTGCCTATAAATTATCTTTCTTATATCGAGTATTTATTACACCAAGAGAATTAGGCAAAAGATTCTCTTATCTTCTTCCTTACTTGTATTTGTTTTTTATCGATATAAGAATCAGTGTATGGTTTGAATGATTTTACAGAAGAATAGAATAATTATAGTTTTTAAGATTTTTAAGATTTTAATAAAGAACCTTACAGCTACAGAATGGCTGATTAATATGAAAATATTGATCATGATTCGAGTTTGTATGATGGGTACAGTGAAAGTGATAGTGCGACATGGTTTCAAGCTATTTAGAAAATGTTTTTTCAGTTTCCAACGAGATTTGAGTTTCCGATAAAGATGAAATACCTAACTTGAGTAGTATTTCGGTTGAAAGTGAACATAATAACAACCTCTTCTCTTATTAGCTTGAGAAAAATAAGGAATCAATAATTGTTAGAGCATTGCTCGATCGTACTCAAAAAAAAAAAAATTCCAATTCAAGCTTGTTATCAATATTAGATATACAAAACTTTACATCTTGATTTATATCCTACTAAAGTCAATTCTTGGACAAAGATTAGAGTATGGTAGTTGAGTATCGAACATCACTGAATAACCGTCAAGGATTAAAGACTGGAGAACAAACGAAAACATTTGCGAGAACTTCATCAACAAAAAGGTATGTCAAGGATGACCTATATTATTTACTCACAACATTTATCATTCTATCTTAAGAGACTATGTCGTATAATTTTAGTAGATTTAATATTTCAAAGAAAAAATTTTCAAGGTCAAGCTTGTCTTAGTTAAACTTTCGAAACATGAGTCAAGCAATGGATGTTCTAGATTCTTAACAATCTAAGTTAAAAACAATTTTTTGTGAAAGATTTTTTTTTTTAAGGATATTTTGACTTTGGGTCACGAAAAAGTGACCAGAGTTACGTTTGGGGTCAGCAAAATATTTTAATTAGAGTTTGGGTCACAAGACCGTTGTTGATCGTCTTGACAGTTAGAAAATCATTATATATATTTTTTAAATTAATTTCTATTTACATAACACCGTAAGTTTAGGAATAACGTCGTCAGTTCCTAGAACCTTTCTTTGCTACGGTTTCCATCTTCTATCATTTGATTAAATCCACTGCCCAGACAAGGACGACGATGAACAACACCACCGGTCTTTTATGTTCCTCCAAAGTTTGGATTTCACCGGTCTTTTATGTTCCTCCAAAGTTTGGATTTCTCTCTCCACCTAACTATATTAATGAAATTTGGAATTATGTTGTATATAAATCCATTTACAAAAATAAAATCCATAACAAGTAAACCCAAAACGAAATTCCCAACCAAAAAAACAACACATTGAAACCCAAAATTCCATAAAAACAAAACAATCAAAACCTCATATTCATTTTCCCCTAAAACTCGTCCAAACTCCAAATCAAACACTAATTTCAATCTAAAAAACAATAATAGATGCATATATACTTTCTGAAATTCGTCAACGTACAACAACAATCAAGTTGTTCCGATGAGAAATGGACATGTTGTGTCTTGGATTTTAATGATGAATGTTTGTAAATTAATAAGAATTTTGTGTTTATATGGGTTTAGAATTTTTGGATAATTATCAAATTAGAGTTTGCAGGTAAAGAAATCTATGGATTGAGGCGGAAAATACCAACAGTTCAACCTCTTCACCACGAGTTCTTGTATATCATATGTTTGAAGAAAGTTCTGAGCGAAATATTTCTATCATCAGCTAAACACTCTTCCATGTAAACAATCTCACCCCTCAAATTGATGGAAAGAGATAATAATAAGGAGTTTCTGATTTTGTGTAGGGTTTGGAGGTGTCTAAGATATAATCTCACGGCTATTGAGATTAAAAAAGTGGCAAAGTAAATAAATAAATCAAAATATAAATTCTAGTTAGTCATTTCACTTTTTAACTAACTTTCCTAACTGTCAAGGAGGTCAACAACGGTCTTGTGACCCAAACTCTAATTAAAAAATTTTGGTGACCCAAACGCAACTGTGGTCACTTTTTTGTGACCCAAAATAAAAATATCCCTTCTATTTTTTCAAGTTGATCATTCAAAAATTCCCCAAGCAAAAGTGCATATTGCATATGACTATTAGGAATGTTTGAAATCAATTATGTGAGAAAAAAAATACTTGCAGATAGGTAAACATACTTGTATATTTTACTAAAGTAAGGATGAATTCCGCAAACTATATAAGTTCAAACCTTTCATACCATGTGCATCTGAGTTCGTAAAATAGGTAGCTTCGCAAACTAAATTTGCCAACTCTACCGTATGACTTTCTAGAACTGCCAAGGTTTCGCCAACCCGGTTGGAAAACCTTTTTGGCCTGAATTTCGCGAACTGACACGGTTTACAAACCCTTGTGGCCTGATTTCGCGAACTGTCAAAGTTTTGAAAACATGCCCAGTTTTAGTACAGAGGAAGTATACAAACTATTATGTATGTTTGTGTTCGACTTTGGTACGATTCTGATAGACGCTTTTAAGTAAAACTTTATTCATTAAATCACTTTGTGTTCGTGGGTCATTGATTAAGTCTTAAGTGTTGGTGCACACCATTATGGATGCTTGTAAGTTCAAAGGATATTAAGTCGTTATGAACGATCATTGTCCATGTTTCCAGAATTTTGGACCATAAGGTATATTCATCTTTAATTTCAAGGCACACATCTCACATGCTTACATAAATTCCTAATAAGGACTCATCTAAATTGAAAAAGTCTTTGCTTGAATTTCAAGCAACCCCAACCTGAATTTAAAGCTACATGTTTCCTTGAAAATCTATAAATAGAGAGGCTCTTGCAACATGATTAATTATTCCCTGGCACTCTTGTGTCTTAGTTGCAAACTAGAGTCGTCCTCTATAACCTAGGTTTTTCAAGAACTATATTCTAGGTTACGACTTTAAAGACTTCGCAATTAGGGATACATGAAGCCCGGTCAGACTATCTTTTACCTGATAGTTTGTGTATCCGGATTTTCTTCTTATTGATCGTTGAATTTTTTAATATCATATCAGGAATGAGATAGATAGGAATCACAAAGTTCTTTTCATCTCAGACTTTGTGATTCCTTAAGATAGATATCTAAACTCTTCTAACTTGTCTTAATTGTTCTTGAGAAAAGTGTCTTTATCTGGGATGCCGTCCAGGGGATGCTTGGGTAGCTTGAATATGAAGCCCGTCTGGCCTGGATTAAAAAATGGGCCAAGCTACCGTCCTGGCCCAATTTACACCCCTAGCACTCTTAGCAGTACACATCCCATAACAGGAATGATAACAAAATGACCCAAGAAAACGCCTACCTGAAAAATGCGTGATGAAGATAACAAATATACATTCACCCCTCGGGCACAACGAAAGATTGAGTTGAAAATATAGTTGGTACGAAAAATCATTCTATGAACGATTCCCTTTTTTTTTTTTTTTTTTTGATAGGTGAACGATTCCCTTACTATGTGAGATAGCCAACTCTTCCATTTGGGCAGGAAAAATCCTTATGTGAACTAGACCGTTAGGACAATAAGTATAGGAATATAACAGAGAATGAAAGTTTCCATTTTATAATATGTGCTCGCAGCAATTCTTTGTTCACTGTAATCATCGGCAGCAAGAGATACCTCAAAACTAAGATTGTTAAAGATCCTACAAACATCTTAGTTATGATTCTCTGTTTACAAATAACCTCAACATCTTCCGAAGAATATATTAGACCATTATATGAACATTGAGCATGCATTTGCAAAAATATTTGTGACCAATCCTGAGATTTTAAATTTTAATCACCAGCTCTCCTACGAGTACAAGGAGCTGATCCATGTGAGCCGTAACCCGTAAGTATGGAATCAATATCTAACTGTGATCATTCAAGACCAGACATAATTAAGAAATCGGAGTATGGAATCACCATGCAGGATTTCGTACTGAATCCTGACCGACTTTCCCTGTGCCAGCTTATTTAAGAAACTTATTTATTAATAAAAATATGTATTTATTAGATTCATTAAATGAACATTTATCATGAAAAACTAATTAATCATTCATCATGAGCAATTAATAGGACACTAATTAATAAAGTATTTATAATGGTTAGTTGAAAAACCACGGCCGTAGATTTATCCCTCCTAGACAAATCTCGGTCGCTCTTTATCTAGCCTAACTTAGCCAAGCTTTGTTTTGTATTATAGATATTCTTTTAAATCAAGTGAGACCCGTTTTTATATAATAATTTTTTTATAATATCAAGTGGGACCCTATTATTAAAAAAATCTTATAATTTATTTAATTTTAACTAACTCTCCTGTTTTATTTTTGTTTTTTTAATAGGTTATCGTCCCACTCTCCAATTGAATCGACCGGCTCAACGTGAGACGAGGCTTGGTTAATATTGGGTCGATCTTCTCAATATCACTCGATTGATTCAATCTGAGACACGATGAAAAAAACCTTATATTTGAGGATTTGTTCATCCGTTTTAATGATTTGTCAGCCCCATTGTAGGTGTATAATCATCAAACCTACCTATTTAGGGAAAAATATCGTTTGGTCATTTTTTAGGTTGTCCCATGTTTGTTTATTCCTTTCAGAAATCACCTTTTACATTTGGTCCATAATTTATAAAAATATTAAATGGACCAAAGTACCCTTTGGTGTTAATTTCTACTTATTTTTTGTAGCAGTTCATTCGTCAAAATGAACTCTTGTGTTAATTTCTACTTAATTTTTCAGAAAACATATAAACCAGAGTTCATTCCAGAAATGAACTCCTGATAAAAACCTATATAAACCAGAGTTCATTCCAGAAATGAACTCCTGATAAAAACACATAAACCATAGTTCATTCAAAAAATGAACTCCTGATAAAAACCTATATAAACCATAGTTCATTTCATAAATGAACTCCTGATAAAAACCTATAAAAATCAAAGTTCATTCCAGAAATGAACTCCTGATAAAAACCCATAAAAATCAAAGTTCATTCCAGAAATGAACTGCAGCATGATCATCTTCATCGTCTTCAACAGCAGCAGCAAACATCATCATCTTCAACAGAAACAGATCTTCATCTTTAACACGAGCAACAAACATCAAAATCAAGATCTTCAACACAAGCAACAAAACATAAATCATCAACACGAAAAACATCAACAATCGAGATCTTCACGAGCAGCAAATAAAAGATCATCATCTTCGTCTTCAACACCATAAAAAACATCAAAACCAGTAGCAAAAAAATCAAAAGAAGCATCTTCATCGTCGTTGTTTTCATAATATTTATATGATTCATGGTCTCTATCATGTATGCAAATCGTCTTCATCATCTCTACAAATCAAAAACCCTAGAAAAAAAAACCAAATCTTCATCGTTTCTTGCAGCTGCAGAAAAAGAAAAAAAATGGAGAGGAAAGAAAGTAGATCTGAAAATATAGAGGAGAGAGAAAGTAAATCTGAGAATAAGATATTTTCTATTGATTTTTTGTATATATGTGATCCCAAAAGGGTATTTCTGCCACTACATGATGACAATTACATCATCCATGACGTCACCCTAGGACCAAACTATAATTTCTAGGACCAAATAATAATATATTTTCCCAAAAAGGCCTAAACAGACACATGACTTAGTCATTTGGACTAGACTCTCTCTAATATATTATTCTTATGACTAAATGGTATTTCCTACTTTAATGTGCCCATTGGAGTTGTTCTAAGTGGTCTGGGCACGCATCTTGCCATCTTCCATATGGGCACGCTCAAAGGGAATCCACACAAATAAACGGATGTCCATATATGTGGGTACATGTCATGAAAAGGGAATTTTTGGGCTTTCTAACTAAAGAGCTAATTAAGATCTCTTTAAGAAGTCGCGTTCAAGTCGGCCGGTTCTGATGGGATAATAGAAAGTGTTTTCAAAATCCGAAATACTTTAAACTGATTTTCATTAATTTAGGGTTTAAGAGGTTTCAATCAGAGATGCTAGAAGAAAGGAAAATCACAATGACTTCTAAACCTCTAACAAACCCTATGAAAGATGAAGTTGAAGATGAATACGAATGGATTAACGATATGCTAATGAATGATGAACCTGGTCCAATTAGTTTGAATGAAGTATTGGGTACTAGTAATAATACTCCAGCTGCTGATTGTTGTAATTTTGGTTTCAATAGTAATGATGTTTACCATGATCAAGACTTCTTTTCGATTCTTGATAATATGTTTGGTTGTATGGATGAAGAAGATAGTCGGTTCCCGCCAGGCATTATGAAAAAGGCAGCCGAAAGAATCAGAGGTGGATTAGATCAACAATGTGGTAATTCTTTGGATGGTCATGCTTATGCGTATTATGTTACACTTTATGTTCTTTTACAAATGTTGTTATGTTTAAGAGAATATTATGTTTTAATTATGTGTGTGTATTGTAGTAGTCACTGCACTAATTAATGGGATACGAATTTTACTCGTTGGTAAGGTAGCCTTAATGTATTTATTGTTTGCATTACTAGCAAACTTATAACAAATGTGTCGTATCTGTTAACACATTTTTCTTGTAGAAAATGAATTTATTTTTATATGTGAGTTTTTAGAAGTTTGGACATATTGTTTTTCATCTTAAAATAACTTTTCCAAATATTAAATAAATTCTCCAATGATAAAGGATCAATAATTCATCAAAATGACAATTTTTCTTTATAATTTATGAGCTGATTTTATGAACAATTGAATTATTACTTGAAATTTGAAAAGATTTCACAACACCAACAGATTCTCAGATTTTGAAACCAGTACCAATACAAAATGAGATAAAAATTTGTAACCAAAAAATGCCATTTATTGCCACGTGTCGCTCGTGACCTTATCCTCATATAGTTGAAAGATAAAGATTGATAGTGTTTTTTAATTAGGATATTGAAACTGGAAATAATGAATCTGTTTTTATTTTTAGCATTGTTAATCATAGTTAAATTTTATTATTTGCATTGGGTTGTTGCCCCACTATAGTGCAGTGCAACATGTAAGCATGATTGCAAAAATGGACACAAAGATTCTAAGAGATGTCATATCCATTTTGTGGGTTTTTATAAAGAGGAATACCTTCTAATTCTATTTTATAAAATTGAGTCTGTAAACGGAGAATATATTCTATAACAGGGTAAAAAGCATAGTTTACAAATTTAGAAATTGGCTTGCCAATATTGTTAGTGCGAAGACATTATTAAGGAGACAAAGAAAATAAAACACTGAAGAAAGGAAACTAAGATTCATTCAAAAACAGTCTCATCATATCCCTATGCCTATAAATTATCTTTCTTATATCGAGAATTTCTTACACCAAGAGAATTAGGCAAAACATTCTCTTATCTTCTTCCTTACTTGTATTTCTTTTTATCGATATAAGAATCAGTGTATGGTTTGAATGATTTTACAGAAGAATTGAATAATTATAGTTTTTAAGGTTTTTAAGATTTTAATAAAGAACCTTACTGACTCTGAAATGGCATGATTAATATGAAAATATTGATCATGATTCGAGTTTGTATGATGGGTATAGTGAAAGTGATAGTGCGACATGGTTTCAAGCTATTTAGAAAATGTTTTTTCAGTTTCCAACGAGATCTGAGTTTCCGATAAAGATGAAATACCTAACTTGAGTAGTATTTCGGTTGAAAGTGAACATAATAACAACCTCTTCTCTTATTAGCTTGAGAAAAATAAGGAATCAGTAATTGTTAGAGCATTGCTCGATCGTACCAAAAAAAAAATTCCAATTCAAGCTTGTTATCAATATTAGATATTCAAAACTCTACATCTTGATTTATATCCTACTAAAGTCAATTCTTGGACAAAGATTAGAGTATGGTACTTGAGTATCGAACATCACTGAATAACCGTCAAGGATTGAAGATCGGAGAACAAACGAAAACATTTGCGAGAACTTCAAACAAAAAGGTATGTCAAGGATGACCTATATTATTTACTCACAACATTTATCATTCTATCTTAAGAGACTATGTCGTATAATTTTAGTAGATTTAATATTTCAAAGAAAAAAATTTCAAGGTCAAGCTTGTCTTAGTTAAACTTTCGAAACATGAGTCGTGCAATGGATGTTCTAGATTCTTAACAATCTCGATATGGATGTGAGGTTTAGATTATAAGGAGGTGAATAGGGAGGTGGAGAACTATTCAATAACGAACTATTCAATAACATTTCCGTTCAATCGTAATAAATTTAAAAAATCTTACTAATATAAAGAAAAGAGGTATTTTTGGTTGGTCACACAGGAAATGACTAAGTAGTCCTTCTGATGTTTCCTTTTCTCTGTTCACTTTTTCGTAGATATCGATCATTTGAGGGGTATTTGTTTTCCCTATCTTTTTTCCTCCATCTCTTTGGTCTTGCTTCCTCCCCAAATCGAATACAGTAGACACAATCTCAAAATCTCTTAACCCATCCCTAAATTTCGATCTCTCATCACACTTATTTCCATCACAAAATTTTCCCAACAGATTTTCAAAAGAAGAATTGAACGATTCAACATCAGGTTGAAATCACATCAGATCGATTTCTCCAATCTATCTTTCTTAATTTTAAAAGGGGAGTTTATATCTCAGCATCACGATGGGGAAATTATAGTCTAATTAACTAACCTTTTTTTTCCCAATTGAGTTGATGTTTGATTTTTAGGGGAAATCACGTCAAATCGATTTGAGGTAATTTTGATGTCTAATATTAAGATTACAGATTTTATTGATTCTATGTACTTATAAAATTAATGATTTATTTAATCATTATTTCTTTTAATCTGGATTTTGGTTATCATTAAAAGAGCTGATTTTGAGTATGAGTTGAGTGTTAGTTGAAATGTTTAATTTTTAGTTAGGGGTTAAATGTTTAAGTTTTCTTCCCCATAATTGTTCATTGAAATGCCCCATAGAAAATTATGCTCAGTTTTTGCTTTGGTTCTTAAAAGAAGCCATGTATTTATACAATAACTGATATTCAGTTGTGTTTATAAGTATTCAAGCAAGAGTCAGTGGTGATGGAATTTACACATGGTTGAGGAATTCAGGTGAGGGTTAAAATTACTATTAGGCTATATAGATTTGAATGTATGCTCATAGAAAGTTTATAGGCTATATTGATTTGAATGTATGCTCGGCCATATAAATTTGATTACTTATAAGCCTACATGGACCAACCTCTCCCAATGAAAGTAAGAAACTGGAGTCGTAAAATGAAATGTAGTAATAGAACCACATCGGTCAGAGAAGAGTAAAGATCAAGAGAAGAAGACAATAAGATAAGCTTGAATGCAGATATAAATCATACTTACCTGGACGGGTCTATATAGATTTTAGTCTTCTAAAATATTTTCTCACATATTTTTGAGTATGGAGTTGGAGGTTAAGAGTGTTACTGAATATGCGGTGTGGCATGAGTTGAAGATGGTAAGACTTGATATTGGTGGATGTGAATGTGTCTATATACTCTGTCTCACTCTCTTCTTTCATCTCTAACTCATCATTCAGTACCTCTATCTTAATTTCATTCTTATCTCTAGATTTCTCTCGCATCACTTTGTTTTCTATCTTGATCTTAGTAGTACCCTCCATTTTGTATAAACTTTCCCTAAGACTAACAAATCTGCAGCTAAAAAAATTATGGAGAGTTCATGGTGGTTTTTAGTTTGAATTCGTGGGCTGAATTAGCCTTTTTGTGCAGCTGAAACATCAAACAAAGGGGATCTGTGGCCACTGTTATCAAGGGCTGATTTGGGTATCGAAACTGTTGTTGTTGTTGGGTGAATATGTCTGTGGTCATGAACAGAACAATGGGTTTTTGAGAGCACTTCGACTACAACAAGAACAAGGAGATGGATCTGTGGTCTAAAACTGGGGTGGAATTGTGGACGGGAAGACCATCCAAGAATGGGATCTGTTCTTTGTTGGTAGTTCAGAAATTGGGTGAGTTTGGAGTCTGTAAAGACTCAAGGCTACTGACAAGATGAGAATGGAACATCAGCTGTTCGATTAGGTGCTGAAATGGGTTCGGTGGTTAGAATTTGATGCGTTTATAAGCTTGATTTACTGCAGAAGATCGGTGAAGACAACATTCTTTGCGACCTGAGATTTGGGGATGTTTATGGAAGTTTAGGAGCGACCGAGAACAAAAGAAGTGGTCTGTGATCTCGGTGGTTTTGAGATCGAGTTTGGGGCTGAAGTGGACTTGATTTGGAATTGAATTTTGCTTGGCAGTGAACCAAGGCGTGAAAATTCAGTTAGTACCTTCGAGAGAGGCTCGATTAGAAGCCAGCAGTAAGCTAGGAGAGTGGTGCCTGCAATGGTTAGTTGCCATAGTTCGAGGGCAATCCAAGGCATGTATTGCTGCCATGTTTAGTGGTCGTGTATGGGGAGGTTAGACCTCTATTTAGAAGTCGTACCGAATACTGTACAAGAGAGGAAAAGTAGTTTTTACTTATAAGAAAGAAATCATTTTTACACTCTCAATTTGACTGTCACATTCGCTGTTAGAGTAACACTGTAAATGCTTAAGAAAATATTCCCTCTTTAGTTTTGGTTGTGAATTCATTTTTTATTCAACCATCCCACTGATTTTAGTTCAATCTTTCTTTCATTTGTAGATGATTGGAGTTTAGTTGTAATTACTTTTTGCAAATTAGTTTGAAATGAGTTCTCACCACTTGGAGGTGATCACTGACATTGACCATTGATCGAGTGTTGACTTTGACCGTTGACTAATACACATAGACAACAAAATTACAGAACGAACGGAACGGCAGGCGCATCGCGCGTGCGTGCTATACTAGTAAATAAAAAGAGAACTATTCAATAGTTGCACCTAGCTCCATCTGTCGCCGTACTAGATTGTTTGGTCTAGATGCTAACACGCTTTGATCCCGAATTAAGAGACACTAAGCTCTCTACATACGTATCTACATGAGACCATCTTTCTAATGAGAGACCTCCGTTATTCACCACTCTCGTTGTTTCATGCTTGGGGTCATAGATAACCAGTGAGCTCTTATCTTTGAGAAATAAAACCATACCATTCGTGAAGTCCATTACTGTCATTGTAGAATACTTGATAGACCTTTCTATAGATTGAGTAGAAAGGGAGAACATTTTAGTCCAAGATTCTTTCACTCCATATTCCTTCATTACCCATATTGAAATACCACTGTTGTTGTTTCTTGCCGAATCCAGTTCACCACCTTGTACAATAGAAAGACACCCACCAAAAATGCCCAAGAAAACACCACTATTGAGAATGGAACGATACGAGATAGAGTCGACGTTCCTTTGGTCATAATAGGGTAACTCCTGTAGTACTAGAGTAAGCGGATTGAACATTGGCTGATATGAGACATATGGGTTGACGGCCCTGTGGACATGACAGAGTGACTGCTGTAGTTCTGGAGTAAGCGGAACTTCTTTGAAAGTGTCGTTTTCGACGTCGAAAGAAATTATAACTATGGAGGCAGCTTTGGATAATTCCAGTCCTTCTCTAAGGCTGGCGCACGAAGATCCTATCCAGTGTGGAGCTCCATTGTAACTCACTGGCTTAATAGCCTTACCACCTAAGAAAAGGTCATAAGGGAAGACACGTGGTATTCTTTTCCAAGAATTTGATCTTAATGAATAAACCTCAACTTGACAACCGTTGCGAACCGAGTCAGGTGATGCTTTGTAGGACATTTCAGCTCTTATAATCTTGTAATCGTCAAGAATGGGACTATAACCGAACCCGTACACTGTGGACACGGTCTCAGTTGTATCATCATCAAGTTCATCGAAAGAACGTTGTTCTACATTGGTTGAAATTCGGTCTTCTGCTAGTGGTATTTCCTTAATTTCTTTAGTAGAAGGGTTCCATAGGATAAAACCCTGAATTCCGAACATTAAAACTAAACCATTGCAAGAACCATAAATCCAGTAATACGCATGATCTGGTGAGAATGGAGAATCTATCTCAATAACAGACTGAGATAAACTGCACCAACTTACCGAGTACATGGGGACGTTGTGTCCTGTTAAAAGTGACGTAAACTGGTTGTTTGCTATTGCATGGTCAAGATGCATATCAACAAACTTAAGATCTTTGAGTAAATTATTGCACCAGTTTTTGCATACACACCTGAATCTGAAGATCGATTTCACTGGTAACAACGAAAGAATATCAACAACGATATCCTCTGGAAGACTTGGCATCATGATGAACGACTCTTCCATTATCACTTCTTGAGGAGGAGGAGATTTGGTATTCAGCATCTTTGAGGCAATTGATGAGGTTTAATGTGGTATTCTTTGCCTTTTATATGTTTTTAAGGATTTTGTTTATGGCAAAAGTTTAGAACTAGGATTAGGAAACCAGAGTCTGCTAGAATTAGGATTAGGAAATTAACCAGTCTATTAGAATTTAGTCAGGGAGCTAAGCTAAAGTATAGAAAGTTTTATCAATAAGAAGAACTTATGCAACTTACTAGCACATATCCTTATTGCCATTGAAAAGCTCCACAACACTCATGGCACTGGAAGCGCCATTTACCAGATGAGAAGCTGCTTACAGGATGCAGCGACAGTGTGATAGCTGAAGATAATATGGACCGGCGGCATCTCAGGGAACCAAGTGCTTTGGATAATCGAGAAATGGAGAAACTCATAACTGCTGAACTTACAATCCTGGAGAAACTCATAACTGCTGAACTTACAATCCTGCAGATACTCGATCCAGCAGATTTTTAGATCTTGTAGATTTGAGCGACAATTTTGGCTTGACAAGCAACCAATTTTCCCTTGCTAAGCGCATATATAAGACCGGCCTTGCAGATTTTGTGTTATTTTTCTGTATCCAGGGCCTCTTTGAACGGGCCGAATTTCCCGGGCCTCTTACAGTCTGCCATCTTCATGGTAGTTGTCTAAGCAGTTAGCAGTACGTTTCCCACTTCATCTTTTTTTTCTTTGTTAAATATTGATAATAAATTACTGTCTATTTTTTTTATTTTTATATAGAAAAGTTTTTGGAGAATCAAGAGGTTAAAAGCCTAAAACTAGATCAATGGAAAGACAGGAAAAAATGACAATAATTTGCACAAAAATGTGCAGAAAAATTGAAATCCCAAATGCATCAGCTACCAAAGTCATTGTGTCCCACACTGCACAAGAAACTGGGATGCAGGGACCTGTACAGAAGTTATTGCATTGAACCTGCAAGAGAAAAATAGTTCTGACATGCAAAATTGGATAATTTACAACTTGATCATCGATTTATTCTCTGATCTCAAATATAGAACAATCATTAAAAAAATAAACAATGTTCATCAATTCAGCTATCTATGGTATAGAATCTTGGGCTTCATCATCCCTGATAAAAACACCCACTCATGTTTCTAGCAATACCTAAAACTATTATCTGACAAAAACGAAAAAGAAAAACAATCCACTCTTTTTTTTTATTTTCTATTTTCAACATTAAGTACCATCTAAACTAATTGCCTACTTCCAATTCTCCTCAAATCTTCCTACTATAACCAACGAATGGGTCTGAGTGGGAAACTAGTTAACGTCTGAAGTGAAAACCTGATCTTCTTGCAACCACTAAAGAAAGACAAGTTAGACGAAGATCAGACCTCTCTTGATAATCATCTTTGAATTTTCCCATGTACTGCCCAGAACTCCAAAGAGCTTAAGATGATTTTTCGGCTGAAGCATTCTTGTTTTTATCAGATGAATTACGAGAATGAGTTTTGTTATTTTGGGAGGCCTCACTCTGTTGGTTATCGTCAGTCTTGGCATTCAGAAACTGACCACCGCATCCCCGAACCCTTCTCAAAGCATGCAAGTGTCGAGATTCATGAAGATATGGCTGCAAGAAAAATGTAACTAAGAACTGCAAGCAAGGATTTATGCCAACACTACAACAGAACACAAGAATACAGACTGCACTACCCTAGAATGCAATCGCCTTGATAACCAGGATTTGACAAGAATACACACTGCACTAAAAGGGTCATACAAGCAGACCGTAAATGATCAGACGATTGCAACCAGGGTTCTAATGACTAAAAATGGTCGACGTGCAACATGTCTTAAGTGAATGGGAGAAAAACAAAGTCACTTCTCTGTTTTTTTTTAAGGGTAAGAAATGAAGTTTATGAGAAAGAGAAGACAGGCATGAAACGAAGTTGGATCAGAAGAAACCATGTTGGAAGTTCTTATATACTCTCCAAAACTAGAGCCCTTCCTTCATAGTATAGTGACAACTATCAAACTGATATTGGATATCCTCTATGAAAGCAAAGAACCACTGCTTCAAAATTTAGTGACGACTATCAGCCCTAAGCAACAAAATTTACACCTACTATTGCCACTTGACAGGCTTTAAGGAGCTTAAGCTACTAACTAATGCAAATGCTAATTGAGAGAGAGAGAGATAAATCAATGAAGCCTTAATAAGAAAGATACCTTCCGGGACTTGATCAATTTGTTTGCTGACTCAGCTTTGGCGCGAGATTGGCGGCGTCTCAGGATAGCATGATATTGCTTAGCATTAACATATACAGGCTCTTCAACTGCATCAGACGGCAATGCAGCCGGATCAGAAGGCAATGGAACTGTAGCTGGTTGAGCCCCCATTGGAACCCCAGCCTGGTGAGGACCCATCATTTGAGGATGCATCTGAAACCCATTGCGGCAGATGAACAAAACATTTACATACTCTAAACTCCCAAAACAGTATGAAGTACACATGAAATAATTCGATGGGGATTTTGGAAGGGGAAAAGGTCGGGAACAAGGATTCTATTGAAAAAAAAAAGTTTCTCAATTCCGTTTGACCATCACGAAACAAGGATGTTTATGTCACAGATTCCCATGGATCCCCTCTGATTAAATCAACGTCTACTCCCGACAATTTTGAACCCCTGGGATTCTTGGCAGGGGATTATATAGACTGTGAAACACACCAGGAATGTGCCAAGGGCTCATCATCACCTATACAATCTATGGAAGTGTATTTATAACTAACTACAGAGAAGGAATGCTCTAGTACTTGTGACAATGGGAATAACATATGCTCTTAAGAAAAATAAGCTTAACATACCATGGGTTGAGCGCCATATGCAAAAATACTTCTGTAGTACGGATCTGGGTAAGGATAAGCTTGTCCCTGCAAGAGATATCTAGCAATACATTAACAGCAAGTTCAATAGTCCAATCAACATCAGAGATGTATTATGTCGGGTAACCCGGAAAATTCACGAGGACAAAAGCAAAACTATCTAAAACATTCAATCGATCTTCAATTCTTCCAAAAAGTAGGGAAAAGTGGTTAAACTCTCTTCAATGATCGGTTACACACAGTCGTCAACACATCTCCACATAGATCAGTTTTACATTCTGATATATACGTTTCAAATTTGTCTACACTGAGAACATCATTACCACAGCATGTCCAACTTCATAGTGAGGAGGCATCATGTACTCCACCGAGGATGATGGCACGCCAGGATGTAAGATTCCAGGTGCTGGGGGCTGATGTTGGTAATGAATTTCAGACTGCTGTTGCTGCTCATCAGTTCCACTGTCATCTATGGATGAAAAAACAGACCGACAATCAAGAAGGTAGTTGTAAGAGCAACACACCACTAACAATAATTCGAGACGGTGAAAGTAAAAAGTGCAAGAATATTAATAGTAACTCAAAACAATAGAAGTGTTAGCCACGTACCAGACTGAGATGACTGATCACGTCCCGAAGAAGTCATGATTCTAGCTTCTGAATGCAACTTTATTACTAAAATATAGGCAACTTTACTAGCTGATAACGAAACTAACAATAGACTGTACACCACCAAGATCCAAATGAACAAAGATATATCAGAATGAAAAACACCACAGAACACTCTGGCTAGAAAACCAAGACCCTGGTTAATCTTATCATCGTAACAGAACTTGCAATCTCAAAACGGTTTACCGATACTGCGCAGACCTATAAAAACAACAAAACCAAGTTAGAGAAGGCGCAATCTACATTTAAATACAGCAATAGGAACTTCAATCACCAATTTCAACCACTAAGAATCCTAATCGCCTAACTATTCACAGCATACGATGTAATTAGGGTTTTATCAGCTACTAAAAATCCTCCTAATTAACCAATAATCAGTGACCTAAAAAAAACTAAAACTAGTCTGTTCAAATTCAAACCAAGAACCCTAAACTAATTTTAACACATATATCTTTTAAACATATTCACTTCGTACACTTAATTCTCCAAAATTAATCTCAGAAATTCAAATTGAAACAAATATTAGGGTTTAATTAAACAGACGCAGACATGAGAAATAAAACAGAACCCACATTAATTCGATCAAAGAAAAACCCTAAAACCAACTCAAATTCAAAATTGAAGTTACAGAAAAATTAAGAAAAAAAAAAAGAAGAACTTCTCAACCAATGAATTGGATTTGGATTAAAGACGAAAAGAGACGAGATTAGGTTTGGTTACCTGGAGTGGGGAATAGGAGGAACCAATTGTCTATCTCTCTTCTCCAAGTGTCTTCTTCTTCTTCGTTTTCTGGTGTTACTGCGAATAGAGAAGAAGAGGAAATCGAAAAGGATTAAATCGTACAACACAGGAAAAGAGGAGAACACCTATACTCTACACACGTGTCCTTGAACTTTCAAGAATATAGTACTAAATAGTAAATGATTTGTGGCATCCGAGCCACATTGGTGCTCCGATTTAGATGAATCAGACGAGTCAGATTGGTCAGAATAAAAGAACTAGTAACAATACATGTTCAACTGACTCGTTTGAATTTTGACTCAAAATTAAATTGAATTTTTTTGAATCCAATGAGATATATGTAACGATTATAAAATTGAATCTGACTCAAATATTTTTGAATTGTACTTATTATATGAGCCGAGTCAGTTTTCGAATCAAATATAGGAAAGAAAAAAAAAAGACAAAAAAACGGTCTGATATATGATTTGGTCTAATATATGATTTGGTTCGAATCAAATCTAAACAAAAATGGTGTTAGTTTAGTTGTGCTTGAGACGATCTGATTCCTCCTATTCACACTTGAGTCAAGTCAAGTCAAGTCCAGGTGCACAAAATTAGACGTTCATTCGAATGGGATCGTCGGATTAATATATTTGTCAGATTCAAACAAGTCAGTTGAGTCGCACAAGCCACCAGTGACAACATTAGAGGTTCATTCTAACAAGTTTCGGTTGAGTCATAAAAAGAACAATCAATTTGTCCATAACTCACCCGTTTGAATCTGACTTATTACATAATGCTCAAATTAATCGGGTAATAGAGTTACTGAATTTTTTTTGAACCTGATTAGATGTGTATGGTGTACTTAACGATTCAGGTACAAAATGAAACCTGACTCCAATACCTCTGAATCAGAAGTATCAGCTCAATCATACATCGAATCAGGCATCTGAAAAATAAAAATAAAAAGTACACAATCTGATATATGATTCAGGTCAAGTCATATCCAAACATAGAAGGTATCAGTTTGGGTGTACTCAGAGTTATCTGATTCATCTGTTCACGAGAGGGTGGAGTCCAAGCATCCGTAGTAGTTATTTATGTAAGAGTGACATTGGTTTCGCCAATGAAAATTACATATGTTATATTCTTAATATTGAGAAGTTTGTATGAAAAACAATTACAAAAACCATTATACTACCTTGTTGTACGATTTTTGGCATTCGTCCAAACGGATTATGCATTAAGTGGAGATATACATTACAATTTACATAACCTTAGAACCATTAGCTAGTTAGTTCACATTAGTTGAATGATTATAATTTAATATGGTACTTTGAATTTGCCCCTTGCATAGTTTTTTTTTCCTTTTTCCTAATTAAATAAGAAAATAAAATAATATTTGTTGTACTTTTTAGATTGATTATATTAATTGTACTAAAAATCAGTGAAACATGCACCATCTTCACACTAGTCATCAAGATTATGATCACATTATCCATAGAAACTAACTTGTTGTGGAAGCGGGGTGCTAGGAAGTTGGCCAACAAAGTGAAATGATTGCCTACTTCATCCCAACTTGGCTGGGAGTGCAAGATGGTACACGTCAAAAGTAATTTTTACGACCTTAATAATGTCGAAAATATAAATTGGATACACAATTTCAGAATAGCTTCTGATTTTTATTTATGGTATCCAAACAGCAAGAGCTTCTGAAAATGATTTCTGCTTTTGGTAGTCAAATTGGCTTTAAACTTGATAATCTTTATTAAGATAGCCCCCAAAATAAAATAATTGGTTTTGCTGTCTTTGTGCAGCAAAAAGAGCAACATAAAGAAACAATGGTCATTGCTCTTTTGTCTTTCTTGGTTACACTCTTCTCTCATGTCTCAACCACTCAAAAAACCAATGGATTATATGTTGGAGAAAAACAGGTCCAACAATTTACCGACCATTTTTAGTCAACATCAAACATAGACCTGGTCAACAACTTATTATTGAGTATTTATACAGGAGTTCCCACAATCTGAAAACGAAATAGATATTATTATTATCATCACAAAGCAAGTGTAAACACCATGAATCAACAACTACAAAGGCCAGATGAAAATCAAGTTATGCAAGATATTGCTCAGGATCCAGCTCAGGTGAACACACATTTTTCATCCTTTTTATTATTTGGACAATGGCGGCATTTTTTTTTTTTTTTTTTTTTTTTTTTTTTTTTTTTTTTGAAACTAGGCATAGGCTCGTCCTCCCCACAGCTGACAGCCACCGGCTTACTCCCAGGGAAAGCAAACTCGTCCCCCTGAACCCCATAGGAAAGTTAGTAAAATTATACGAGTACTCCAATGTTTAAGTGGAGACTCGAACTCCCGACCTCCTCCTCGGTAGTCAGGCTCAGCTTAACTCCAAGCTAACCCCAGATGGCTAATGGCGACATTTCTTTTAATACCGTTTTCGTTTATATTTTTTTTGTAATGTGCAGCTATTTGGACGTGTGAGCCATGATGAATTTTGTGAAGCTGTAAATGAGAAGCTGCAGGTGCAAGGAGAAGAGGCAGATGATGATCTCTTCTCTATTGCTATATCAGACCTCGACATCTCTGAACCTCTTAGCCATCGCTCCAAATAATTAGGGGGACGGTGAAAAGGATAGAATGTATAACCTAATTCGGTTTTTGTCGATATGCATCGACATGTTTGTTATCATGTAATAATCCGTTGAATTAAACAAATTAGCTCAAATGTCCAGCATTACATTATTGCCTAGTGACTATACTCATGGAATCGGTACGGCAACTATTGAAAATTAAGATAATCATCACATTTTAGTTCCTACTGGAGTCATAACGTGTAGAACATCATCACATTATTAAAAAAAAAAAAAAGGAAAAAAAAAAATATTAGGTGAAAAGAACTTCTGTTTTGACTGGGTAACATAGGCCCGTCCGTGTAAAAGGTGGCATCATCAAAGAATGGCTCGAAGATATTACAGTATATATTAGGCAGGGCCTGTAATTTAAGATAAGCCCGTGTAAAGGTGGCATCATCAAAGAATGGCCCGGATACATTATGTGTCACAGGGCCTGCAAACGGCCCGTGTAAAGGTGGCCTCATCAAAGAATGGCTCGAAGATATTATTACAGAATATATTAGGCAGGGCCTGTAATTTAAGATAAGCCCGTGTAAAGGTGGCATCTTCAAAGAATGGCCCGGATGCATTATGTGTCACAGGGCCTGCAAACGGCCCGTGTAAAGGTGGGCTCACCAAAGCCTGGCCCGAATACATTGCTCTGCCAATTCCAAGTTCTACAAGCAAAAACAGGACACTATCTACTACTACAGGGCATATTCTACTACAAGTAGAAGGCAGGCATATTCTTCTAAGGTCTATGTCCAGGAAAGCAGTCGAATTTTGCAGACACAAATAATGATTCTTGCACTACCGCAAATTAACAAAGAACAATAATGAAGGCATGCAAAAGTAAATTAGAAAAAAGTACTAGGAAAGCTAAAAAAAAATTAACTAAGAAAATGAAATTTTTTCTTAAAGAAATGGTTATATCAGTAGACAAGTTTATTGGCAGACAATGGCCATAGTCATTTACATAATTCCAACGGAATCAAAGAGAAATACCAGATTACCTGAATCGAGAACTCATTGATGTTCCTTTTTTCTTTCATTTTTAAAGTTGATACTCTTAGGCTCGTCCATTGCAATGGTGGACGACCCCGTTTTCCTGTTTTTCTTTGCGCTTCAAGTTAACGGAATTTAAACCCCATATTCGGATAGTCCTGTCATCACTTGCAGATGCCAACATGTGAGGGTTCTTAGGATTCCAGCTCACACAGTTCACTGATCCAGAATGACCAGGTAATTTTTCTAGCAGCTCACCAGTGCCTCTGTGCCATATATAAACCTGCAGCAAATGTTTACTCAGTAACTCCCAAAATACAGAAAACCTCAAAAAAATCATAAAAAGAATGCAGAGAGGCAAAACAGGAAAAGAATGTGGAATAAGGTGAGAGAAACCCAAAATTCAGAAACCACTTTGAAGACATTACCTCATCAAGAGGAATATGATGTTGTCATAAACGACTTCCAGATAAAATAACAGTATACATACGGTGAATTTAAATCATGCATTCCCAAAATGAGCGAAATGACACATTTTAAAACTTTCAATATCCAACTGCCTTATTAGTAACTTAATGTCTCGATTGGCCACAAACCCTTTCTGAATCAAATGAATCATTTTAAATTGAGCTTACCAATGGTCTGCAGGTGACATGACACAAATTGCTTCCTCTAGGTCTAAAGTGATATTATGATGCGACATGGTTTAAATCGTCAATATTACCTATATTAGTCATAATCATCCAACGCCTATGGGGTGTTGTAACTACAGTTGCAGAGATAATTTTAGGCGGAAAAAAAGAGAGGCAGGCATAGTTAGATCCTATTATTTAGTAACTCATTTACAACAATACAAGCTCTAGTGTTTGAGACTCTTTGCTTTAACCATCAGAAATGAAAAGGATATCATACCTGAGAATCTTCACTTCCACTGGCAATGAAACCTTGCTCGAATCCACCAAAACAAGACCTGATAATAAATCGGCTGCGTTTGTGACCTTTGTACTTGGAGACGAGCTTAAAATCACCCTCAAGGCTCCATAAATGAACCTCTTGGTTAAAAAGATCAACCAACAAGTACTTATTATCCCTAGATAATGAGAATGACGTTATGACTTGATCCTCTTCAATTAGTTTCTCAACTTTAGCTACTCTATCAAGAATCAGTATTGATGTTTCTCTACATATCGTTATAATTTTTTCCCCATCACTCGTCACGGCCATGTCTGAAATTTTAAGAGTTCGCTGCCCTTTCCAACATTCAAGTTCGTTTCCATCCAAATCCCACATGCAAATGCTCTTGTCTATTAAACCAGTGAATATTCGGTTTCCATCAGGATGCCATTCACAGGAGACAAAGCTAAGGCCTGATTTTTCGTAAACCTGAAGGCATTCACCTGAATTCACATCCCAAAGTCTGATGACGTCCTCTAGTCCGCATGTGAGGATCTGATGGCTGTCAGGGCTCCATGAAATACTCATAATGGGTCTTTGATGCCCAGTTAATTTGTGCTTCAATGTAACTACACCATCACCATTAACCTGAAACATTAGTATACATTGCTTGGTGTCAAGTGATAAAGATGGCTGAATTATGCAAAAGATACAAGGTTCGGTCTGTTTGCGACATTATTTCAAGTTTACAATGGACTAAAGGGACCTAGGGAGTGCTCCAATTGCTAATTTTGCTACGTGTAATTGTGACATACCCCAACCTAAAATTACAAGCATTGTTCACCGGGTTCCTCAAGCAGCTTTACATGTGACAGAAGTACTCGAAGGTTAAATCACTAAAGTTTTCTATTTTGGTGAAATATGTCAGGAATAGGTTTGTCATGTGATCAGTCAATTACACTATTTCATGAGACTACTTATGTTTAACAGGATTCGCAAAGTAGACTCCAAAGACTTTAATCAGGGTGAGTGACCAAAGAGAAAACAGACAACAACATGCCATTTTTGACAAGAGATATGTGCTCAAACTAATATCGAAGCATGATGGTTACCTCCCAAATAATTGCTGATCGATCATTGGAAGATGAGGCCAAGTACTTCCCATCATGTGAAAATAGCAAAAACCAGACTTCGTCATTATGAGACTCCAATACCTATGGAATCGTAACAGAAAAGCTCAGAAAAATTCTACACAATCTAAATAGAAAATATGAAAAAAGATGCATAGAAGCTAAAGACAGAAGTTCAGTAAAAAAGATTATTTCTTCCTGTCCTGATAATGTTATTCGTATTTACATAATATATCGTACTAACAAATGCATTTATAATGTGGCGGTGATGGCTTTACTTAGAGGCACTGCACTATCAGTATACGATAGCTCACTTAAATGACAAGAGGCAAGTGAAACCGGATGACCTCGTGTACGTCAAATGAGTAAAAACACCAAGTAATCAGTTGCACAAAAAGACAGGGACGTGTGTAAAATGCACTGAAATGCCTGTGAAATATAAACTAAATTCGACCATTACTTAAATGTATGTCTAAATGCAGTTTCCGATCTGACTCTCCAAATGACAGTAACTATTCCTAGATGAAGTGGCAAGTGAAGCCGGATGACCTCATGTATGTCAAATGAGTAAAAATGACCAAATAATCAGTTGTACAATAAAGAGAGGGAGACATGTGTAGAATGCACTGAAATGCCTGTGAAATAAATGTATGTCTCAATGCAGTTACCAATCTGACTATCAAAATGACAGTAACTATTCCTAGAAGCATGCAATTTCATAAAACACTTTACTAGAAGAAGACGAAGTCATGCTGTAATTGTCCATGGAGCTACAGGAGGTACAATCCCCAGTGCTTTCCTTATCCAAACGATGAAATTATTTGAAAAGCATCTGTTACTTCCTTCTGGTACCTGAAATCGACCCGCTCTGAAATGGATGATTTTTAACTAACAAAGAATATGGCACAAACCATCAACAAGATCCACTCACAAGGTTTCAATTGAGGAAGTATTTACGAACAGAATGTAAAGTAAAATAACCATTTTAGATCATTAAGCATTGGTGACATTTATTTCAAACATTCATAACCATCTAACTTCTCCATAAACACGGAGTAACATTATGCTTACATGTCATTCACGATAAACATTATGTAAGGTTGGAGAACATTAAAAATATCAAATACAAGAACGGCGAATATTTGTTCCCACCTGAGAAGTGCGAGAAGGAATCTGATCTTTTCCACATTGATGATCTGAGAACAATGATAATGCACTATCCAAAGAGTTATGAAACACACAAGATCCACGTTGCACATTGGAGGGCCTGTTCAACCAGATTTTCCAACCTTCTTTCGGGTATCATAACTGCTGGGGGTAGCAATTTCTGTAGTTCCTCTAAAAGCTTTGACCGGGACTTACCACTCACTACCTCCCCATTAGAAGAACCTACTAGTTTGGGCTGCGAATAGTACACAACGCATGAAGCAAGTTCATGTACTCGATTTACGTTAATGCTAAGAGGTGTAATTTCAGTCCTCAGAGTCTGCAGAGCCTCTATTACTCTTTCTCTACCAAGAAGTTCAAAAAACTTCTGCTCCAATATCAAGAATGACGCGGACTTTAAAGTATTTTCTTCTAAAATACCAATTTTTTGCAATGTAACCACACTTTCCTCCCAATTTCCATTGAGTACTTGCTTTCTAAGAAGACCCACCAGAGAAGAATGTAATGGTATCCCAGACTCCTCCTCTAGAAGAGATCCGCTCTTCTCATACCCTAGAGAGTATAATGCTTCAGTTATAATCCTAACAAATTCCATTTTCTTAATAATACCTTTTGAGCCAACCATCTCTTCGTCTCCCCCATCAGAAGGCAGCGGTCGAGCCATTGAGTTATACAAAGAGCCGATGGCAGGCTCCGAATGAGATGAATTATTTGCGAGTCCCCTCTTACCTCCTAATGAAACTTTCACGCGTTTCGTAGGTGGTTCATCGTCCTCTACACCTCCCATGAAATGCCTACTCAGCCCATATATTCCACTAGTGAACGAAATATTGCCTCAACGGAAGTAACGTTTCAACTCAGATGCCTTCCCGTTGGTTGAATAAGAAGCAATGAAAAAAATGAATTCCTGCATAAACAACGCAAAGCTCACAAATCTCAGCAAGATTCCAGTTTCGGATTAACACAAACAACAACGCGAGAGACTGAAACAATTAAGCATCAACATTATGTTCTCATACAACATATATTCAACTGCCGTGTTCAAGGGCCACAAAAACGCAATCTATCAAAACAGTCCTGCCCATCAAACGAAGTCGGGTCTTATCTTGCAAATACAATCGAGCTGCAACTAGATTAACTAACAAACATTGAACAAGCCCATACATTAGTGCCAAATTCAGTATATGAATTTTATAAACTCAGTGACAATATGGCGGCATCGTAAATTTGGGCATCAATTTAACAAAATCCAGATAACCCCATTTCAATACAGTTGTTAGATTGACTCATTTTTCACTCAACATTTAGGGTTCATATTCAAGTCCATCAGTCATACAACAAAACTTGTAGATAACAATCACATCTTTATCCAGTACCACACCAACAAGTAAACAACTCCGATAAGTAAAACAACTCTTCCAAATAATCTCAATATAAATCTCAAAACATCAAAATAAGAAGAACCCATGATTCATAAACAAGATATCTAATCAATTATAAAGAATCAGATGAAAAAAAACAACCCCCACAAATTAAAGAAAAAGAAATCAAACCTTAAGCAGATTGAGTGAACAATAATGGTGAGATTTCTTGGATCTAACCTTGAAATCCCTAGACAGATTTTGAGAAATCGAAGAATTGAATTTTTAGGGGTTGTAGGAACCGACAACGGTAGGTCAAAAAAGAAAGAAAGGGATCAATAAAGGATAGGGGAAAAACAAAGAAGACCAAAACCCTTTGCTCGTCTTCTTCTTCTTCTTCTTCTCTTTTTATATTGAAGAGGAGAAGAAGAAAGAATGAAAATTTTATTTATTGAGTAATCTTGTTTGAGAAGATGATGATGAAGATGATGAAGTGAAGAAGGTGGTGTTTTTGGGCAGTGAATGAATCTGAGAGAGTAAAAAAAGAGATGGAAAAATGGGGAAGAAAGGAGATGAAAATGGGTGAGAAAAAAGAAGAAAAAGCCCACTTGTTTATTTCTTGTTAGGCTTTTATGCCCCTTCAATTCATCATCATCCAAAACCATCACGTTACTTTGGTGCAACTAAGTTTGTTAAGTCACGTTTATTATTCCATAAAGATTCCGGTGTTAATGAGTTTTGAACTCTGGTCGTTCGAATTATAATTTTTATTTTCGCCTGGAAATTTCGTGGAAGTAAAAAAACGACAATGTTTCGCTATTTCATTATATAGACGAGTTTCTAAATTAATTTTTACTTTGAGCTGGAAATTTTTTTAGGAGTCGAACCATCGGTTTTAGTACAAGTAAATTTGTCAAAGTCACGTTTATTACTAAAAGAAAATATTGTTAGGACAAGGATGAAATTAGATTAAAAATTTTGAGTCACCAAAATAGTGACATCAAAAACTCAAAAGATTACACGGATGAGTGCACAACTATATCCCAATTACATAGCTAATTGGACAAATTACAACCAGAAAACATGTCAGAACTTAAATCCCAATTGAACAACAAGCGTTTAACATCCGCAATCAATTGATTTGAATCCTTAGCTAAATTATTGTATAACCTAGCATTCTGTTATTCCAAATACACCACCAGATAGCAAAAGGAAATAGGCTCTATATCTTCCTAATCATGATTTTGGATTTCTTTGTGATTGTGTCTCCCTATTCCTATATATTGGTCTTGATATCAGTAGAGAAAACCCAATTGACACCAAAACTATTTAAAAAGTAAGTCCATACCTCAGAAGTGTAACTGCAATGCAGAAATAGGTGTTCATTCGACTCTAACATCCGACCACATAGGAGACAATTGGGATCCTGAACCAAACCAGCAGCATACAACTTATCCAGGGTGGGAGCACCACTATAACAAAGAGTCCAAACCAAAAAGGAGATTTTCAAAGGCACTTTTGAATTCCATAACTGCTTGTCTGGAAAGCGCCGATAATTTCTCGATCATTTGATAACATTTTGGTGTTAATGAGTTTCAGACTCAAATAAGTCAATCATTTTATATAAATCGTTGGAAAAACAGCTCAAACTCATATTATTCTCAAATTAATCCTAAAAAAAAAATGGTGAAGTTTTTTAGAAAACTTTGGGTCCAAAATAAAATTTATCAGTTATAATAGAAAACCTGGAGTCATAACTTGTTAGGCTTTTATGCCCATGATCATCATCTAACACATCACGTTTGGTGCAAGTAAATTTGTTAAGTCACGTTTATTTTTATTTTCTCAATTATTCGACAAAGATTTTGATATCGTTGAAAATGTAATTTTTATTCTGAGCTGGAAATTTTGTAGAAGTAGAAAAACATTAAATATTTCGGAATTGATGATTTTTTAACTTGGATTGTGTTTTACTTTGAGATGGAAACTTTGTAGAAGTCAAAAAGTCATATAGATTTCAGTGTTGACAAGTTTCGAACTTGGATCGTTGAAAATGTAATTTTTACCCAGAGTTGGAAATTTTGTAGAAATTAAGAAACGATAAAGATTCCGGCATTGTCGAATATCGAACTTGGATTGTTGAAAATGTAATTCTTAATTTAAACTAGAAATTTTTCAAAAATGAAAGATTTCGGTATTGAAGAGTTTCGTACTCTAAAAATTTTGTATAAGAGAAAATCCAATAAACATTCTGGTGTTGACGAGTTTCAAACTTAGATTGTTGAAAGTGTAAATTTTACTATGAGCTACAAATTTTATAGACGTGAAAAAATGATAAAGATTATAGTGTTGACGAATTTCGAACTTAGATCGTTTTTAAAAAAAGATTATAATTTTTACTCTGGGCTGGGATTTTGTGGAAATAAATAAAATGATAAAGATTTTGGTGTTGACGAGTTTCGAACTTAAAGCGTTGAAAAAGCAATCTTTCTGAGCCAAATTTTTTGTAGAAGTAAAAGCAAATATCGGTCAATAGAATCGTAACACTAGCAAGATTTTATGTACACTTAGTGTTGATACCAATGAGATAGGTTTAAGTCGCTAATAAGTAAATTTTTGACTTGTTAATACCAATGAGGTTAGGTTGTTAATAAATATATTATAGGTCTTAATGGTATGTGAAAAAGCTGGGGTCTAACAAAGACCACCCAATATTTCGATTAGCAATCAGTATGGAAAAACTCCAAACACTTTACTAGAGAATCAACTAGACAATGGACTAATCTATATAATAAATATCTCAAGGAGTTATTATCTCAATCTCACGATTTGATTTTTACTCAAGCTAAAAATAATATTGAGTCTTTATCAAAGACAGATAACTTGGACGGTACAAAAGACCAATGTCCAAGGATCAATCAACAATCAAAGGTTGGATTTCCAATTGATGATCTTAACGCACAACCTGTATTATTTCAATTATATAAACAAATATAATGCGGAAAAGAAATAACACAAACACCAGAGATTTTGTTAACGAGGAAACCGAAAATGCAGAAAAACCTCGGGACCTAGTCCAGATTAGATACACATTGTATTAAGCCGCTACATACACTATCCTACTACCAATTAACTTCAGACGGGCTATAGTTGAACCGCTATCAGTCTCTCACTGATACAAGGTACAGTTGCACCCCTACGCCTCTGATCCCAGCAGGATACTGCGCACTTGATTCCCTTTGCTGATCTCACCCACAACAAAGATTTTCTACGTCCCAAAAACGCAGGCTTTGATAATAAACAAATCTGTATCACACAGAAAATTTTATTCAAAGGATAAATTTGTCTCCCACAGATAAACCCTAGTTTGTTCCGTTTTTTTATATAATCAAGGTAGCTCAGGAACCAATTGATTAATCCGGTCTTATATTCCCGAAGAACAACCTACATAAATCAATCACCTATTAATACTCAATTATGAATACACAAGAAGAGTATTAAGGATTCACAAATAGTGAGACGAAGATGCTCGTGACTTCTTTATCTTGCCTATCGGAGAAACAGGTTCTCAAGCCAATCAAAAACGATTGTACTCGTATGATAGAAAAGTAAGATCATATCACCAACTACAAGAAAAGTAGTATCGGTCTGGCTTCACAATCCCAATGAAGTCTTTAAGTCGTTAACCCGAATTTAGAGAAGAAACTCAAGGGTTAATGGAGATCGACTCTAGCGAGCGCACTAGTAAAACACAAGAAAGGTGTGTGGGGATTAAGTTTTTCACTAGCTAGGCGTCTCCTTCATATAGCCTTTCAAATCAGGTTTTTTCCTTAGGAATTAAGCAAACACTATTCACCGTTAGATGAAACCTGATTTAGATTCAAGCAAATATCTCTCAACCGTTAGATTGAAATACAAAGATTGTCAAACACACTTGTAAACGTTATCCAAGTTCGTGAGAACCGGCCCAAACGTGTACGTTCATGTTGGTCCAATCATAGTAACCAAAAGGCAACCATATGAGCTTCTCATATTGACCTGGTTCCTCATTCATCATAACTAGTTCACTTGACTCAAACAAACTATTTAGAGAGTCATTCAATTGCTATGAGATCTTATGTAACTACACATGACACAATTGAATTCAAGATGATGTCGATTCGATTATAATCGGCTCAATGAACATTATATCCACGGTTTGCATTAAGCATATTTGTTTACCTGATGCTTCACCTAAATATTAATTTTATCTCACCTAAATATTATATTTTAACTTTATCCTGCAAAATATTTTATATTAAAAAGAAATATTATTGGAGTCAGGAAAATCAAATCTATTCATTTTGCTCTAGTTTTCCATAGTGGAAAACGCAGTTTATCCACGTGGCTCAACAAAAAAACAAAAGAACTTGATTTTCAGTTTCCAAAGAATGAAGAATTTGTCGTCAAAACGATCAAACACCAGGCCCTAATTCATTACTTGAATCGATTGTACTGTCGCTGCTAAATTCTCCATTGTTGCAGTAATTTGTCTTAAAATTGTTGGAAGAAATTCTTTAACAAGTGAGAACTTTGGAACCAAGGCACTATTAGTATCGTTATCTTTAAGACAAATTTTCCGCTCTTCCAATAACAATTGCAAGTGCAAAAACAAGCTAATGGAAATTTGTACCCATGAGACAATGGACCCAAATTCACTTGATTTTGTTATAAGAATTTGCTCTGCCTAAGAACAACCCGAACTTTCATATTTTAGAAGAAAGAGACACCAAGAAGTAAGAGATTACAAGAAGATAAGACAATCATATATATATATATATAACCGCATTTGGAACATACTTCCCTATGCTATTATTTGGAATATTTGGAAGGAAAAGAATAGTAGGTTGTTTGGCGGCAGGCATAAAGAAGTTTTGAAATCATTGTCCTTGTTAAGCAAACTATGGTGTTATGGAGTCATGGCACACGTATACTTTCAAGTTCTTAGATAGTAGCCAAATTTTGCATAATTGGGAGCTTTCAAGGCATATGTAATCTTTTCAAACGGAGGGGTAATGCTCGGGTCCTGCTTTTATGTCGTTGTAGTGCCTCTGGCCATTTTTTTCTTCTTAATATAAACTTTTCTTCTTCGAAAAAAAAAATGGCCATTGCAAGAATGAATATATAGATTGATTCGTGTCCCTTCAAAGAGATGCAACCTTATGAAACAAGAATTTGCCTTCTCTAAAAAATCACGACTGCTGATTCAAATTACAAAATTTTCAGTTGTAACTGAAATATAATGGCCCATTCTTGAATTTTTGGAGCAGACTAAGTTAAGACAACAACAAGAATTCAAATTAGTGAATCAAGTGACTTGTATACAACTGTTCATAGAAAGGTATTTGACAACTCTTATTCCATGATACATTATGCAATTAAGGTATATTTCAAAATACCAATAGTTATTGGATATACATGCAGTGGATGAGATTTCCTACAAACTATCATATCCATGCTGGATCATTATTATATCTTTTGTGATCATTGTGACATTAATGTACCATTTTATTTTATTTTGAAAAACAAAGGAAATCACATCAATTTCCTCATTAATTTTATAGAAAATGTCAAATAAAAATATTAATTATCAGTAACTACTCAAGTTAGATTAACAAGAGAGGATTCATTTACCATCAATGGATTAGATGGTTTTTTGATCATTATAAAAGTCCATTAACAACAACTAGTTTGTCTATAGAGGAGATATGATATGATACATGTAAATTTAGTGGTTGTTTAGATTTTTTTTGTTTTTTTTAATTCCCAGATGATAGCATGCATTTGTTAAAAATATCATTTTGAAGGTTTGTTGTTTCAATTAAAACTTTGAATTTCACAATATTAATTCGTGGTATTATTGCTAAAGATAAGTTTAGTTTCCACTCTTAGGATATGATTTTCAAATAGGGCTTCATATGTAAATCTGCGAGGTCCTTTAAATTTACATTTTGGCGGGTACATTTCTCTAGTTTAAGACGGGAAGAGACTAGAAGCGGTTTTCACTGAAATTTACAATCTCAATAACTGAGAGTGGCGCCGCCAACCCTGCTTCGCCTCGATTCTTCCAGAGCTCATTAGGTTCCATGGGCATTACCCTCTATTGGTACATGATAATGATCTCTTCGTACATAATTTTTAAGCTGTCAAACTAGTAGTGCTGATATGGAAATGTTGGTTTCTTCGATTTCCTCCCATGGGTATGTGAAAAAAATATGATAGCGTAATTCCTTTGTTTATTTCTTACACTTCATTTACACTCAACTTGTTTTTAAAATCGAAGAAGTACCCTTTTCGTTCATGAATGAAAAGGGTATATTATGCACAACCAAAATAATGAAGGGAATCTCATACAGTTTATTCTTCCCATTCATGAATGAAAAGGGTATTTCATGTACTTGAATTTAAAAGAAGGGGCCCAACTGCAAAAATGCCTGGTGACTGGTATGCGACATAAGTGTAACTAAAAATTTGATTGAATTCACGGTACCGACTGATTGCGTATTTAATAGCTTATCATTATTATTTTTTCTAGTTATATATCTGCATCCCCTAGTTAATAATTCGGCGACATCAGTAAAATTAAGTGCTTGCATTAATTGGCTCGATGAAATGCCCAGTTCCGCATATAATATCAGTATTAAATCATTTGGGTACGATTATTTTTTTGTATAGTATGAAAAAACTGAGATCCAAACAATGTATTGTACATAATCATCAACAAACATATATGCATGCATATTCATGAAAATGGGGTTGTAATAGTGGCCGGATTAATGTGCCAACTAGTGTAGTATAAGGGCCTCGATAAAGATTGTACATAGAAATAAGTGAATCCTAAAAGCAAGTGTCTTATCAAAAATGAACTCTAGTACCAGCATGCACCTCATCAAGAATTAATCCTTGAAAATGGCATTACATCTATCCAAATAGTCTTGCAAAATAACGCTTAAGCATTTATCAGTTTGCCAACCAAAAGCGGAGGAACCGAGCTTTTACTGAATAATATTTCTCACATGGGCATTACCTTCAAAGACATATACACCTCTGTAACTATTTAGATAATGTAGCTTCGTCTAGGAATTTGAACTACCTAGGAACAACGCGAACTTTCATATTTTAGAAGAAAGAGACGCCAAGGAGTAAAAGATTACAAGAAGAGAAGACAATCATAAATATATATAAATTCCCATTGTAAGAATGAATTTATAGATTGATTCGTGTATCTTCAAAGAGATGCAACCTTATGAAACAAGAATATTGCCTTCTCTAAAAAATCATGAGAGCTGATTCAAATTACAAAATTTGCAGTTGTAACTGAATTGTAACTGCCCATTCTTGAATTTTGGGAGCAGACTAAAATAAGCCAACAACAAGAATTCAAATTAGTGAACCAAGTGACTTGTACACAACTGTTCATAGAAAGGTATTTGACAACTCTTATTCCCTGATACATTATGCAGTTAAGGTATATTTCAAAATACCAATAGTTATTGGATATACATGCAGTGGATGAAAGTTGGATGGGCTAAGCTAAAGATGAAGGATGATGGGGAATGAAACGACCATCATGATTTCCTACAAACTATCATATCCATGCTGGATCATTATTATATCTTTTGTGATCATTGTGACATTAATGTACCATTTTATTTTATTTTGAAAAACAAAGGAAATCACATCAATTTCCTCATTAATTTTATAAAAAATGTTAAATAAAAATATTAATTATCAGTAACTACTCAAGTTAGATTAACAAGAGAGGATTCATTTACCATTAATGGATTAGATGGTTTTTGATCATTATAAAAGTCCATTAACAACAACTAGTTTTTCTATAGAGGAGATATGGTATAATACATGTAAATTTAGTGGTTGTTTAGGTGTTTTTTTTTTTTGTTTTAATTCCTAGCTGATAGCATGCATTTGTTAAAAACATCATTTTGAAGGTTTATTGTTCCTATTAAAACTTTGAATTTCACAATATTAATTCGTGGTGTTATTGCTAAAGATAAGTTTAGTTTCTACTCTTAGGATCTGATTTCAAACCTTTTAAAGAGATTTTTTACATGTCGGGAAGATGATTATTTCATTGTTTGTTTACCTTGTATTGGCCTCTTTTTCTTTCCTTTCTTTTTTCCCGTTCTTCTTCTTCTTCTTTTTCTTCTTCTTCTCTCTTGTTTTAGGTTTGTTTTTGATCTAGATTCATGTTGTTAGTTATTGTTTTAATGAGGTGGTGTAATGAAAATAGTGCTGGCGCTTTCATCATCATTTTTTTTAAAGTTTCTCTTCCGCATCTTAGTGAACCAGCAACAAATTTTTATTTTGCATCTTGTTTTCATCTATGATTAAAATCCTCAAACATTGATTCTAAGGTTGGAATTAAAAACATAAATTGTTTGTCTCATAACCAGCTGTTTATGGGTAAAAATCGTTTTCGCCGATTTTGGTAAATTCGGTAGGTGAGTGAGAAACTGGTTTAAACCCTAAACAAATGTGCTACACGTGAGCACTTCATAGATTCGAGAGATCAATCTTTACAAGTCCGGCCTAAACCAAGAAATGGCCGTTCCAGGACTTGCTTCGGTCACAAAGTGGAGGAGAAGGGTTGATTTGGGGAGGGAAGCAAAGAAAGGTGTTGAAACCGTAATACCCCGGGAGAGCAAAGTGTCTCGACTTGTATCGTAAAGTGAAAGCTTAGGAAGCTTGCAAGAGATGGAAGCTTTTGGAGAGCTTGCAAAGTTGCCTTTTAAGAGTGTTATATTTTTCTCCCCGACCGAGACTTGTTGTCCGGTGGAAATAGGTAAGACCTATTTATACAAGTCGAGATCAAACGTACCCCGGCCTCATGAAGGAAGAGAGTAAAGGATGAAATAATGGGAGGAGGTGGTAACCGCATGGTGTTTATGGGTGAAAACGTTTTCACCATTATTTCCTCATTTATTTGACCGCTTTATTCCTATTCACGCTTTCTTTATGTGAGCGTAATGTACGCTGCATGCGGTGACCGCCAAACCAAGACCCTGGAAAGCATCCCCCGCCAGTGTTGATGTCTCGAGTGTAGGCTGCACCTGAGTGCAAGTGGCGCTGCTAGGGCGCGTGTGGCATGTGTCAATGGCATGTGCGAATTCCTTTATTGCGGGTTGCACCTCGAGCGCAAGTGGCAATGCCAGAGCTGCTAGTGGCGTGTGTGGAATGTGCCAATGGCATGTGTGAAATGCCTTGGTGGTAGGTTGTACGTTGAGTTTAAGTTAGAATACCAACGTGGAATGCCTTGGTGGTAGGTTGCACGGTTTGCAAGTTAGGCTACCAGCGTGGGTTTTGGCATGTGCCAATGGCGCGTACGCCAAGTTGGCCTAGGTTGCACGGTTCGCAAGTTGGGCTACCAACGTGCATGTTTGGCATGTGCCAATGGCATGCGTGGCCAATTTGGATCACTTCCAGTAAGAAAAGCTACCGACGAGCGTGTTGGCATGTGCCAATGGCATGCTCTCTACCATTAGGGCCACGTCCCGGTAAGAAAAGCTATCAGCGATGCGTGTTGGCATGTGCCAATGGCATGCTCGGCCATTAGGGCCACGTCTTGGTAAGAAAAGCTACCAGCGAGCGTGTTGGCATGTGCCAATGGCATGCTCAGCCATTAGGGCCACGTCTTGGTAAGAAAAGCTACCAGCGATGCGTGTTGGCATGTGCCAATGGCATGCTCGGCCATTAGGGCCACGTCCGGCCATTAGGGCCACGTCCTGGTAAGAAAAGCTACCAGTGAGCGTGTTGGCATGTGCCAATGGCATGCTCGGCCATTAGGGCCACGTCCTGGTAAGAAAAGCTACCAGCGAGCGTGTTTGGCATGTGCCAATGGCATGATCGGCCATTAGGGCCACGTCCTGGTAAGAAAAGCTACCAGCGAGCGTGTTGGCATGTGCCAATGGCATGCTCGGCCATTAGGGCCACGTCCGGCCATTAGGGCCACGTTCGGGTAAGAAAAGTTACCAGCCGAGCGTGTTGGCATGTGCCAATGGCATGCTCGGCCATTAAGGCCACGTCCTGGTAAGAAAAGCTACCAGCGAGCGTGTTGGCATGTGCCAATGGCATGTGTGGCCAATTTGGCCTAGTTGCGGGCGCTACTTTGGCATGGCGCGGCTAGGGCCAAGGTAAGGGTGTTTGGCTTGGCGTGGCGTGACCAGCATAGCTAGGGCCAAGGCAGAGTGTGTTTGGCATGGCGCGGCTAGCTTGGGCTAGGTGTGGCTGGCATGATTTGCCATTGGCACGGAGGTGCGGCTAGCATGGTTGGCATGCTTTGGCGCATTTGGTGTGGATGGCATGAGTTGCCATTGGCACAAAGGTGCGGCTAGCTTGGGCTAGGTGTGGTCTGGCATGATTTGCCATTGGCACGGAGGTGCGCTAGCATGGTTGGCATGCTTTGGCGCGTTTGGTGTGGCCGGCATGATTTGCCATTGGGCACGCAGGTGCGGCTAGGTGTGGCTGGCATGATTTGCCATTGGCACGGAGGTGCGGCTAGGGCCAAGGTAAGGGTGTTTGGCTTGGCGTGGTGTGACTAGCGTAGCTAGGGCCAAGGTAGAGTGTATTTGGTATGGCGCGGCTAGCTTGGGCTTGGTGTGGCTGGCATGATTTGCCATTGGCACGGAGGTGCGGCTAGCATGGTAGGCATGCTTTGGCGCGTTTGGTGTGGCTGGCATGATTTGCCATTGGCACAGGGGTGCGGCTAGCTTGGGCTAGGTGTGGGCGGGCATGATTTGCCATTGGCACGACAGGGGAATTAGGGTTTTGTTCGTGTAACCCTAATTTGAAAAAATACCCCCTATTAATTACTGACTATATGCATTAAATGTTCTAATAAATGTGTCACCGGTGACATTAGGTTATTTGGGGTTTTACGATTTTACCATTTGTTTAAAAACCACCATCAACATTAAGTCCCCCGCTAGCTCTAACAGAGCTTTGTTGCGAGGTAAGCATAAGATGGTGACAAACTATCAACAGCAAAATGTAAAGAGAATTGAGGAGGCTCGTTTGACCTTTTTATAAATAGGATTTGGAATCCTTGCCTTTGATAGTTTTGCGCAAATCTGGAGGCTGGCACAATTGGGAAGTCAACGTCATTGAGAGACAGGAGTCAAGCGCATTGAGAAGTTGGCGCGAGTTGGGAACCGAGAGTTCTAGCCGAGGGACCGGCGCAAGGTGGGGAAGCTGAGTGTGTTAGCTGGCGCGACTTGGGCGGTCATTGGGAAGTTAGCGCAATGGTGGGGCCGGTGCAACTTGGGCGACGTTGGGAAGTAGGGTGTGAGTTGGAAAACTGAGCGTGCTAGCTGGCGGGACCGGCGCAAAATGGGAAGCTGATCGTGCTAGATGGCGGGACCGGCGCAAGGTGGGGAAGCTGAGCGTGCTAGCAGGCGTGACTTGGGCGGTCGTTGGGAAGTTTGGCGCACCAGGTGGGACCGGTGTGGCTTGGGAGATCGGGCGCGAGCTTGATGGGACCTGTAAACAAGGAGGGGGTAGGTGTTTCTACGTATAGCAAAGTTTCCTTATTTTGCCTTCCTTCACGCACGGTTCAATCGGGGCATCATCCATGCCAAAAATCCGGGAAGCGTTATGTCCCTCATTGCTTCCTTTCCTTTTTTAAGGTTCCGTATTCATACCCAACGCAACTGCATCATCTCCCTCGTTTGAGAAAGGGTTCTTCTTGTTGGGTTTATTTCTTTGCCTAGAGACGAATTATCCTCTAAACATCCAGATTCTCCAAGTGAAGGCGCGAGATCTGACTCTGCAAAAGCACCCCGACTAGGGTTATTCGGGCTAAGAAGATCATACCGGTATGTTTTCTTCTTCTTTTCTGTTCATGTTATCCTCTTTTTATATGTGTATAGATAGGATGGAACTTGATCATTTTCCCCATTTTTTGCAGTGTATGATGGGACCTTCCAGGGATGGCCGTTCCTTTAACTCTTCGGAAAAGGACTTCAGAATTGGCGGAGATCGATCTTCTTCTCTTGAGGAGGCATTGGTTGGGATTGAATATTTGTTCCATGAAGCTAGTGAAATTATTAAGGACCTCCCTTCCATCTATCCCCACGAAGAACAGGTGCATGTTCAGACTCTCTTGGGTTCAGTGAGCGTGGAGGAGAGCGCCATGATTCTTGATTTTGATGCGGATGAATCAAAAAAACTTTCTTCGAAGTGTCAATGAGAAAACCTTCGAAGGAGCATATGATGGAAACGAAATAGCCTTTGAAGTTGATGCCAAAGGTGTTGTTGGTGATACCGAGAGGGGTCATGGTGGCGTATCTTTGGGTCGGGTCGTCGGGAGGACACTGGCGGCGTGGTCGCCGGGATGGGATGTTGAGGTTGCCGCCGCTAAAACCGTTGAATGGAACCTTTGTTGCCCGAAGGATTGCTGGGGGAAGTGCTTGAAGATAGTCTTGCCCGAGGGGACTTGTGCTCCATCCTTCGAGGGCTAGTTCCTCCCTTTTGTTATTTCTGTTAGCTGCTTAGTTCCCCTGATATTTTTTTTTATTTTTTGTAAACTCATCTTTTCCTTCTTCTTCATCAGTCAACATTTTGCTTCATATATATTTTTTGAAAAAGGTTGTGGTATGATGGCTCTGCAATGGTTTTCTGGGTTTATCTGATGTATTTCTATGATATCTGGAGGATTTGCTTGAAAAGAGATGTATTTATGCCCCCCCCCCTTTTTTTTTTTTGACGGGAAAGGGAATCCCCAGGGAAAAATACAAACGGTGTATTCATCTTGGAGAAGTACAACTACTAAGAGGAATTGTTAAAGGAAATACTAAAAGGGGGAGTGATTGGGAAGTACAACATTTTAGGGATTGGAGTCCTTGAGCCATCGCGAGTGAATTATCACGCCTTCAAAAGTGTGTCTCGCATTGATGAGCTTGCAATATCCTCCTAAAAGGTATCCGCAACTGATACAACTCGTCCTCTCCTTCATTGGGCGAATCAGTTTGAATAGCCATTTTTACTGTCATCCTCCCAACTTGAAATGAGCTTTCCTTAACCACTACACCTCCGATTAAAAACGGGTTCAGACGTCGTGCAACCGTTTGAGTCTTGGCTTCGTTGGTTTCAATAGAAGTTTCCAAGCTTCTTGCAAAGTGGTCAAATGGTCCAGCTCCCCATTCACATTTCTTGACAGCGTTCGTGCGATGTCGCGCCGAGTCCCCATGACGAATGGGGAAGGAAAGACTGGGTTGCGTAAAAGGTTGCTCTCGGTCGACTTACTTGCATTTGAAAACCATGAGCTAGCGCCAACGGGTCCTCTCCGGATGTCCGGGTTTCTTCGTAGTTTGTTGATGCGATAACCAAAGGATGATTTGTTGGAAATTCCTTCGGGCGTGGACGTCGGCAGAGGGCGCACATCCAATTTCACTTTGTTGTCGAGCACCCATAAACGTCCCAATATCATGTCATGATCTAGTTCTTTGACAATATGGAATTTGCTATGCGTTATAGCGTCTCCCATCTTGATCTCTAAGTTGATGTAGCCATGCGCGTTCAAAGCTTCTCCTCTCAAGTTCTTAATCACGGACGGGGAATAGGTAGCGTCTTGTTTTGTAAATCCTGTTGCCTTTAGTGTCTTGAAAGTAATGATGTTGTGGTAAGAGGCCGTGTCGATGAGCGTGTCGTCAAATTCGTTACCTCTTAAACGGGACGTGGTCAGCAGTCCCCAGTCTTCCTTTTTGGTTCCTGTTTGGAAAGCTTGGGCCCCTGGCGTGGTTTCTGAGGAAATAAAAGTCGTTTGCCGGATACAACGCGATTGAGAGCTGCGAAAATATCTTGGCGCTGTACCTTGGAGAGATAGAAAATTTCGCATACATGTTGCATCATGGATTGTACAAGTCTCGTGCACGGAGTCCCCGTGAGGACTCGCAGCTTTCTTATTGGGAGTGGGTCTCGATGCACTCTTTCGTCTCCTAATTGGAGTTCTCCCGCTTCTATCCTTTCTTTGAAAATATGCTTTAGTCTCTGTTGCAATCGCTAGACGGGTGGTGAACGAACCCGTGGTAATGGCGTGATTTGGGGTTCGCCATCTCACCTCGGTTGATGGACGTCCGGGAGGTGGCAACTGATAACATCATCTTTAACCTGTGCTTCTAGGAGGTCAATCACCTCCTCGATGGGAAACGGAAATCAAGGGTATTTCCTTCGGTCTCATGATGATGCATGGGAGTTTTAGTGACGGTCTTCCGTGGCGGGGGTTCCCGTTGCGCCGGCGCTTCACGTTTTGGCTGGTGACCCGTAGTTGGGGATTTCCTTTTTCCCCTTTCGTTTACTATGTTCACGGAGGATGAGCCGGCATTAAATTGCTTGCTGATGAGGCGTCTACTTCCGCAAGTTTCACGCGTGTCTTCGGTTCGAGTTGGCCTAGCTCTTTCCAGTAATGATGGTGCTGTTGTTGCAGATCGTCTGGCGGCTTCATGGAGTTCGGAGAAGTTTGGAAGCGCAAGTTTTCTAGCAGGGCGCGGTAAATAGGAACCATACCATTGATGCATGCATTCACCAGTTGTTGCTCGGTCACGTTTGGGTCGTGACAGTCGAGTGCTTGAACCCTGAACCTTTTGACGAAATCATTCGGATGTTCGTTATCCCACTGGTATATTCTTCCGAGGTCTGAGAAAGTAACTTGCTCCGCCACGAAGAAGTATTTCTTGTAAAACACAGTGACCATGCTACTCCAGTTGGGAATGTTGTTCGGTGGGATTTGCGCTTCTTTTTCTTTCTTCTTCCGTTTCTCCTTTTGAAAAATGTCTATCTCAAGTTCGCAGGAGGAATCCGGTTCGGAAGACGATTCTGCGGTGGAGCCACACGAAAACTTGCCTTTGGTGACCACCGCCGGTGGCTTGGAGATGGGAGTTAGCCAATTGCTAGGCACAAATGTGGTTCAGACGGTGGATGATTCCCTGATGGTTGCTGTCGTAGACATGGAAAAGGACCCTTTGCGAGTCGTGAGGCCGCCATGTGCGCCATTTTCGATCCCCCCGTACTTGGTTCTTTATCCGCATCATGTGCTGGTCGGCGGTTTCAAATGGTCGGGCTAAGTATGAGGCGGATACACCGTAATCTGGGAGAAGTATGGACATATGGCCACAACCAAGAAGATCACTAGTCGATTTGCGCTGGTTAAGCGTGTGGAAGAGGCTTTATCTTCCATCGAGGACATGCGTGAGGTGATTGGCCACACCGTTTCTGAAGACGTTATTGCCAACTGGGAGCACCATCGCGATGTGTGTATAGAAAAGGATTTCAATGCTTCGTGGTTTGTCGAAGGCCTTGCTGAGATCCAGAAGTTGAAAGATGCAGCAGTCGAAAGCCTTTCTGCAGAGGAGATTACACGACAAGAGGTAGAACTCGAAAAGCTTTCCAAGATGTTGACTATGAAGAGAGCGACTCTTGAAGATGCAAAGTTGACTTTCTCCAAGAAGAGCGCACCTCCGTTGGATGATTTTCCTTGAATGTTTCTCTGTTAAACTTTCATTGAGGTTCCTTTTTTTTTTTTTTGAGAAAAACATACTGGATGTCTGGTTCAAAGTTCGACCGGTTTTGATAGACAACTGGTAGCTTTTGAGGATATTAGATTATTTATGGGATGAATGGTTTTGATAACTCTGATTATGTTTTGTGAAAGGAATATTGCTTTTATGAAAGTGTGTGCTAGCAATCGGCACAAAACGCAATAATACGACGGTTTTACTAATAACCTAAAAACAGATCGTATATCTTGCCCAGTCTAAATTTACTCACTTCATAGGTTTCTTTTTGCGGACACGCCCCTCTCTCCATGTAAAAGGCGGCTTTGGGTAGCATCGCCAAAGAAGTCCCCAATCGGTGGTAGCATCTTCGAGTCCCCGCTTTTCTCGGTGTAGTTTTTACAACTAGTAACCGGGTTGTCCGGCGCTTGAGTCGGATTGAGTCGCCATCCCCTACCATCTTGACGTCCTGGGTCGAAGAACGAGATCGACACCGACATTGCAGCCGATAGATCAATCCTCCCGCTGTGGTCGCCAATTGTTTATGGGTAAAAATCGTTTCCGCCGATTTTGGTAAATTCGGTAGGTGAGTGAGAAACTGGTTTAAACCCTAAACAAATGTGCTGCACTTGAGCACTTCATAGATTCGAGAGATCAATCTTTACAAGTCCGGCCTAAACCAAGAAATGTCCGTTCCAGACTTGCTTCGGTCCACAAAGTGGAGGAGAAGGGTTGATTTGGGAGGAAGCAAAGAAAGGTGTTGAAACCAGAATACTGGGAGAGCAAAGTCTCGACTTGTATCGGGAAAGTGAAAGCTTAGGAAGCTTGCAAGAGATGGAAGCTTTTTAGAGAGCTTGCAAAGTTGCCTTTTCTCGAGAGTGTTGTATTTTTCTCCTGACCGAGACTTGTTGTCTGGTGGAAATAGGTAAGACCTATTTATACAAGTCGAGATTGAAACGTACCCTGGCCTCATGAAGGAAGAGAGTAAAGGATGAAATAATGGGAGGAGGTGATAACCGCATGGTGTTTATGGGTGAAAATGTTTTCACCATTATTTCCTCATTTATTTGACCGCTTTATTCCTATTCACGCTTTCTTTATGTGAGCGTAGTGTACGGTGCATGCTGTGACCGCCAAACCAAGACCCTGGAAAGCATCCCCCGTTTGTGTTGATGTCTCGAGTGTTGGTTGCACCTTGAGTGCAAGTGGCGCTGCTAGGGGCGCGTGTGGCATGTGCCAATGGCATGTGCGGAATGCCTTTATTGCGGGTTGCACCTCGAGCGCAAGTGGCAATGCCAGAGCTGCTAGTGGCGTGTGTGGAATGTGCCAATGGCATGTGTGAAATGCCTTGGTGGTAGGTTGTACGTTGAGTGTAAGTTAGAATACCAGCGTGGAATGCATTGGTGGTAGGTTGCACGGTTTGCAAGTTAGGCTACCAACGTGGAATGCCTTGGTGGTAGGTTACACGGTTTGCAAGTTAGGCTACCAGCGTGGGTTTTGGCATGTGCCAATGGCGCATACGCCAAGTTGGCCTAGGTTGCACGGCTCGCAAGTTGGGCTACCAACGTGCATGTTTGGCATGTGCCAATGGCATGCGTGGCCAATTTGGATCACAGCCTGGTAAGAAAAGCTACCAGCGAGCGTGTTGGCATGTGCCAATGGCATGCTCGGCCGTTAGGGCCACGTCCTGGTAAGAAAAGCTACCAGCGAGCGTGTTGGCATGTGCCAATGGCATGCTCGGCCATTAGGGCCACGTCCTGGTAAGAAAAGCAACCAGCGATGCGTGTTGGCATGTGCCAATGGCATGCTCGGCCATTAGGGCCACGTCTTGGTAAGAAAAGCTACCAGCGAGCGTGTTGGGATGTGCCAATGGCATGCTCGACCATTAGGGTCACGTCCTGGTAAGAAAAGCTACTAGCGATGCGTGTTGGCATGTGCCAATGGCATGCTCGGCCATTAGGGCCACGTCCTGGAAAGAAAAGCTACCAACGAGCATGTTGGCATGTACCAATGGCATGCTCGGCCATTGTGGCCACGTCCTGGTAAGAAAAGCTACCAACGAGCGTGTTTGGCATGTGCCAATGGCATGCTCGGCCATTAGGCCACGTCCCGGTAAGAAAAGCTACCAATGAGCGTGTTGGCATGTGCCAATGGCATGCTCATCCATTAGGGCCACATCCTGGTAAGAAAAGTTACCTGCGAGCGTGTTGGCATGTGCCAATGGCATGCTCGGCTATTAGGGCCACGTCTTGGTAAGAAAAGCTACCAAATGAGCGTGTTGGCATGTGCCAATGGCATGCGTGGCCAATTTGGCCTAGGTGCGGGCGCTACTTTAGCATGGCGCGGCTATGGCCAAGGTAAGGGTGTTTGGCTTGGCGTGGCGTGACCAAAGATAGCTAGGGCCAAGGCAGAGTGTGTTTGGCATGGCGAGGTTAGCTTGGGCTAGGTGTGGCTGGCATGATTTGCCATTGGCACGGAGGTGCGGCTAGCATGGTTGGCATGCTTTGACGCATTTGGTGTGGCTGGCATGATTTGCCATTGGCATAGAGGTGCGGCTAGCTTAGGCTAGGTGTGGCTGGCATGATTTGCCATTGGCACGGAGGTGCGGCTAGCATGGTTGGCATGCTTTGGCGCGTTTGGTGTGGTTGGCATGATTTGCCATTGGCACAGAGGTGCGGCTAGCTTGGGCTAGGTGTGGCTGGCATGATTTTCCATTGGCACGGAGGTGCGGCTAGGTCCAAGGTAAGGGTGTTTGGCTTGGCGTGGTGTGACTAGCGGAGCTAGGGCCAAGGCAGAGTGCATTTGGCATGGCGCGGCTAGCTTGGGCTTGGTGTGGCTGGCATGATTTGCCATTGGCACGGTGGTGCGGCTAGCATGGTTGGCATGCTTTGGCGCGTTTGGTGTGGCTGGCATGATTTTCCATTGGCACAGGGGTGCGGCTAGCTTGGGCTAGGTGTGTATGGGCATGATTTGCCATATGGCACGAGGGGAATTAGGGTTTTGTTCGTTGTAACCCTAATTTGAAAAAAATACCCCCTATTAATTACTGACTACATGCATTAAATGTTCTAATAAATGTGTCACAGGTGACATTAGGTTATTTGGGGTTTTACGATTTTACCCTTTGTTTAAAAACCAACATCAACACCAGCTGAGTATGATTTTTCTCCAGATGTTTTTGTATCCTTTCATTTACCCTAATTCGTACAAGTTGTGTTCATCTGACATATGCATGTTCTTTTGAGTGAGTTATAAAATTCTTTAATAACTAGTTTCCAACCTTCGTGTCTTTTTTTCTGCTCACGATATTTACGCGATTCCCTTTCATTTTGTGTTGTATTTACACTAGTTTTAAATAGAAATGAAAACATGGAGGGGCTCTTTAGTCATTTCATTGTTGATTGAAAAAGGTTTGGGAAACCAAACCAATCTTTTTGTGTCAATTGATGACTTACAATTTACAAAAAGGTAGCCATATAAAGGTCCTTTCTCACTTCGATCGGTCGACCCAATCATATGAACACAACTTGTACGAATTAGGGTAAGTGAAAAAAATAAAATAAATCAAGAGAGAAATCATACTCAGCTTTTGACAAGAAAAATCAAAATATATTGTTAACTCCATCCTTATAATCAATATTTGAGGATTTTGACATCGTCGAAGACCAAACCTGTTGCTGGTTCATTTTTTTTCAATCCTTATAAAACAATGGCTTATCCATGTTTAATATTACCTACTGAAACTACATCGAACGAGCATGCATTAATAAAAACAAATTTGAACAAGGAATTAAAATAACAATATATAAATAACAAGAGAAACTAGAAAAGCTAAAGCAAAACTCTTAGAAAGCAAATAGTTTGAAAGATCAACATTTTGTCAATTTCTGTTAACACAACATCTATACCGTGTACATAGCAAGCCAACGTGTACACGGTTGTTACTCTTTTAAGAGTTTATTGTCTTTGGAAGTCTTTATATATTAGGAAAACGTCTACAGTTAGAAAATATAGTTACTTCAAGTTCAAGATTCTTGTGTATATGTATGTGCCGAGACTTGATGTCTCTTTGTGTATCCAAAGCCAGTAATACAAAAGTCTTGTTTACGTCTGTCTTCTTTTCTTAACTGTTCTCTTCTTTAGTTACCCTAAACTTAAGTAGTTTCAACTTGGTATCCATAGAGCTTTTTTCGATCCTATATAATGTCTACAGAACCTTCTACAATTTCTTCTACAACCTCTGTCGTTATCTCTTCTTCTGTACCCTCTCAATCCTCAACTATGGCTTCTGTTCAGTTTTCACAACCTCATCATATAATCATTGTCAAGTTAGATGAAAACAACTATTCTTTGTGGCGAGCTCAATTTCTGCCATATCTTCAAGGTTATGATCTCGATGGCTATGTTACTGGTACAAAACCTTGCCCAGCAGCTCCTGTTGATAATGCGGCTCCTACTCCAGCTTTTCTTTCATGGATAAAACATGAAAAAATCCTAGTAAGTTGGTTATTTTATTCCCTTACACCTGCTGTTTTTCGTCATGTTCATCGTCTTACAACTTCCAAAGCTATCTGGGACTCTCTTGAAGTTCAATATGCCTCCAAATCTGATGCACAAATTCATCATCTTCACTGTGAGATACGTGCTCTTAATAAAGGATCAAAAACTATGCGAGAATACATCAATCATGCTCGAGATTTAGTGGATAGTCTTGCTGATGCCAATACAACGGTCACTGACAAAGAATTTCGTCACTGTCTTCTCGCTGGTCTTGACAGTTCATACGATGGTATCGTTACATCTTTGACTACCACAATGAGTTCTCTAACTGTGGAAGATTTTCTTACTTTTCTTCTAACCTTTGAGTTACGTATGGAGCATCAGGACAAAGCATTACATACTCAGCATGTCGCCAATATTACTAGCAGCTCCAGTTCCCGTGGAACTTCTTCAAATTTGTCTCGCTCCTCTAGAAGCTATAGTTCCAGTCCAGTTCGGTTTTCTGGAGGCTACAGTTCCGTCCTATCTCCATCTTTCTCTGCACCAGCTAGGCCTAATACTGCAATGTACACTGCTCGGCCCAATCAACAACAGTCGTTCAAATTTTCCAATAACAGCAACCGTTCTTCAAGTTCTCAGTCACAACGCAACTACTCGGAGCTCAAATGTCAACTCTGTGACCGTCCTAACCATGAAGCTACAGACTGTTGGAACCATTTTGATCGTAGCTTTCGTCCTCCGCATCGTCAACCACCAGCTTCCGCACCACGTGCATATACCGCTCATAATGGATTGTTGCCAACTCCTGGACTCCCGACAGTGGTGCTACCGATCATTAAACTAATGATCCCTCTCGTTTTCAGTTTTCAAACGAGTACACTGGTCCTGACCAAATTAAGATGGGTAATGGTTCTTCTATTCCAATTTTTAATATTGGATCCTCTGTTTTGGGTACTCCCAGTCGTAAGTTACAACTTCGTAATGTTCTCTATGCACCAAAAATCTCCCATAATCTCTTGTCAGTCTCTCGTCTTACTGTAATACCCTGTATTTTTATGTATATTTTTCGGGTCGGGTTTTAACCGAGTTAGATTAAATTGTTGTTTGCATTGCCTTAGCCTGTGTGGGTTGCTTGAACTAGAAAAGCTAGGTGGAAAAAGAATAACCTAAATAACTTTAATAAATAAATAAAATTATGAAAAAATGAAAAGATAAAGAAAATAATAAAATGTTAATTATTTATTATTAGTATTATTATGAGGATAATATAAGTTTATCATGTGTTGAAATATAGATTATATGATTTGTTGGAAAACATAATTGGTGTTATGAACTAATGTGCGAAATATAATTCAATAAATTGTTGAACTCAAGTGTGAACTTATATGGATGAATTGTGAATTGATGTGCTAAATCCCAAATGGGTGATTAGTGAACTCATGGTTTCTCCGTGACTCTATTTATGCATGAATATATGTGTTGAATCATTGATGAATGGCATGTTGACAATTATTGTGGTATTTTAAACTCATAGTTTGTTGGTGACAATATATGTGAATGGCGTGTGGAAACTTAAATGGATGAGTTGTTAAAAACAATATTGTTGATGTGAATTGTTGAGTTGATCCTAAATGGATGATTTGTTGATAGTAACATTAATGTTGTGAACCCATAGACTGAATTCTAGATTGGATAAGTTATCGAAAATATTGAGGTATTGTGATTCTTGAATATATCATTGATTCGTTGAAGTTGTAATGCGTTCTTGTTATATGTGTTTGCTTGATAAATGATTATGTTTGAGCATCGTTAGAGAATTGGGAATGCATTCTATTGAGCTGTCATCTCACCCCAATTGACATCCTTGCAGATTTATCAGAGTGGCGCAGCGAAAGCTAGGAATGAGTAGCTTAGTGATTGAATTGTCTTATTGTATTGCTTGAAATGTAATTTGAAATAATATGTTTGTTGAAAATGTTGTTAAAGATTATTATCTAATTCATATGTTTAAATTCATGTTAGAAAAGTTAAATTACGTTTGTTGTTATAAATAAATTAGAAGAGTTATATGCATAAGTCTCTTTCCGACCCGTAACGCTTTGAGTTCGGATCTCCATATGGGTTTGACCCTGGTCCGGACTCGGGTGTTACAAGTTGGCATCGTAGCTCTAGGCTTTAGATCTTGAATGGGACCGTAAATAAATTGTTTCGGATGTTGCAATGCATACTTGTCTGATTTGAGTGTGATATTGCTTGCTTGATGTTAGTAGTCGTATTATGACTTTGTGTGAAATTCATGTGAATTGTTAATTGTGAGTTGGATTGAATTGTCGTGTTGTGTGTACTATACTATTTATACTATGTGAATTTTTAGGTTGTAGTATTTTCTAAATTTCGGGACGAAATTTCTTTTAAGGGTGGTAGAATGTAATACCCTGTATTTTTATGTATCTTTTTCGGGTCGGGTTTTAACCGAGTTAGATTAAATTGTTGTTTGCATTTCCTTAGCCTGTGTGGGTTGCTTGAACTAGAAAAGCTAGGTGGAAAAAGAATAACCTAAATAACTTTAATAAATAAATAAAATTATGAAAAAATGAAAAGATAAAGAAAATAATAAAATGTTAATTATTTATTATTAGTATTATTATGAGGATAATATAAGTTTATCATGTGTTGAAATATAGATTATATGATTTGTTGGAAAACATAATTGGTGTTATGAACTAATGTGCGAAATATAATTCAATAAATTGTTGAACTCAAGTGTGAACTTATATGGATGAATTGTGAATTGATGTGCTAAATCCCAAATGGGTGATTAGTGAACTCATGGTTTCTCTCCGTGACTCTATTTATGCATGAATATATGTGTTGAATCATTGATGAATGGCATGTTGACAATTATTGTGGTATTTTAAACTCATAGTTTGTTGGTGACAATATATGTGAATGGCGTGTGGAAACTTAAATGGATGAGTTGTTAAAAACAATATTGTTGATGTGAATTGTTGAGTTGATCCTAAATGGATGATTTGTTGATAGTAACATTAATGTTGTGAACCCATAGACTCGAATTCTAGATTGGATCAGTTATCGAAAATATTGAGGTATTGTGATTCTTGAATATATCATTGATTCGTTGAAGTTGTAATGCGTTCTTGTTATATGTGTTTGCTTGATAAATGATTATGTTTGAGCATCATTAGAGAATTGGGAATGCATTCTATTGAGCTGTCATCTCACCCCAATTGACATCCTTGCAGATTTATCAGAGTGGCGCAGCGAAAGCTAGGAATGAGTAGCTTAGTGATTGAATTGTCTTATTGTATTGCTTGAAATGTAATTTGAAATAATATGTTTGTTGAAAATGTTGTTAAAGATTATTATCTAATTCATATGTTTAAATTCATGTTAGAAAAGTTAAATTACGTTTGTTGTTATAAATAAATTATAAGAGTTATATGCATAAGTCTCTTTCCGACTTTTCGTAACGCTTTGAGTTCTGGATCTCCATATGGGTTTGACCCTGGTCCGGAACTCGGGGTGTTACACTTACTACCGAATAATAATGTCTTATTTGAATTTCATCCGAATTTTTGTCTTGTGAAGGATCGATGCACCGGGAAGGTCCTTCTTCGTGGAAGTAGGAGGGGTGGTCTCTATCAAATTGATGATTCGTCTAAGTCTCCTAAAGTTTGCATAGGAGAACGTGCCAGCTTACAAGAATGGAATTTTAGTTTGGGACATCCAATGATGCGTACAGTTCGTAAAGTCGTCTCTCAATTTTCACTTCCGGTTTCCCCGTCGACTATTAAGTTTTGTTCCTCTTGTCATGAACATAGGAGTCATAAGTTACCTTTCAATCCTAGTAAAACTATTTATTTGAATCCATTAGATTTAATTATCTCAGATGTATGGGGACCCTCGCATATTTTATCTAATGAAGGATACAAATATTATATCACTTTTATTGATGCGTTTAGTCATTTTACTTGGATGTCGTTTAGTCGTTTTACTTGGATGTTTCCTATGTCTCAAAAGTCTGATGTCTTTTCTATATTCTTTTTGTTTCAAAAGCATGTTGAAAATCTTTTTCATCGAAAAATCAAAATTTTTCAGTCTGATAATGCACTAGAGCATCGCAAACTTCCTCCGCATCTTCAACAACTTGGTATTTTTCATCGCTTTTCATGTCCACACACTTCTGAACAAAATGGTTTACCCTAAACTTAAGTAGTTTCAACTATTTCCTTATTACTTTTTCAACTTTTTTTTCGGTTCCTTTTCTTTTTCAATGATATGCAAAAGATGAGGTTTCCACAAAGTTTAACGAGTTTCATATTTGAACATAACCCTTTGTTGACAATAAAAACAAAGTTGGGAGGTAACAATGGAATCCACTACAAAACTACAAGGTTATATCCTAGTATAACACCTTAAAGAATAAATGTTAGAATACCATAATGGAGCTTCAGAGAATGAAGAAAAAAAAATATGAAATTTCTTTAACCTCGTTTGTAAATATGGGGGCATTGAAAAACTATTTTCTTGTGAAAGTTTTTGAAAATGAATTTTGTAATGTTTAAATAATTACACTTAAAGCATGAGGTAAGATAACAAAGATGTTGTTATTGGATATAAAGAAGTGGATCGAACTAGAAAGATGTTGTCATAGTCTGGTTAACAACAAATGATGGTTATCGATAAAATAACCATCATGGTTTTCTAAAAATTATCGCATCTATGCTGGATCATTACTTCATTTTTTGTGATCAGTATTCTAACATCAATTTAGCTTTTTTTTTTTTCCTGAAGAACTTCATGTACAATCACATCAATTTTCGCATCTGTATATTTAGGTTACTATATAAAGTATAAATGTGCACCATTAAAGTTGTTTTAAAGTATTGTGTTCTAAGTATATACATGATCAAAGTAAATACAAACAACATATAGTTAAAGATTACCCAGTTTAGTTTCAAATTCTTTATATAGAGAGAGATCTTGAGTAGGTAATCTATTGTTCTCGAGCTACCTCCATGTTACTCACCTCAAATATTGAAGATTACATAACAAGGAAGTGAATCACATTTTAATAGGCCGAGTTGTTTCACTTTATCATATTCGCCGAAAGAAGTTTCACCGTCCATTTAGCAGTTTGTATATCACAATATCCAACATTTCAATACATGGATTACTTTAAAAGAGTTAAGTTAACAATTTTACATTGGCAACATAATTCCACCAAGAAACAGAGTTTTAAGTTTTGGCAAACACATTCATTTAGAAACAATATTTATAGAGGTAACATTAGACAATAGTGTCAACTTTTTCAGTAATTTGAAGTTAATGAGTCAAGGAAGAACCTTATATAATTATCAATTTCTTGACTAAGTTATAGTCTAGTAAGGATCTTATATGTATATGTAATTATCATTTGCTTCAATAAGTTCTAGTGTTACTTCTTGAACGTTAAGCTTAGTGGATGATTTAATACATCTAGAAAAACTCGATGATTTACTTAAACACTCATTAAAGTAATACCATCTACGTCTCAACCAAAACCATTTAATTCGAATGTCATAGTCGTCGAGCAGTAATATTCTATCGATTAAATCATTCTTCTTATCTAATATGTCACCATCCATATCAAAGTTTAGATAAGGTAGAGATTCCGAACATTATTCCATGTTTTTAAGAAAAAACAAGTTTATACAACATGTTTTGTATTCGTGGATGACAGGATATTTTGAATCATGATATCTGGTAACTTATTGATTCTATAAAATTCTTCTTTATTATTACCAAAAGAAGCTGGTAATAATTTTTTTGTTATGTACATTGCAGGTAAATTCTAGCTCAAAAAGATAATTTATTCTTGTAAACAAATTGGACGAGTGTCTGAGGCTGATGTAAAAACTCCAAAAAAAAAAAAAAAATCGGTAGCTTAGTAACAAATAAGATTCAAGCGGAACGTTTTGAATTATAATAAATAATTAAAAAGAAAGTAAAGAAAATCCTTAGATAGTGCGTTTATTACAAAGAACAGGAAAAAATTCTATGCTTTCTAATATTACAAAGTGACTTCTAAAAAGTTCTTCAAATCCTCCCATTATAGGATTTAAATAAAGATTTTTTTTTAAAAAAAGAACATGTCGAAGTCGCGTCAAAATGTGTGATACTTTGGAAGACCTTTTGATCTAGGTTTTATTTTTATTCTAACAACCGGAAAATATCAACTACTTCAAATTTCCCGTAGATTAATCTGGATTAGTCAAGTATCTTCTTCAGTAGAAAATTAATCAATGAAGCTTGTGATGACATTGCTGCAATTCTTAAGATGAAACAGATGAAGCTGGATGAGGAGATCTGTTCACAAGCAGAGAAAATGAATTTCTAGTTGAATTGGCTTCAAATTAATATTGATGCATCTATTAACACATGTATAACTAATGCTGGGTTTGCTTTGATTTTGCACAATCATGCAGGGAGTTACCTGGGAGAAGTACCCTACTCATCCAGGAAAAGAAGTATAACCCAAGCTGAAGCTATGTCGTTGTTGGCTGCTCAAAAGTGGGTGAAGAATCTTGGTCTCTTAAGTGATCATTGAAGGAGATAATCAAGGATTTATCATGGAAACATGGATGGTTTCCAGCGGGAAGAAGATTATCAAAAACGGTTCGAAAAGTTATTAGGAAAGTCTGGTTCATTACCTAAGTTTATTTGTTAGCTGCGAGAATCAATTCGAACTGACATGCATGCAAACAAACCAGCAACACTGTCTGAAGAAATTGGGTTGAAAAGTTTGTTTGAAGCTCGTGACAAGTCGCAATTGTTCACTGTTATTCCAACGAAAACTCAAGGTTCGGCTCCTGTAAAACAATTGACTGCTTTGCAGTTACAAGAACGAAGGAAAAATGGGCTTTGTTTAAACTGTGATGAAATGTTCCAACGAGGACACCAATAGAAAAAATTATTTATGATAACTCTGGTCATCGAAAAAATTGATGGGGATCATATGATGGAAGGTATAAATTAAAGGGGGAAGGATTTTAACTCTGCTAAAAGAGTTTCAGTATGTTTTTAGTTCTCTAAGTAGTCGTATGGTTCAATTTCATAGAAAATCGTGCAACCAGGCAGCTGATAAGCTTACCAAAATTTCCATCTACAATTAGTATTATAAATCAAGTTTAATGGGAGTGAAGGTCCTCTAAATATTCTTCATGGTATTTTCAACGAAGACTAAATGTAAGTGTCTGGTAGTCTTGTATCTGCTCTTCTATCAATGAATCCTTTCCTATTTTGCTCTAAAACAAAATCAATCACGATAAAATAATTCGAGAAATTATACCTAGTGATTCGTCATCACAAATTCTTTATCTCATCCAAAAGTTCGATAAAGTGTTCCACACCTGGACAAAAACTCAACATCAACAAATTTTTAATCGGTCCAAAGTTTCATGAATTGTTTCAAACACGTTCAAAAACTCGTCATCAACATATTTTTTATCGGTCCAAAGCTTCCATAAAGTGTTCCAAACCCCCGAAAAACCATTCCAAGCTTTAGGCCACTACCCAAAATTCGTAGCCCCAACCTCAAAGAGGAGGACAAGTGTTGTTTGGTACAACTCAACAAAATAACGGGCCATCTCTATAAAAAACGGGCCATTCTTATCCTAAGCATGTTAAAGCTTCATTGACGAAACCCGGCCCGACATTCTCTTTATAAACAACGGCTAAATCCCCCTTTCTCCCCATTTTCTTCATCATTTTTCTTTCTCATCTCATCGAAGTTCTTAAAAAGCAAGCAAGAATCGTTCTTTCGATCAAATAATTGTTAAATAGTAAAGGGTTTTTTTCTATAATTAGAGAATTTTACTCCAAATTACTTAATTTTTCTTCAAGAAAATCAGGGTTTCTTCAAATTCTTCTTATGAATATGAAGAAAGATTTTAAGGGTTTTAGTCCTTTAACGAAAGAACTAATCCTTCGTAATAATTTGACTTCCTATTTTGTCATTATTCGCGTAGCCGCCATCTGAGAGGAGAGTAATCTAATTAGGTGAAATCTCTTACGCCCGCTCGCTTTAAAGTATTCTTTGGGATTGAGAAGCTTCAGCGCGAATTCGTTGGTGGGAAACTAGATAATTGCGGTTTATCTTTGTTTTCGATTTGATTTGATTGACTAACGGAGGTTGAAATCTGTTTGCACCTAGTTTTTTTATGCTTGAGAATCTTCTCTTCGGATATAAGATTCACTCAAACTATTACAGAGTTTCGAAAGGGATATTTAGACTGTTGTTAGTTCTAATGACGTTCTTGTGGTGATCCATTGTTAACAGATTCCGTTCTGTGCGTGATTGATCACAAGAAGATTCAAGTGATTGTGTGCAGGTGTTTATTGAAGATCAAAGAAGATTTGAAGACGACGAAGATATTGAAGATCTGACTTGGGTTTCTAATCTTTGGTGTGCACAATACTTGTTTGGGAAAAAAGGATCAAATTGATAATCGGTTTATCCTTGTGGTAGATCGGATTGATTGATTGCAGTAGATCGGCATCAACATGGTTCCTTTGTGGATTAAAGGTGTTGTTGGCTTAATCTTAATTGATTACCTTCAGTGTGATTGAAACGTAAGATAGATCTAGACCTGACGAAGGAGTTTATGTTGAGATAAACGGAAGAGCCTTTGTTTGACTCATATCACTTGGTTGAAGAGAGTTGATACCAAACAGATTTCTTGTTCCTTTACTGTTTGGAATACAAACCAAAGGGATTGTTCCAAGTACGTGACTTATTCATAAGTTGGAGGAGTGGGAATACAGGCGGAACTGAGTATACTATAGAGTTAGGTGCTTGGTCTCAACTATACGAAGTAAGTGTCATTTTGTATAGCAGCTTAATCCTGATAGTATTTAATTCTGGACAAGGTCCCGTGGTTTTTCTGCAGTTGCGGTTTCCTCGTTAACAAAATCTTGCTGTGTCATTTACTTTTATTTTCCGCATTATAATTGTTGTTTATTATAATTAAAGTAAATCACACAAACGTTAATATCATATTACTTGATAAGTTGATCCCATTGTGTTTGGTTAAGTCCGAACCTTTTTATCAAGTAACACACTTTGTCATTGTATTATCTCGATCTCGTATCCATAGACGATCACACAGAGTGTGAACCGATTAGTTGTATTATCTCGATCTCGTATCCATAGACAATCACTTTCGGAGGAAAGGACTTATATGTAGGAAAAGTTTTAGCTTGAGGTATATTTGGGTACCCTCGCCTTTTCAAAGCTTGCCAAAATTAACCATTACAATTAGTATTAGAAATCAAGTTTAGTAGGACTATCCTCTAAATCTTATTAATGATATGCAAAAGACGAGGTTTCCACAAAGTTTAACGAGTTTCATATTTGAACATAACCCTTTGTTGACAATAAAAACAAAGTTGGGAGGTAACAATGGAATCCACTACAAAACTACAGGGTTATATCCTAGTATAACACCTTAAAGAATAAATGTTAGAATACCATAATGGAGCTTCAGAGAATGAAGAAAAAAAAAATATGAAATTTCTTTAACCTCGTTTGTAAATATGGGGGCATTGAAAAACTATTTTCTTGTGAAAGTTTTTGAAAATAAATTTTGTAATGTTTAAATAATTACACTTAAAGCGTGAGGTAAGATAACAAAGATGTTGTTATTGGATATAAAGAAGTGGATCGAACTAGAAAGATGTTTTCATAGTCTGGTTAACAACAAATGATGGTTATCGATAAAATAACCATCATGGTTTTCTAAAAAATATCGCATCTATGCTGGATCATTACTTCATTTTTTGTGATCAGTATTCTAACATCAATTTAGCTTTTTTTTTTTTTTTCCTGAAGAACTTCATGTACAATCACATCAATTTCCACATCTGTATATTTAGGTTCAACTATATAAAGTATAAATGTGCACCATTAAAGTTGTTTTAAAGTATTGTGTTCTAAGTATATACATGATCAAAGTAAATACAAATAACATATAGTTAAAGATTACCCAGTTTAGTTTCAAATTCTTTATATAGAGAGAGATCTTGAGTAGGTAATCTATTTTTCTCGAGCTACCTCCATGTTACTCACCTCAAACATTGAAGATTACATAACAAGGAAGTGAATCACATTTTAATAGGCCGAGTTGTTTTACTTTATCATATTCGCCGAAAGAAGTTTCACCGTCCATTTAGCAGTTTGTATATCACAATATCCAACATTTCAATACATGGATTACTTTAAAAGAGTTAAGTTAACAATTTTACATTGGAAACATAATTCCACCAAGAAACAGAGTTTTAAGTTTTGGCAAACACATTCATTTAGAAACAATATTTATAGAGGTAACATTAGACAATAGTGTCAACTTTTTCAGTAATTTGAAGTTAATGAGTCAAGGAAGAACCTTATATAATTATCAATTTCTTGACTAAGTTATAGTCTAGTAAGGATCTTATATGTATATGTAATTATCATTTGCTTGAATAAGTTCTAGTGTTACTTCTTGAACGTTAAGCTTAGTGGATGATTTAATACATCTAGAAAAACTCGATGATTTACTTACACACTCATTAAAGTAATACCATCTACGTCTCAACCAAAACCATTTAATTCGAATGTCATAGTCGTCGAGCAGTAATATTCTATCGATTAAATCATTCTTCTTATCTAATATGTCACCATCCATATCAAAGTTTAGATAAGGTAGAGATTCCGAACATTATTCCATGTTTTTAAGAAAAAACAAGTTTATACAACATGTTTTGTATTCGTGGATGACAGGATATTTTGAATCATGATATCTGGTAACTTATTGATTCTATAAACTTCTTCTTTATTATTACCAAAAGAAGCTGGTAATAATTTTTTTTGTTTTGTACATTGCAGGTAAATTCTAGCTCAAAAAGATAATTTATTCTTGTAAACAAATTGGACGAGTGTCTGAGGCTGATGTAAAAACTCCAAAAAAAAAAAAAAAAATCGGTAGCTTAGTAACAAATAAGATTCAAGCGGAACGTTTTGAATTATAATAAATAATTAAAAAGAAAGTAAAGAAAATCCTTAGATAGTGCGTTTATTACAAAGAACAGGAAAAAATTCTATGCTTTCTAATATTACAAAGTGACTTCTAAAAAGTTCTTCAAATCCTCCCATTATAGGATTTAAATAAAGATTTTTTTAAAAAAAAGAACATGTCAGAAGTCGCGTCAAAATGTGTGATACTTTGGAAAGACCTTGGATCTAGGTTTTATTTTTATTCTAACAACTGGAAAAATATCAACTACTTCAAATTTCCTGTAGATTAATCTGGATTAGTCAAGTATCTTCTTCAGTAGAAAATTAATCAATGATGCTTGTGATGACATTGCTGCAATTCTTAAGATGAAACAGATGAAGCTGGATGAGGAGATCTGTTCACAAGCAGAGAAAATGAATTTCTAGTTGAATTGGCATCAAATTAATATTGATGCATCTATTAACACATGTATAACTAATGCTGGGTTTGCTTTGATTTTGCACAATCATGCAGGGAGTTACCTGGGAGAAGTACCCTACTCATCCAGGAAAAGAAGTATAACCCAAGCTGAAGCTATGTCGTTGTTGGCTGCTCAAAAGTGGGTGAAGAATCTTGGTCTCTTAAGTGATCATTGAAGGAGATAATCAAGGATTTATCATGGAAACATGGATGGTTTCCAGCGGGAAGAAGATTATCAAAAACGGTTCGAAAAGTTATTAGGAAAGTCTGGTTTATTACCTAAGTTTATTTGTTAGCTGCGAGAATCAATTCGAACTGACATGCATGCAAACAAACCAGCAACACTGTCAGAAGAAATTGGGTTGAAAAGTTTATTTGAAGCTCGTGATAAGTCGCAATTGTTCACTGTTATTCCAACGAAAACTCAAGGTTCGGCTCCTGTAAAACAATTGACTGCTTTGCAGTTACAAGAACGAAGGAATAATGGGCTTTGTTTAAACTGTGATGAAATGTTACTACGAGGACACCAATAGAAAAAAATTATTTATGATAACTCTGGTCATCGAAAAAATTGATGGGGATCATATGATGGAAGGTATAAATTAAAGGGGGAAGGATTTTAACTCTTCTAAAAGAGTTTCAGTATGTTTTTAGTTCTCTAAGTAGTCGTATGGTTCAATTTCATAGAAAATCGTGCAAACTGTGCAACGATAAGCTTACCAAAATTTCCATCTACAATTAGTATTATAAATCAAGTTTAATGGGAGTGAAGGTCCTCTAAATATTCTTAATGGTATTTTCAACGAAGACTAAATGTAAGTGTCTGGTAGTCTTGTATCTGCCTTTCTATCAATGAATCCTTTCCTATTTTGCTCGGAAAACAAAATCAATCGCTGATAAAAAAATTCGAGAAATTATACCTAGTGATTCGTCATCACAAATTCTTTATATGTCCAAAAGTTCGATAAAGTGTTCCACACCTGGACAAAAACTCAACATCAACAAATTTTTAATCGGTCCAAAGTTTCATGAATTGTTTCAAACACGTTCAAAAACTCGTCATCAACATATTTTTTATCGGTCCAAAGCTTCCATAAAGTGTTCCAAACCCCCGAAAAACCATTCCAAGCTTTAGGCCACTACCCAAAATTCGTAGCCCCAACCTCAAAGAGGAGGACAAGTGTTGTTTGGTACAACTCAACAAAATAACGGGCCATCTCTATCAAAAACGGGCCATTCTTATCCTAAGCATGTTAAAGCTTCATTGACGAAACCCGGCCCAACATTCTCTTTATAAACAACGGCTAGAATCCCCCTTTCTCCCCTTTTTCTTCATCATTTTTCTTTCTCATCTCATCGAAGTTCTTAAAAAGCAAGCAAGAATCGTTCTTTCGATCAAATAATTGTTAAATAGTAAAGGGTTTTTCCTATAATTAGAGAATTTTACTCCAAATTACTCAATTTTTCTTCAAGAAAATCAGGGTTTCTTCAAATTCTTCTTATGAATATGAAGAAATATTTTAAGGGTTTTAGTCCTTTAACAACAAACTAATCCTTCGTAACAATTTGACTTCCTATTTTGTCATTGTTATTGGTGTAGCCGCCTATCGGAGAGGAGAGTAATCTAATTAGGTGAAATCTCTTACACCTCTCGCCTTTAAAGTATTCTTTGGGATTGAGAAGCTCTAGCGCGACCCGTTGGTGGGAAACTAGGTGATTGCGGTTTATCTTTGTTTTCGATTTGATTTGATTAACTAACGGAGGTTGAAATATGTTTGCACCTAGTTTTTTTATGCTTGAGAATCTTCTCTTCGGATATAAGATTCACTCAAACTATTACAGAGTTTCGGAAGGGATATTTAGACTGTTGTTAGTTCTAATGACGTTCTTGTGGTGATCCATTTTTAACAGACTCCGTTCTGTGCGTGATTGATCACAAGAAGATTCAAGTGATTGTGTGCAGGTGTTTATTGAAGATCAAAGAAGATTTGAAGACGACGAAGATATTGAAGATCTGACTTGGGTTTATAATCTTTGGTGTGCACAATACTTGTTTGGGAAAAAAGGATCAAATTGATAATCGGTTTATCCTTGTGGTAGATCGGATTGATTGATTGCAGTAGATCGGCATCAACACGGTTCCTTTGTGGATTAAAGGTGTTGTTGGCTTAATCTTAATTGATTACCTTCAGGTGATTGTAATGTAAGATAGATCTAGACCTGACAAAGGAGTTTATGTTGAGATAAACGGAAGAGCCTTTGTTTGACTCATATCACTTGGTTGAAGAGAGTTGATACCAAACAGATTTCTTGTTCCTTTACTGTTTGGAATACAAACCAAAGGGATTGTTCCAAGTACGTGACTTATTCATAAGTTAGAGGAGTGGGAATACAGGCGGAACTGAGTATACTATAAAGTTAGGTGCTTGGTCTCAACTATACGAAGTAAGTGTCATTTTGTATAGCGGCTTAATCTTGAGAGTATTTAGTATTGGACAAGGTCCCGTGGTTTTTCTGCAGTTGCGGTTTCCTCGTTAACAAAATCTTGATGTGTCATTTACTTTTATTTCCCGCATTATAATTGTTGTTATTATAATTAAAGTAAATCACACAAACGTTAATATCATATTACTTGATAAGTTGATCCCATTGTGTTTGGTTAAGTCCGAACCTTTTTATCAAGCAACACACTTTGTCGTTGTATTATCTCGATCTCGTATCCATAGACGATCACACAGAGTGTGAACCGATTAGTTGTATTGTGTCGATCTCGTATCCATAGACAATCACTTTCGGAGGAAATGACTTATATGTAGGAAAAGTTTTAGCTTGAGGTATATTTGGGTACCCTCGCCTTTTCAAAGCTTGCCAAAATTAACCATTACAATTATTATTAGAAATCAAGTTTAGTAGGACTTTGGAGACTAAACTTTCAATGGAGACTAAATATAAGTGTCTGGTAGTTTTGTATTTTCTTTTCTATTAATGAATCCTTTCCTGTTTTGTTCGGGAAAAAAAAATCACTATAAAAATTGATGTTGGTGGTAAATAATTTTGAAAAACAATACCTAATGATATGAGTTCTAAACTCGTCATCGACAAATTCGTTATCTCTCCAAAAGTTCGATAAAGTGTTCCACACCTGGACAAAAACTCATCATCAACAAATTCTTAATCGGTCCAAAGTTTCATGAACTGTTTCAAACACGTTCAAAAACTCGTCATCAACATATTTTTTATCGGTCCAAAGCTTCCATAAAGTGTTCCAAACCCCAAAAAACCATTCCAAGCTTCAGGCCACTACGCAAAATCCGTAGCCCCAGCCTCAAAGAGGAGGACAACTAAGCAAAATAACGGGCCATCTCTATCGAAAACGGGCCATTCTTATCCTAAGCTTGTTAAAGCTTCATTGACGAAACCCGGCCTGACATTCTCATTATAAACAACGACTAGAATTCCCCTTCTCCCCTTCTTCTTCATCATTTTTTCTTTCTCATCTAATCGAAGTTTCTCAAAACCAAGCAAGAATCGTTCTTTCGACCAAATAATTTTTAATCAATGTATAGATAGTAATGGTTTTTATTTAGAATTAGAGAATTGTACTCCAAATTACTCAATTTTTCTTCAAGAAAATCAGGGTTTCTGCAATTCATCTTCTGAATATGAAGAAAGATTTTAAGGGTTTTAGTCCTCTAAGAGTTAAATCATGTCCATGTACACTATTAAAATGTTGTTAGGAACGTGTTTTTTCCCAAATTGTGTCACTGGTACTTCAACCAAAGTCTAATTTCTTCGAATCTCTTTCGTTTCAAAAACCTAATTTTGGATTCAATTTCAACAAGAAAAAATCTTGGTGGTTTAGTGGTTTCCAAACGTCCATCGGTCTTTTTAATCAAAGGTCAAAGTATATCTAGTTTAATTTTTAACTTATGTGTTAGGATACCATGTCTTTTACTATTTTTCACAAGGGCATTTGAGTAAACAATCAAACGGTCAAAGTTAGTCAACGACCCTAATGCATCAACCGCATGTTCTACCACCTGCACTCCTAATCAATGCCTAAACATAAGACCCTTTTACAGAATAACTCTAAAAAAAGTAAAGAAAATCCTCAGATAGTGTGTTTATTACAAAGAACGGGAAAAAAATCCTCTGTTTTCTAATATTAAAATATGACTTCTAAAAAGTTCTTCAAATCCCCCATCTAAATAGTTTTTATTTATTTATTAAAAGAACATATCAAAAGTCGCGTCAAAATATGTGATGTTTTGGAAGACCTTGGATCTAGGTTTTGTTTTTATTCTAACAACTGGACGAAAAATATAAACTACTTCAATTTTCCTTTATAGATTAATCTGGATAATTCAAGTATTTTCTTCAGTAGAAAATTAATTGATGAAGCTTGTGATGACATTGTTGCAATTCTGAAGATGAAACAGATGAAGCTGGAAGAGAAGATCTATTCACAAGCAGAAACAAAAACAAGTATTCCATACTTCTATGGAGACAATGAATTTCAAGTTGAATTGGGTTTAAATTAATATTGATGCATCTATTAAAACAGTTATAACTAATGTTGGGTTTGCTTTGATTTTCCACAATCATGCAGGGAGTTTTTTTAGGAGAAGTAACCTACTCATCCGGGGAAAGAAATATAACCCAATATGAAGCCATGACGTTGTTGGCTTCTCTAAAGTGGGTGATGGATCTTCGTCTTTTAGGTGATCACCGAAGGAGATAATCAAGGATTTATCAAGGAAACATGGATGGTTTCTAGTAGGAAGACTTCACTCATCAAAAAGACTTCCAGTGTTCTTAGTCTCTTAGTAGTTGTATATCGTTCAATTATATAGAAGATCGTGCAAACCAGTGCAAACATAAGCTTGGCAAAGTTAACCACTACAATTAGTATTAAAAATCAAGTTTAGCAGGAGTGTCCTTTAAATCTTCTTAGTAGTATTTTCAATGAAGACTGAATGTAAGTGTCTGGTAGTCTTGTATCTGATTTTCTATCAATGAATCCTTTCCTGTTTTGCTCAGAAAGAAAAATCACTCACCGATAAAAATTAATATTGGTGGTTAAAAATTTCGAGAAATAATAGCTAGTGATATGAGTTCGAAACTCGTAATCAACAAATTCTTTACCTGTCCAAAATTTCGATGAACTGTTCCAAACCGGACCAAAACTCATTATCAACAAATTCTTAATCGGGCCAAAATTTCATGAACTGTTTCAAACGCGGACAAAAACTCGTCATCAACATATTTTTTATCGGTCCAAAACTTATTTCAAACGCGGACAGAAAGTCATCATCAACATATGTTTATAGCTCCTAAGCTTCCATGAAGTGTTCCAAACCCGGAAAAATCATCCCAAGCTTTAGGCCACTCCGCAAAATTCGTAGCCCCAGCCTCAAAGAGGAGACAAATTAACGGGCCATGTCAATCAAAAACGGGCCATTCTTATCCTAAGCTTGTTAAAGCTTCATTGACGAAACCCGGCCCGACATTTTCTTTATAAACAACGGCTAGATTTCCCCTTTCTCCCCTTTTTCTTCATCATATTTCTTTCTCATCTAATCGAAGTTCTTAAAAAGCAAGCAAGAATCGTTCTTTCGATCAAATAATTGTTAAATAGTAAAGGGTTCTTTTTAGAATTAGAGAATTGTACTCCAAATTACTCAATTTTTCTTCAAGAAAATCAGGGTTTCTTCAATTCTTCTTCTGAATATGAAGAAAGATTTTAAGGGTTTTAGTCCTGTAACACCTCTAAGAGTTAAATCATGTCCATGTACACCATTAAAACCTACTCCTTCATCATCAGAAAAGAAGAAGACGATCTCTTCTTTAACCGATTCATTTCATTCTCCCTGTAACAAAGTTCCTACTGGTGATTCTCCTTACGTTAAAGCTAAACACGTTCAGGTAAATTCTTTCATTAATTTTTGATGGGTTTTGTTTAATTCTTGATTTTATCCCTTTCTTGCCAAGGTTTTTTGTTAGGGTTTTGTAAGATTTTCTTTCAGGCATTTCAACAAACAGTTTGATTTTACAAACCCTTGTTTTTATTGTTGATTTGGTTACAGATAATAGAAAAGGATCCAAGCAAGGCGATACCACTATTTTGGTCTGCCATAAATTGTGGTGATAGAGTTGATAGTGCAGTGTTAGACATGGCTGTTGTAATGAAGCAACTGAATCGTGCCGATGAAGCGATTGAAGCAATTAAATCGTTTCGTAGTCTGTGCTCTCAGCAAGCTCAGGAATCTCTTGATAATGTGCTCATTGATCTTTACAAGGTATATTACCTCAATTGTCTCATTTGTGATATTGTTTGTATATTTCGTTTTTCGCCTTCAAATTTCTTGAATGTACATGAAACTTAGTAGTAACCCTCAACTTATGTTGTTGCCTCTGGTTAACCAGCTTTCATGAGATGTCTTGTCTGCACTTATTGATTCATGCGAAATGCTTGTGAAAATCCGCCCCCAATATGTAAATCTAGGCTACATTTTGCTGTATCTCTTAACCTTACAATTCTTCTGCGTAGCACGTACTTTTTCAAACAATATCTAGGCCCTTGCTGTATTTCGGCAATGCCAACCTTAAACCATTTAAGGAAGTGGGTATATATAAAGTAACTGATTGTTGTATTGAGAACCGATTTCTGTCTACTAGCGTTTACTTTATACAGGGCTGTGGTACAGAATTTTTATTAAGAGTGATATCATGTTCAAGTACGGTTCCCATTTATGACATTTGATCTTTTTATAACGATAGAGAGCTGGTAGGATCGACGAACATATCGAGCTCCTTCAGCATAAACTCCAGCTCGTTGAAGATGGTGGGCAACGAACTAAGATAGCTAGAGCTCAGGGGAAGAAGTACTTATGCTCCATTGAGCACGAGAAATCAAGGTAAATGTTACAAACCTCTAACATGTTCGAAATGTAAATTTATTTGGGTTCTTTCACTTACTGGGGGCTCTGTATACGTAGGTTATTAGGGAACTTGGGATGGGCTTACATGCAACAGGAGAACTACCAAGTTGCCGAAGAATTGTATAGGTATGTTAACTGTAGTTCCTGAGCATATCCTAGTCAGTCAGTTTCTTTTTATAAGCTTAGAATGTGTTGTCTATGTTTCTCAATCCAGGAAAGCTTTATCTATCGAGCCAGATAAGAACAAAGAATGCAATCTTGCCATCTGCTTGATGCACAAAGGAAGAATTATGGAAGCGAGGTCTCTGCTTCTAACTGTTAAACCTTCAGCAGCTGAGCGTGAGTTAGCTGATTCCTATATTAAATCATTTGACCGTGCTACCGAGATGCTGTCTGAGCTTGATTCAGGTCGAGTTCTGAAACCACTCGAGCAGAAGAAAGACGATAATATCAAATTGGAGACTCAGGGATCTTTTACACCTCCGGTCAAAGTGAATTTCAGTTCACCGGTTTCTTCCAGATATGGAGATCAAGAAAATAACGAGCTTGGCGTAGAATGTGTAGAAAATTTAAAGCTTCAAAGCCATGTGGTTGGTGTAAGAGGTTTGAAGCATTCAGATTCACGAGTTTCTTCTACTACTGAAGTTCAGCAGACTGGCATCAGAAGATGCTTAGATAACTCACATCCAAGAGTGTCACCAGTTAGTGGGCAATATCAAAATCATGGGTTCGGAGGAAAAGGCAGAGCGCAGGATTCACATTTAAGGGTTTCACCCAGTAATGGACACCATCAGAAGCATGGGTTCGGAGGAAAATGGAGAGAGGAGAATTCTCATTTAAGGGTTTCACCAAGTAACGGACAGCATCAGAACCATGGGTTCGGCAGAAAATGGAGAGAGGAGGATCCTCATTTCAGGTTTCACCAAGTAATGGACAGAGGAGAAATCATGGGTTTGGCGGAAAATGGAGAGAGGAGGATTCACATTCACGGTGTTCACCCATGAATGGAGATCGTCGAAATCATGAGTTTGGTGGAAAATGGAGAGAGGAGGACTTAAACAAAGTTGAAAAACCAACTCTTGTTGAGGAATATTCTGGTAGTGAAACTACTGATAGTCTGATGAGCAGCACCCCCATGAGCCAAGAAGGGATGAATGGCGCAGATTCTGGTTTTGGAAACTGGAAACCTCTCAGTTCTGCTAAGAGTGGGAAAAGTTGGGCAGATATGGTTGAAGAAGAAGAGGAGGAGGAGGAACGTTTAAGTAGATTCAGCGACTATTCTGCAAATATGGTTGAATCAGTCAGTGACTGGAGTAGCAGCGAAGATTCGAGTTACATGTCTCAAGAGACTCGTATTACTTCAACACGACTGTTAGTTGATAAATGGTATGAAAAGAACGAAGCTGTTTACAGCAGCGATAATCTGAATGATATAGAGGATAATCTACAAAGGAAGTTTGAAGCAGTTGATATTAATGGAGAATTCAGGAAACCAGCAGCTCGACGTTCTCTATATTTTGATCAGAAGCAGGAACAAGAACCCTCAGCGCAGCAGTACTTGTACTCAAATACACATGAATGTGCAGGTAATCCAAGTGCTATTTCAGATTGGAGAAAGAACTCAACTCCGTTAAAAGTTAGGCTTTAAGTTTCAAGGAAATCACTCGTCAGGATAGTATCTGTATCTAACAGCTGGTTTGATATTTCGTTTTTGTATAGACGTATACGATAGTGTCTGTAATTTGACAGGTTTCATATTTCGTTTTGTATAGCCGTATACATAGATCATGCATATATTGTCAGATTATGTTGTTAGCTCTGCTGTAAAATCTGTAGCAGTCTGCTGTTTCAGAGGGTGTTCATGATTCAGTGTTAATTTCTGTAAAGATAATCAGTCAATAAAAAGTTGGTGTATTACTTGATTCACTCATGATTTTAGTTGCAGGTTACTATGTAGTGTAGAAATAGCAAATCCGAGCAGCTTTATTCTTGATTGAATTTTGCTACTTGACCGCTAGAAATCAAAAAAGGAAAGTATAGGTGAAATAAAAAATGTAAAGCGATGCACCAGCCGGGAATCGAACCCGGGTCTGTACCGTGGCAGGGTACTATTCTACCACTAGACCACTGGTGCTTATTGTTATAAAATTAAAGTTTTTTTTATTTATTCCAATTCTTCCAGAAGTTATTTTTCGACAGCCCAAAAAAATAAATAAATAGAAAAGCCGTTTTGATTGGGAACAAAACTTGAAAATGATTTTCAAGAATAACTTTTTGTGAACCTTGCAATTGGCTACCATAGAAGCCTGGATAGAGCCCATCGCTGTAAGAATTTGCCAAAAATATGTAGCTAACTGAGAAATTTTGGGATAATAAATTTCTTGCAAGCTGCGATTTACTAATAGTCTCCATATGCGATTTACTTTTATTTTGGATCGAAAGTAGAGATGATTTTATTAAAAAAAGAAATGAACCATGTTACAAGCAAAATGACCACCAAACCGCAAACACCAAATTAAAACAAGAGAGAAATGTGGAAATAACATATTTGATGTTCCTCACATGAATTCATGGATATATGGTTCACCGAACCCCAGTCTGGATCTTGAAATATCAAACTCAAGGAAACCTATCTGACGTGCACCGATGACTATGGAAGTCGTAGGCTTGAAACCTCCATCAACAAATCCCACACAGTCGACACCATCACCAACTCTTACTAGATCAAACAAAACGATGTTCCATACACTCTTGGGAAAGACGAAAGATACACTTGGTGTCTCAATTCTATGATACATATTCACCATAGGCACGGTGGATGAGTTGAAACATGTGGTAAAAGGCGCAACCGGAGAAACCATAGTAATGTTCACCGAGGTACTGGAATTAGAGTTATAGCGTTCAACCCATTGTGTGTAAGTGTTAGTAAATGCCTTGTAGATCGATGTCTCCATCCTAGTATAAGGAATCCGAATGTCGATTTTCGTTCCTCCGACTCCGGTATTCTTGTTGATGGATAATAGCTTTTTGTTTATTGGTACAAATATACCGTGCACCTTGATCGATCTTAAATCAACGAAATATTCTTCCTTGCTTTTGGGTTAATCGTGGCGGCGTAAGTTAAGACTCTCTCCTGTAAAATCTTCAACGTCGACATATAATGAAGGTAAGGTCCACCACCAAAATAAATCTTACCTCCGCTTTCGCTAGTTTTTTCATCGGTACCAGGTTCGTGTAAATCCGTGAGCAAATATACGAGAGAATCGAAATGCAACTGCAAGTTGTGGGACTAGAGAAAGAGCCGATGAACGTCCAAGACCAGCTACTCCTTTAGATGTTTTTGCAAGTCCATTTAAGATACTATCAGGAGTACTTGCACAACCAAAAGAACACCTGCGAGGCGACGTAACTGGTGTTTCCTGGCTATCAGGATTAGATGTAACATTCACAAGATCTGAAATGAGCTCACCTTTGCCTACTGAACGAGTTACCGGGTTATTTATGTAAATGCTACAAGCATTTTTGGCAGTGCCATTGCACAGTTCACGTGTACTGATCACTGGTTTGTTGGCTAGAGCGCATTGAGGTGACCTGCAACTGACTGGTCGAGATGAAGATGAACTGTATCCTTTATGGCAACTTAGCCAGGATAATTTCCCACCAAGATCGACTAGTAGTTTTACTTGGGATACCGGAGTTCCTTGGTTGATTTTGATCATATATTGGAGAGTTGATGGATCTCTCTCAAGATCAAATACTACATTGGCATGCTTAGTTGATGTTGGTGTGTGACCATTGGAGAAAGAAAAAGAGACAAACAGAAGAAGAAGAAGAAAATGTATAGAAGAAGAAGAAGAAGCCATGGGATTTAGATTTAGAAGACGGTGATGAAAACTAACTAGGCATGTGTTCTATTTATAAAGTATATAAGTGACCATGGATGCCTTCACCACCAGCTTCAGAGAAAGTAATACAGTTTTTGGAACATGTGAAAATTGTGTTCCTTAGATTATTATACTATAATTAACCAAAGTACATCGTACTGTGCCAGCGAATCTTGTACTTTTGATCTTAAATGAGATCTGTTCTTGGATACAACGCAGTCAACTTAGGTTGTAATTGTACTTAATTTATAAGATGCTACTAAATGGGATATTAAAAGAGTGGAGCACGTTCTTCATTAATTCAATCAGAACTTGTTAGCCGACATTGCGGTACACAATAGTCACTCTCGAGATTTTTCACATCCAGATCCCTCTTTTCCCTTGAAACCCTAACTCTCTTTTCTTTCCTGCAAATCGCTTAATTCCTTACAAAGGGCTTTCAACGGGGAACTTCAATATGCTCCCAGTAGAGATCATGCTATAGATCTTATCTCGTGTACCAGCTGAATATGTGCTTGACTGCAAATGTGTGTCTAAATCATGGAGAAATGTTGTTCAACATCCATCCTTCTCAAAATTGCACTTGACTGTTTAATTATACCGTGTACGATGACAATTTAAACCGATTTAGTCGATCAACAAGGATCAATTTAAGACTTCCATTTGAGAAATGTTACATTCTTAGTTCATGCAACGGTTTAGTCTGTTTCAATAAATTTAATGGACCTGCTTATATCTGTAATCCGATAACCAGAGAATATATTCTTCTTCCGAAAACAGAAACCGTAGCAAGAGAATTCTTAAGTGGATTTGGTTACGTTCCTTCAACCAATGAGTACAAGGTTGTTAAAATTGTTAAATCCTGGAGAGACCTCCAAGATATTCAGGTATATATACTCTGGGAAGTGGAATTGGGTGGAGAAATGTGGGAAACATTAATTGACTATGATTTGATGCCATATAAATAACTCAACTGGCAATTTGAATTACCGTTGCCTTTGAATTATGCTAAATTGCTATGTTTCTATGTTAGTTGGAATGGTGTCATATGTAAAAACAATGCTATATGGAGGGAAACCATGACAACTGCAAGCTTTCTCGGTGGTTTCAGGAAATATGTTTGGTAAGGTGTCCTTTAGAGATCTAGTACATGATTTTTCTGCCCCATGATGAATAGAATAAAAATGATCATACACTAAAACAACTGTTTGAATTGGAAAACATTGAATTTTTTTCCGGAATACAATGTCAATAGTACTACAACCCTGTAAGTTGTAACCTTTGTCACTTGTTGCGGAAGAAAAACCAAATAGGACTTCCCCTGCCTACATACTATATTGTGTGTTAATCCTCTTCTTTAATAGAAAATATAGCTTGCTGAAATTTGTGTCATACAGAAATTTACATCACGTAATAATTGATACAATGAATTGCAGAAAAAGAAAGCATGAGCTCCAGGTCTACCAGTGGGAAACAGTCTTTACCTATTATGTCCTTTGACTTATTTCTATCATAGGATATGTGAAAGCTTCTAATAATTAGAACTCTGACAGTAACCTTTACTAATTTCATCTTTGAATTTCCTAATTTAAGGATCAAAAAGGACTTTGGTCGTGCGCTTTTTGTCCATAGATTCATGGAGTGTAATTTTGCTGCAGACTTGTTAGCTAAAAGAGCCGTGTTCATGCAGTACCACACATTGTATACCCGAGAAAAGGAGAGAGACTTAAAAAAAAAAAAAAATGCACCAGCCGGGAATCGAACCCGGGTCTGTACCGTGGCAGGGTACTATTCTACCACTAGACCACTGGTGCTTGATGTTGTAATATCCCATTATTTAATATCCGATCCATAAAGAAAACCAACAAGACAAAATTTCCATAGTGTCCATCGTGGGTATGGGTGGACTTGGCAAGACTTCACTAGCTCAGTTGGTCTATAACGATGAGTCCATATCAAAGATGTGGGTTTGCATATCAGATGATTTTAATGTTTAACAAAATTTAAAAAATATCTTAGTCATCAATTACTAGAGGTTCATGTGGTGATCTCTCAAATGTTGATGTCCTGGCTAATAAGATTAAGAAAAGTTTGATGGTAAAAAATATCTGCTAGTTTTGGACGATTTGTGGAATGAAGATGCCCAAGATTTGGAAAAACTAAAGAGTTTCCTTATCAGTGGCAGCAAAATATTATTCCACAAAAGGTTGCAGATGTTGTTGGAGGTAAAATACACAATTTAAAAAAGTTATCAAATGGTGTTTGTTGGGCTATTATCGAGAGGAAAGTAATGAATGTCCCAGGGTGGAGCATTATTGACTTCAGAAATGATAAATATAGGCAAGGATATGGCGGGAAAATGTGATGGTCTACCACTGGCAGCATACTCTCTTGGAAGTTTAATGTGTTCTAAAAGAAACCAAGATTATTGGTTATCAATTGTGAACAATAATGGTTTGTGGAGTACACCGGAGCACAAGAAAGTCATTTCAATATTAAAATTGAGCTATGATAATTTGTCTTCTCCAGTGACGGAGCCAGACTTTTTCTCAAGTGGGGGTAAAATCATATGATAAAAATTTGTATATACTAGCTGGTATGCGGCTGAAGGCCGCCCGATTTTTTTTTTTTTTGCATTTTTATAGACTTTTTAATATTAACTAAGTGAAAATCAAATACTAAAATATTTTAGTTGAATTAGATATAGTAATATAGACCGTTTTTGTGTTTATACGTCCTAAATTTGATGAATTTTTGTTGATTTTATATGAGATTTATGATTTTGACCCCATTAAAAATAAAATTTTAATTTTATAAAGCATATTTGCCCACACAAAACATATAAATTACAAAATTTATACACTAAATCTGTGGGATTTCAGAATCAAGTGGGGTCGGCGGACCCATTTGTCCCTACATCCCTCCGTCCCTGGTCTTCTCCTTTGAAACAATGTTTCGCATATTGCTGTATTTTTCCAAAAGACTGGGTAATACATAAAGATACATTAATTCGACTGTGGACTGGGTAATACATAAAGATACATTAATTCGACTGTGGATGGCGGAAGGATTTCTGTTGCCATCTAGTAGAGGAGAAAATATATCTTCTGAAGATATAGGAAATGTATTTTGAGTATTTGTTGTGGAGTTCGTTTTTTCAGGATCTTCGGAGAGATAAAGAATTGGGTGACATTACAACATGTAAGATGCATGATTTGGTGCATGATCTTGCAATGAGTGTCCTAGATACTAATGAATTTGGACTTGCAAAGTTAAGAGATGGGAAGGCAGAAGCTTCACAAGTTGGTCGTTTACAACTGCTATTTGATAACGGACCATATTTGACACCTCCAAAAGTGTTATCAAATGTGGCGGAGTTGCGAACCATTATTGCTCTTAACCCAAGGAATTTTAAGCAAATCAATTCTTTGTTTAATTATAGGCGTCTGCGAATATTATGTCCGCACGGTAAATTTACAACAAAGCCTAAAAGAGAAATAGTGGTGCGAATATTACTAAGAGAAACTGAAACACAAGTGACACTGTGTGTGGTGGATATGGAGTCACCATACAACATGTTATTGGGAAGACCATGGATACATGCAATTAAAGCGGTAGCGTCAACATTGCATCAATGTATCAGGTTTCCTACGCCTATTGGAATAGGCGAAATCAGAGGAGATGTTAGCGATGCGAAAATGTGTCATCATGTGGAAGTAGAAGTTATGAAGGACGTGCAAAGAAACGAAAAATTCGTTTGAAAAATGGCGAAAGAGGCAAGGAAAGAAGAAGAATTTAGAATTTACATGATAAAAGAAAAAGAAGGAAAAGGACTACCAAGCGAAAGTTCGCAAGGAGGAGACAAACCGATAAAAACAATAAAAGAGCAAACACCAATAGGAGAGTCAAAAGCGGCCTACACTGCTGCGGATCCAACAAAAGAAGTAAATATCGGAACTGAAAAAGAGACAAAGATGCTAAAGATTGGAACTAAAATGGATGCAGATGAAAAAGAAAGAACAATTAATCTCTTGTGAGAATTCAAGGACGTCTTCGCATGGAGCATGGACGAGATGCCTGGGATAGATCCTTCTGTTGCGTGTCATCATTTGGAAATTAACAAAAATGCAAGACCATTCAAGCAGAGAATAAGGAAAATAGCAACAACGTACCATCCTAAAATACAAGAAGAATTGCAAAAGATGTTGGATGCAGGAATTATACGGCAAACAAAATACCCAGAGTGGATTGAAAACATGGTAGTGGTACCTAAGAAAAATAATGGGATAAGAATTTGCATAGATTTCAGTGACCTAAATAAAGCTTGTCCAAAGGACAACTTTCCTTTACCAGATATCCCACAATTGGTCGAATCAGCGGCAGGGAATGATAGAATGTCTTCTTTAGATGGATATAAAAGTTTCAATCAAATTCCTCTCGCTGAAGAAGATCAGGAGCATACTGCCTTTTTCGCACCAAGAGGATTATATTGTTACACGAAAATGTCGTTTGGCTTGCGAAATGCTGGAGCGACATATCAGAGAATGTTAGAGAAGGTGTTTGCGAAATGGATTCATAAGACTTTAGAGGTGTACGTGGATGACATGTTGGTGAATAGTAAAGAAGCTAAAGATCATGTGCAAGATTTGAAGGAAATTTTTGAACAGATGCGGCAATTCAACATCAAAGTAAATCCCGAAAATGTATTTTCGGTGTTGCCTCAGGAATTTTTTTAGGATACATTGTGTCGAAAGAAGGAATACAAGTTGATCCAGAGAAGGTGCGAGCAGTTCGCGACATGCCGACACCAGCGACAATAAAGGATGTACAGAAATTAAATGGACTACTGGCTTCGCTGGGAAGATTCATTTTGCGATCATCAGACAAATGCAATCATTTCTTCAATATACTCAAGAAGGGAACAAAATTTAAATGGACAGATGAATGCGAGAAAGCACTACAAGGGATAAAGGATCACTTGATGAATATAACCATCTTACAAAAAGCAGAGCCAGGGGAAGAACTGTTGATTTATCTTGCTCCCACTTCGCATGCTTTAAGTGTCGTTTTGTTGCGAATAGACGCAAGAGTAGAAAAGACGATCTATTACATTAGCAAGACATTCAATGCAGCAGAGAAGAACTATTCGAAGATTGAAAAATTAATACTGGCATTAGTTTATGCGGCCTTTAAGCTTCGCATATATTTTCAAGCCCATAGAATAAAGGTATTAACAGAGGTGCCAATCGAGTCAATAATGAAAAATTCAAAAGATCGAGCGGGGGTTGAGAGATGGCATGCTCAAGTGGGGCATTTTAAGATTAAGTATGAAGTATTATCTTCACCGAAGTCACAAGTTATTGCGAATTGTTTAGCAGAATTTCCATTAGAAAATGATGAAGCAGTGGAAGAGATGATGGATATAAAAGAAGAACATGGGAATCCAAGAGACTTGCTGTCTGAGCCTGATAGATGGGAAATGTTGGTGGATGGATCATCAAATGGAGAAGGCAAGGGAATTGGAATTATCTTGATTTCACCATAAGGAACAAAGATGGCTTTTTCCTTTAGATTGGAGTTCGCATCTACTAACAATGAAATGGACTATGAAACAGTGGTGCATGCCTTAAGACTCGCAATAAAAATGAAGTTAGAAAACGCAAGAGTCACTATCGATTCGCAATTAGTCATTCGCCAAATAAAAAGAGAATACAATACAAATGAACCCTCATTGAAGAAATACAAAAGGCTAGTCGGGGAGTTGTCAGCGAAAATCCCACATTGAAATGGAGGCATATATCAAGGAAGGATAAATGGACAGCAGATGCCTTTGTTTTTATCCCAAGTATGATGGTAGATCCGATTTGTAGATGCATAAAGATACAAACGCTTCTTTCGTCATCAATCAACAAAGAAGAGGAGGAAGAATCAGATATGATGATAATAGAAGGTGTGGAAGATGAAGAGGCGAATAATGTTGCAGATTGGAAAACTTTACTTCATGCATACCTGGAGAGAGAAGAAGTACCAAGGAATAGATTGGAGGTACATAAGTTAAAGATTCGTGCGACGAATTACGAACTCAGAGATGGGGTATTGTACCGAAGATCATTTAATAGACCATCGCTTAGATGCTTGACACCAAAAGAAGGAGAGGAAATACTGAAAGCGTTACATTATGGGGATGCTGGTAATAATAGTGGAGGATGATCTTTAGCATACAAAGCGAAAACACAAGGATATTATTGGTCGTACATGCATGAAGATGCGAAGGAAATATCAAAATGTTGCGAAGAGTTCCAGCGGCACGATAAGATAATACATGCACCAGGAGCACCTTTATCATCTTCAACAAGTGTGTGGCCCTTTGGAAAATGGGGTTTAGACATTGTGGGACCATTTTTACCAGGATCCGGGCAAAGAAGATATTTGATTGTCGCAACATATTATTTCACAAAGTGGGCGGAAGTAAAGGCAGTACAGTATATCCGCGATAAGGACGTTTTCACTTTCATATTTGAAAACATCATTTGTAGATTTGGAATTCCTGCACAATTGGTGTCTGATAATGGAAAACAATTCGAAGGGAAGAATATAGAAATGTTGCTTAATGCGTTTAAGATAAAATGTGGTAAATCCACACCTTTACATCCACAAAGTAATGGACAAGCAGAGGCAACAAATAAGACAATTGCAGATACGTTGAAGAAGAAGTTGGAGGGGAATAATAAGGCATGGTGTGAACAGGTGCATAATGCAGTTTGGGCTTATAACACGACTAGGAGAGAAGCTACATGAATGTCACCTTTCTGTTTAACATATGGAGTTGAAGCAGTGCTACCAACTGAAGTCATTATTCCCACTACAAAGAGAGAAGCATGGCAGAAAAATCTAAGTGCGGATATGATTTTATCAAAGCTTGATGATTTAGAAGAAAAGATGGAGAAGGCTTTACAACATATGGAGAATTATCAACGAAGATTAGCTCGAGAATAAAATAAGCGAGTTAAGATAAGAGAGTTTCAGCCAGGAGATTTTGTGTTGCGAGAAATACCAGTGTATCAGCGACGAAATAATGGAAAATTAGAAAAGAAATGGGATGGACCTTACATCATTAAATAAATAGTTGAAACAAGGGCATATAGACTGATGGAAACTGAGGGAAAAGACACTGGTCATAAGCTTGACAGGACATGGAATAGATTGTATTTAAAGAAATATTATCCATAACAGATTTGGCGAAAATCACCAAGAAGCAGAAAGAAAAGAGAAAAGTTCATAGTTGCGAAGTTATATCTACAGAATGAAAAATGTGATAATTCTGCAGAAATTATTTCTATCGAAAAAGAATGCAAATATGCGATAATTTCACATAAAATGTATTAGACAGAACAGATGAAAGATACGCGATAGTTTCGCAAGATTTATGAATTTTACAAAAGAAAATAAAAGAAAATACAAGAATAAACAAAAAAGACAAAGGCACCCAACTTTGGCGTACAACCTAGTTCGCGAATAAAATTTCGCAAGAGGCAAATAAAAGACCTAAAGTGCGTCATTGAAGGGAGCACCTATTTACATGGCTCAGGGAAAGGTTACACTGCCCCGGAACCTAAGTGTTTGTAGGTGAAAATTGTTTCTGTTGATTTCGGTAATTTTGGGCGTATGGTTGAGAAACAATTTAAACCCTAAACAATGTACTGTAAGGGAGTACTTTAAATTCGAGAGATCAATCTGTACAAGTCCGGCCTAAACCTAGAAATGGTCGTTCCAAACTTGCTTCGGTCACAAAGTGAAGGAGAATAGGTTAGTTTTTGGGAGGGAAGCAAGGAAAGTGATTAGACCAGAATAGTTGATTCTGGAAGAGTGGTTGTGTTACTACGACTTGTATCAGAAAAGTAAGAAGGCTAACAAATGGTAAGCTAGCAATTATTTTTTGAGTGTTGTATATTCTCGAATGTACTTGTTGTTCTGTGGAAATAGGTAAGACCTATTTATACAATTCGAAGTGAAACGTACCCTGGTCTTATTAAGGAATGGAAAAAATGGGTAAGTAAATGGGAGGAGTTGGTAACCGTATGCATGGAATTTGATGTTCCATAAAATCGTTAACGCATGGAATTGATATTCCATAAAAACATTAACGTATTGAATTGATGTCCCATGAACGTTTTACTTTTAACTCCCTGTATTTACTAACCACATCACCCTTATGACACTTCCTTATGAAGGGCGTACTGTACGCCGCACGCTATAAACCGCCAAACTAATACTCAAAGAGGATCCCCCAGTTTGTGATATGTGTTGATGTATCGAATGTTTTTGTGGAAAACATGTAGCATATGGTTATTGCCTGGCAAGTCGATCTTGGGAGACTTGGTAGCTTGGTGACCTTCGACGATCGAGATTTTGTATCTTAAGAGGAAAGTTAGTCGTTGATCTTTGCACACTTTCGTTCGTTGGTGGCCGCATAGGGAAGGCCAGCATGGTGGCGCGGCTAGGTTAGCATCCCATTGGCATGGCGTGGTGGCACGGCTAAGTTGGCATACCATTGGCGTGTGATAAGCACGTAGGTGCTACTTTTTATACCCATATTTATATTAGCTAGGACTCAATATTTGGCTAACGATACTATTTTAGTGCTTTTATAGAAAGTACAAGCGTATTCCGATCATCCGGAAAATAAACGCCCAAGTTGCGGCATAAATGGTGTTTGCGGCGAAAATCATAAAAATATGACTGGCCTGGTATCCTCATATATCAGCAGCATATAGGTCATCCCCGGTCAAAGAATGATACTAATGGAAACGAAGAATTATCTGTGTTTACTTAGAAAAGCATGTGGCTCAGACACGCAAGGCTATGGGACTAGCAAATGGTGGAGGACATGTCTATTTCTACACCAAGGCCTCATCTGTTCTCATCAAACAGAAGTGCAGTCATTAACTCTTCCTGTTTAAGCGAATGATTGATTGATCAGGAAGACGTTGGCTGAATGGTTTTATATGGTGGCTGAACGTCAGTAAAGAATAATCGATTGCGCCTGATGGGAGTTAGGTTCTGTATGTTGTCCAGGATTCGAACTAAATGGGAGCTGTGCATGAGAATGAGAATTGATTTGATTAAGCTTGGGAATGGATGGTTCGTACTTTGAATGAACATGGAATCTGTGTTTGTGTTAGAAGATAGCAGCAACATCAACAGATGAGTTTGATGGGTATCAGCTGCCGGTGGTGAAGGGTTCAACATAAATGGACGGAATCGCAGTCGATGGACGAGAGTGCTTAGAGGGAGGTTTTGTTGATGAGATGGTGCAGTCGATTGAAGTAAGAGCTGCTGTCTCTTCCATTGATTATGGATGTGAATAAGTGAAGTTAGGGTGATGGAAGAAGCTGCTAGAGCTCGACTCTTAAACTATCGGCGACTGTTTGACAGCAATAATGGTTTGTTGTGAGTTATTTGGTGGAATGGACCGGCAGGAAGGAAGAGCCTGGATATGGATGGTTCATACTGTGAACTATGGTGCTCGATTGTGAAAGAATAACAGCTAAGTTTTTGTTGTTCGAATGAGGAAGGTGCTTAGTAAGCTCGATAGTAGTCGGTGGCTGTGTAGTCGGTGGTGATTCAGAAGACGTAAAGGAGAATGAATTGGCACAAAGAAAAAGCGATTGGTAATCTTGTTGCTTGGTCGTGGCCGGAGTTGGATTGGAAGCCAAGACGGAGAATAACTGGGAAGCCTGGAATCGAGATGCCTGGAATCGTAATAGTTACGTATATCTAGAACCTGATGATGTATGAGCTGTAACTAATGGGAGATAAGGTGTTGGCTGGTGATGATGTTCGAAGGAGAAGATGCTGAAAAGATATGGAGTAGATAGGTATGGATGATTGCTGCTGGTGGTGGTCAGATTTGAGAGCTGGCAGTAGTGGTGACGTTTAGTCGAGTTTTTCCTTAATGCCGGCGAGAAATGATGAAGTTTAATGTTGTGAACCCGGCAGGTCTCGCAATGTACTACATGGGGTATTTTCAAAGGCATTAGAACCGATGGGTTTAGGTGATATTGTTGCCTAAGGACAGCCATGAGATCGTGTATACATGAAGATGGCAACAAGTTTTGCTTCTAACTCATTGGTGCTACAAGAGGAGTTGTGTGTCGGCTCGAGTTTTATACACGGGGAGAAGAGAAGTTTGTTGTGGCCTGGATTTAGAAGTCGTCATCATGGCAGCATCTCCTTGCAAGTCAGGGAACGTTATCTAGGAGTCGGTGGTGCTTAGAAGTTCGGGGGAATTGAAAGGTGGTGCTGAGCCGGAAGTGAAGCAGGTCCTGATGGAGATGTAATTTGAGCGGTCTCTTGATGTGCTTGTGGTTTGTTCAAATGGTGATGATGTACGTGTTTAAATGGTTAAGTTGGTGTTGATGGTGGTCCTTAAACAAGGGGTAAAATCGTAAATCCCCATGACCTAGTGTTACCCGCAACACATTAACTAAAAGCATTTAACTCGTGTGTAAATAATTAATAGGGTATTTTTCAAAATACCGGATTAGGGTTTTCAACACAGAACCCTAATTCCAAACCAAGCCGCATACTGCGCACCATGGCAACAATGCCAAACCAAGCCGCACCCTGCGCACCATGGCAGCAATGCCAAACCAAGCCGCATAGTGCGCACCATGGCAACAATGCCAAACCAAGCCGCACCCTGTGCACCATGTCAACAATGCCAAACCAAGCCGCACCCTGCGCACCATGGCAACAATGCCAAACCAAGCCGCACCCTGCACACCATGGCAACAATGCCAAACCAAGCCGCATCTTGCGCACCATGGCAACAATGCCAAACTAAGCCGCATATCGCGCACCATGGCAACAATGCCAAACCAAGCCGCATATTGCGCACCATGGCAACAATGCCAAAACCAAGCCACATATCGCCCGCCATGGCAACAATGCCAAACCAAGCCGCATACTGCGCACCATGGCAGCAATACCAAGCCGCTATACCATTGGCCCACGCCAAATATAGCGCCCTAGGCCGGAAAGACTTGCAACTAGGTTAACATGGCCGCACGTGCCACCGGCACATGCCAATACGTGTCGCAAGCCATATTTCCAAGACGCTATGCCTTTGGCACACGCCAAATATAGCGCCCTAGGCTTGCAAGACTTGCAACTAGGTTAACATGGCCGCACGTGCCATTGGCACATGCCAATACGTGTCGCAAGCCATATTTCCAAGACGCTATGCCTTTGGCCCACGCCAAATATAGCGCCCTAGGCTTGCAAGACTTGCAACTAGGTTAACATGGCCGCACGTGCCATTGGCACATGCCAATACGTGTCGCAAGCCATATTTCCAAGACGCTATGCCTTTGGCCCACCCCAAATATAGCGCCCTAGGCTTGCAAGACTTGCAACTAGGTCAACATGGCCGCACGTGCCATTGGCACATGCCAATACGTGTCGCAAGCCATATTTCCAAGCCGCTATGCCTTTGGCCCACTCCAAATATAACGCCCTAGTCTTGCAAGACTTGCAACTAGGTCAACATGGCCGAACGTGCCATTGGCACATGCCAATACGTGTCACAAGCCATATTTCCAAGACGCTATGCCTTTGGCCCACGCCAAATATAGCGCCCTAGGCTTGCAAGACGTGCAACTAGGTTAACATGGCCGCACGTGCCATTGGCACATGCCAATACGTGTCGCAAGCCATATTTCCAAGACGCTATGCCTTTGGCCCACGCCAAATATAGCGCCCTAGGCTTGCAAGACTTTCAACTAGGTCAGCATGGCCGCACGTGCCATTGGCACATGCCAATACGTGTCGCAAGCCATATTTCCAAGCCGCTATGCCTTTGGCCCAATCCAAATATAGCGCCCAAGGCTTGCAAGACGTGCAACTAGGTTAACATGGCCGCACGTGCCATTGGCACATGCCAATACGTGTCGCAAGCCATATTTCCAAGACGCTATGCCTTTGGCCCACGCCAAATATAGCGCCCTAGGCTTGCAAGACTTGCAACTAGGTCAACATGGCCGCACGTGCCATTGGCACATGCCAATACGTGTCGCAAGACATATTTCCAAGCCGCCATGCCTTTGGCCCACTCCAAATATAGCGCCCTAGGTTTGCAAGACTTGCAACTAGGTCAACATGGCCGCACGTGCCATTGGCACATGCCAATACGTGTCGCAAGCCATATTTCCAAGACGCTATGCCTTTGGCCCACGCCAAATATAGCGCCCTAGGCTTGCAAGACTTGCAACTAGGTTAACATGGCCGCACGTGCCATTGGCACATGCCAATACGTGTCGCAAGCCATATTTCCAAGACGCTATGCCTTTGGCCCACGCCAAATATAGCGCCCTAGGCTTGCAAGACTTGCAACTAGGTCAACATGGCCGCACGTGCCATTGGCACATGCCAATACGTGTCGCAAGCCATATTTCCTGTGACGCCGTGCCTTTGGCCCACGCCAAATATAGCGCCCTAGGCTTACAAGACTTGCAACTAGGTCAACATGGCCGCACGTGCCATTGGCACATGCCAATACGTGTCGCAAGCCATATTTCCAAGCCGCTATGCCTTTGGCCCACGCAAAATATAGCGCCCTAGGCTTGCAAGACTTGCAACTAGGTCAACATGGCCGCACATGCCAATACGTGTCGCAAGCCATATTTCCAAACCGCTATGCCTTTGGCCCACGCCAAATATAGCGCCCCAGGCTTGCAAGACTTGCAACTAGGTTAACATGGCCGCACGTGCCATTGGCACATGCCAACACGTGTCGCAAGCCATATTTCCAAGCCGCTATGCCTTTGGCCCACGCCAAATATAGCGCCCTAGGCTTGCAAGACTTGCAACTAGGTTAACATGGCTGCACGTGCCATTGGCACATGCCAACACGTGCCGCAATCCATATTTCCAAGCCGCTATACCTTTGGCCCTCGCAAAATATAACGCCCTAGGCTTGCAAGACTTGCAACTAGGTCACCACGGCCGTACGTGCCATTGGCACATGCCAAACACACGCTGGTAACCTAACTTGCAAACCGTGCTACCTACCACCAAGGCATTCCGCACATGCCATTGGCACATGCCGAACACACGCTGGTAACCTAACTTGCAAACCGTGCAACCTACCACCAAGGCATTCCACACATGCCAAACACACGCTAGTAACCTAACTTGCAAACCGTGCAAACTACCACCAAGGCATTCCGCACATGCCATTGGCACATGCCAAACACACACGCTGGTAGCCTAACTTGCAAACCGTGCAACCTACCACCAAGGCATTCCGCACATGCCATTGGCACATGCCACACGCGCCACTAGCAGTGCCACTTGCACTCAAGATGTAACCAACACTCGAGACATCAACACAAATTGGGGGATGCTTCTTTAGGGTTTTGGTTTGGCGCTCACAGCTTGCAGCGTACACTACGCTCACATTAAGAAAGCGTGAAAAGGAATAAAGCGGTCAAATAAAAGAGGAAATAATGGTGAAAAACGTTTTCACCCATTAAACCATGCGGTTACCACCTCCTCCCATTATTTCACCCTTTACTCTCTTCCTTCATGAGGCCAGTGGTACGTTTCAAACTCGACTTGTATAAATAGGTCTTACCTATTTCCACCGGACAACAAGTCTCGGTCGGAGAAATATACTACACTTACACTCTCGGAAAGGCAATTTTGCAAGCTCTCCCAAAAAGCTTTCATCTCTTGCAAGCTTCCTAAGCTTTCACTTTCTCGATACAAGTCGAGATACTACTCTCCTCAACACCTTTCTTTGCTTCCTCCCCAAATCAACCCTTCTCCTCCACTTTGTGACCGAAGCAAGTCCTGGAACGGCCATTTCTTGGTTTAAGCCGGACTTGTACGTGATCGATCTCTCGAATCTATAAAGTGCTCACGTGCAACACATTTATTTAGGGTTTGAATCGATTTCTCACTCACCCACCTAAATTCATCGAAAGCAGTGAAAACGATTTTTACCCATAAACAATTGGCGACCACAATGGAGGATTGATCTATTGGCTACAATATTAGATTGTCGATCTCGTTCTTCACCCGGATGTCAAGATGGTAGGGGAAGGCGACTCAATCCGACTCAACTACCAGACGACCGGTTACTAGTTGTAAAAATCGCACAAGAAAACTGGGGACTTGTCAAGATGATATTACTCAATCGCCGAAGATGCTACCAAAGAAAACCGCCATCAAAACCGCCTTTTACATGGAGAGGGGCGTGTTCGCAAAACCTATGAAGTGAGTAAATTCAGACTAGGCAAGATATACAATCTATTTTTGGGTTCTTAGTAAAACCGTCATACTACTGAGTCTTGTGCCTATTGCTAGCACACACTTTCATAAAAGCAATATTCTTTTCCCAAAACATAATCAGAGTCATATTATTGGCGGAAAGGTTTTCGATTGCTGCATCTTTCAACTTTTGGATCTCAGCAGGGCCTTCGACAAACCACGAAGTGTTGAACTCCTTTTACGCACACGTCGCGATGGTGCTCCCACCAAGCAATAACGTCTTCGAAACGGTGTGACCAGTCACCTCACGCATATCCTCGATGGAAGATAAAGCCTCTTCCACACGCTTAACCAGCGCAAATCGACTAGTGACTTTCTTGTTTGTAGCCATATGTCCTTGCTTCTCCTGATTCTGGTGTACAACGCCTCATGCTTAGCCGCACGCTAAAGCCGCTAACCAAAGACATGACTTGGATAAGGAACCAAGTACGGGGATCAAAATGGCGCCCGCAAGTGGCCTCACTACTCGCAAAGGGTCTTCTTCCATGTCTACGGCAATAACCATCGGAGAATCATCCACCGTTTGAACCACGTCTCGTGCCCAATTGGCTAACTCCCATCTCCAAGTCACCCCGGTGGTCACCAAAGGCAAATTTTCGTGTGACTCCACCCCGAATCGTCCTCCGAACCGGATTCCTCCTGCAAACTTGAGTTAGACATTTTTTCAAAAGAAGAAACAAGAAGAAGAAAGAAAAGAAGCGCGAAACTCACCGAACCACTTCCCGAAGAAGAACCAAAGTCTTGCAGAGAATCACTCTCACTTGTTGAACTTTCTTCTTCTCCCCGACTCATCACCGCTATGAGTAGGCTCGGCCGCCGAATTCCTTGAAGAAACTGCCGTCTCCCGGCAACGTGCAAGGGAAGCGAAAGCATTAACACTACCGAAGCCCTCGAAGGAAACAAGACACATGTTCTCACCCCGAAATTCACGTGTTTTGAGACAAACCAATGAAGAGGCGACACATACTGTTATTGGAAGAACCGAAAGACACAAGAGCCGTGGGAGGATCTTGTGAAACCGTCCGAACCCGCCAAAGACGATTATTCGTTCTCCGTTCTTTGGCCTGGGGGCTTTCCGAATTGCTAGGCAACTTTCGCTGGGATCTCTCAACATTGGATACTCCTTCGTAACTTCCGGGGAAGGTTTGCAACGAACGTTTTCCACCACGTTATTCACAAAATCTCGATCATAGTAAACTCGCCTCACCAAAACTCATTATAGCCGAAGGTCGTCGAAGTTACTCTTCCCATTTGAAATAAGGAAAGATGGATACCCGCTTAAGGACACTGCGTCAAGGGCGACACACAATGAATCCTTAGGGATCACCGGCCGGTAAACAAGAGGCACCCCTTGATCGAAACCCATGTGACGAGCAAGACGGTCAATATTGTAAGCGGCTATCCGGAAAGACCCCACGAAGAAAGACGGCATATAACCGGGCAAGCAGGCTTTGGATGAACAGAGTTTTCACCAACGCTCAAATCGTCATCGAAGACAAAGACATGAGCGGAGTGCAGAAGCAAAAGTGTTAATTTGAGTCACTGACTTATGGACCGGACCCCATGGACGAAAATTGATTTCATGCAACTTATCAAGAAAACTAGCCAAGCTCACGCCAACCCTTGGACGCCTGTTCACCCATCGAATAATTCGGGAGCCACCCCAACTCACGGGAAGCGAAGGAAACGGTTTCGGAGCATACTTCTCAAAGTGCTCCCATAGTCGACTTGCGAGAAAAGCAACGTGCACATATGAATCCACTTTCATGAAACCATTCGAAACTCGCATGTTCGCAACTAGGTGATCCAGATGCACATACAGGGAACCAAGGAACAGACTTGCCAATGGGAAGAACTTCACCCTTTGCCAACTTCACAAAGAATCTCTAGCAACTCCGGTCTTATTCCTTTCTTGCGTAACCGTCATCAAAAATGTCTCCTGACAACCGAGAGAGCCAAAAATGCCGCGACATGAAGATCACCGCTTTTCTTCAGGCTCCAACTCGTCCTAAACCATTGAGATATCCACCAACCGTAAGGGCACCTTTCATCCTCTTTCCGGAAGAATCCTTCGACTTCGCAATGGAGTCTTTCCGAGCAAAATCCCCAACTTAGCGGCCAGTCATCCCGCATCTTCACCTCACTTTCGGATAATTGGATTCTAAGATTCCCAGTTACCGGAAGATTCAACAAGAGAGCCACACTCTCCAAGGAGAAAGTTATCTCACCCCATCTACATATGATTGTATGGGTGTCCGAACACCATCCTGGAGATGAAAGAAACCAAGCCCAGGATGTCCTTCCTAACTGGAGATTTACTAAAGTCTTGACAAACATCAATGACCTCGTGCTCGAGTCAAGTTGGTATTTATACGCTCCTTGCTCACCATGAACTCAACCCATCTCGCCAAAGAACGCAATGGACTTTTACACATCCCGAAGTCAATGTTGGAAGAGGAATATACCCCTTTATGAAGACAAACCGAATGGTGCTCTGGGCGAACCGAACGTGTCTTCCCCCGTCATCCTCACCACCGGTTAGCAAAATCGGCACGAAACTCCGGGTGATTCTTCCGAGCGGGGCGAGGGCTCTAGTGAAGAATTCATCATCTATGTTCGGCTTGGAATTATGATCATCCTTCGACGAAGTGAAATTTGTTTCGAGTAACATCTTATCGAATTCTTTCATAACAATTTGGTAATAAGATATCTGCACAAAATAAACGGAGAAAGGCGAAGTTATCTCCATGACACATAATCGTACCCAACAAAAAAAAAAAAGAAGAAAGGGGAAGGAGGACGTATTTTATTCGGGTTCAAGACTATATACACAGTATTTTATTCGGGTTCAAGACTATATACACAGTATTTTATTCGGGTTCAAGACTATATACGCAGTATTTTCTTCGGGTTCGAGACTATATACGCGGCATTCCATACGGGTACAAGTATGTCTACAATATCCTTCTTCGGTTTCAAAAATATATATGGAGCATTTTTCTATTGGTTCAAAAACTGCGCGCGTGGTACTTCTTTCAAGAAGCAAAAATCATATATACAATATTTCCTGTGGGTTCAAGTCATATGAAGCGTATACACAAAAGATTCTTCTTCTGGATTCATACAGAGTTTTCTACGGGTTCGAAATACACATGCAAGGTGTTTCGTACGGCTCAAATACGCCTACAAGTATCATTCTTCAGTTCGAATTATATACGGAGCATCCTCTACTGATTCAAAATACACATGCGATATTTTCTTCGTGGTTCAAATATTTCTTTCAGACCGAAAATTCATATATGCAATATTTCCTACGGGTTCAAACAATATATGCAATATTTCCCTTGGTTGCATACATACAATATTTTCTATAAGAGGCACGCCAAGAAATCATATGCAAGGATTGTGGAAGCGCCTACTCTTAAGGTTTACACCTACGTGAAAAAAAAAAAAGAGAGAGAAAAGTACTCGAAGACATACCTGGAAGCCGGTTTCTCTTTGCCGCTAGTATGAAAAGAGGAAGGAATAAAACGCAGGATGGGGAGAAAGGGGCTTTATATATATGTATAGGCGTGAAGACTTTGAAATAGGGAAGGATTTCCCTTTTACCAAAAATCACGTGTGTAAGAAACGGGCCCTCAAAGGGTGCGACTTCCCAATGTCGCCCAAGTCACGCCTGCAAGCACGCACGGTTTATACACTTTGCGCCGGTCCCACCAGCTAGCACACTCAGTTTCCCAATTCACGCCAACTTACCAACGTCGCCCAAGCTGCACCGGCCCCACCAATTGCGCCGACCTCCCGATGGCCGCCCAAGTCACGCCTGCAAGCACGCAAGACTTCTACACTTTGTGCCGGTCCCACCAGCTAGCACACTCAGTTTCCCAATTCACGCCAACTTCCCAACGTCGCCCAAGCTACACCGGGCCCACCAATTGTGCCAGCCTCCCGATTTGTACAAAACTACCAGAGGCAAAGATTCCAAATCCTATTCATAAAAGGTCAGACAAGCCTCCTTCAATTTTCTTTACTATTCTTGTTAATAGTTTGTCACCATCTTATGCTTACCTCGCAACAAAGCCCATGTTCCGAGCTAGCGGGGGACTTAATGTTGATGGTGGTCTTTAAACAAGGGGTAAAATCGAAATCCCCATGACCTAGTGTTACCCGCAACATATTAACTAAGATCATTTAACTCGGTGTAAATAATTAATAGGGGTATTTTTTCAAAATACCAGATTAGGGTTTTCAAATACGTAACCCTAATTCCAAACCAAGTCGCATACTTTGCGCACCATGGCAACAATGCCAAACCAAGCCGCACCCTGCGCACCATGGCAGCAATGCCAAACCAAGCCGCATACTGCGCATCATGGCAGCAATGCCAAACCAATCCGCATACTGCGCACGATGGCAACAATGCCAAACCAAGCCGCATACTGCGCACCATGGCAACAATGCCAAACCAAGCCGCATACTGCACCATGGAAACAATGCCAAACCAAGCCGCACCATGCGCACCATGGCAACAATGCCAAACCAAGCCGCACCTGCGCACCATGGCAACAATGCCAAACCAAGCCGCACCCGCGCACCATGGCAACAATGCCAAACCAAGCCGCACCCCCGCGCACCATGGCAACAATGCCAAACCAAGCCGCATCTCAAGCGCGCCATGGCAACAATGCCAAACCAAGCCGCATACTGCGCACCATGGCAGCAATACCAAGCCGCTATACCATTGGCCCACGCCAAATATAGAGCCCTAGGCTGGCAAGACTTGCAACTAGGTTAACATGGCCGCACGTGCCAATGGCACATGCCAATACGTGTCGTAAGCCATATTTCCAAGACGCTATGCCTTTGGCCCACGCCAAATATAGCGCCCTAGGCTTGCAAGACTTTCAACTAGGTTAACATGGCCGCACGTGCCATTGGCACATGACAATACGTGTCGCAAGCCATATTTCCAAGACGCTATGCCTTTGGCCCATGCCAAATATAACGCCCTAGGCTTGCAAGACTTGAAACTAGGTTAACATGGCCGCACGTGCCATTGGCACATGCCAATACGTGTCGCAAGCCATATTTCCAAGACGCTATGCCTTTGGCCCACGCCAAATATAGCGCCCTAGGCTTGCAAGACTTGCAACTAGGTCAACATGGCCGCACGTGCCATTGGCACATGCCAATATGTGTCGCAAGCCATATTTCCAAGCCGCTATGCCTTTGGCCCACTCCAAATATAGCGCCCTAGGCTTGCAAGACTTGCAACTAGGTCAACATGGCCGCACGTGCCATTGGCACATGCCAATACGTGTCGCAAGCCATATTTCCAAGACGCTATGCCTTTGGCCCACGCCAAATATAGCGCCCTAGGCTTGCAAGACGTGCAACTAGGTTAACATGGCCGCACGTGCCATTGGCACATGCCAATACGTGTTGCAAGCCATATTTCCAAGACGCTATGCCTTTGGCCCACGCCAAATATAGCGCCCTAGGCTTGCAAGACTTGCAACTAGGTCAACATGGCCGCACGTGCCATTGGCACATGCCAATACGTGTCGCAAGCCATATTTCCAAGCCGCTATGCCTTTGGCCCACTCCAAATATAGCGCCCTAGGCTTGCAAGACGTGCAACTAGGTTAACAGTGCCGCACGTGCCATTGGCACATGCGAATACGTGTCGCAAGCCATATTTCCAAGACGCTATGCCTTTGGCCCATGCCAAATATAGCGCCCTAGGCTTGCAAGACTTGTAACTAGGTCAACATGGCCTCACGTGCCATTGGCACATGCCAATACGTGTCGCAAGCCATATTTCCAAGCCGCTATGCCTTTGGCCCACTCCAAATATAGCGCCCTAGGCTTGCAAGACTTGCAACTAGGTCAACATGGCCGCACGTGCCATTGGCACATGCCAATACGTGTCGCAAGCCATATTTCCAAGCCGCTATGCCTTTGGCCCACGCCAAATATAGCGCCCTAGGCTTGCAAGACTTGCAACTAGGTCAACATGGCCGCACGTGCCATTGGCACATGCCAATACGTGTCGCAAGACATATTTCCAAACCGCTATGCCTTCGGCCCACGCCAAATATAGCGCCCTAGGCTTGCAAGACTTGCAACTAGGTTAACATGGCCGCACGTGCCATTGGCACATGCCAACACGTGTCGCAAGCCATATTTCCAAGCCGCTATGCCTTTGGCCCACGCCAAATATAGCGCCCTAGGCTTGCAAGACTTGCTACTAGGTTAACATGGCCGCACGTGGCATTGGCACATGCAAACACGTGCCACAAGCCATATTTCCAAGCCGCTATGCCTTTGGCCCACGCCAAATATAGCGCCCTAGGCTTGCAAGACTTGCAACTAGGTCACCACGGCCGTACCTGCCATTGGCACATGCCAAACACACGCTGGTAACCTAACTTGCAAACCGTGCTACCTACCACCAAGGCATTCCGCACATGCCATTGGCACATGCCGAACACACGCTGGTAACCTAACTTGCAAACCGTGCAACCTACCACTAAGGCATTCCGCACATGCCATTGGCACATGCCAAACACACGCTGGTAACCTAACTTGCAAACCGTGCAAACTACCACCAAGGCATTCCGCACATGCCATTGGCACATGCCAAACACACACGCCGGTAGCCTAACTTGCAAACCGTGTAACCTACCACCAAGGCATTCGCACATGCCATTGGCACATGCCACACGCGCCACTAGCAGCGCCACTTGCACTCAAGATGCAACCAACACTCGAGACATCAACACAAAGGCGGGGATGCTTCTTTAGGTTTTGTTTGGCGGTCACAAACATGCAGCGTACACTACGCTCACATTAAGAAAGCGTGAAAAGGAATAAAGCGGTCAAATAAAAGAGAAATAATGGTGAAAAACGTTTTCACCCATTAAACCATGCGGTTACCACCTCCTCCCATTATTTCACCCTTTACTCTCTTCCTTCATGAGGCAGGGTACGTTTCAAACTCGACTTGTATAAATAGGTCTTACCTATTTCCATCGGACAACAAGTCTCGGTCGGGAGAAATATACTACACTTACACTCTCGAAAGGCAACTTTGCAAGCTCTCCCAAAAAGCTTTCATCTCTTGCAAGCTTCCTAAGCTTTCACTTTACGATACAAGTCGAGATACTACTCTCCTCAACACCTTTCTTTGCTTCCCTCCCCAAATCAACCCTTCTCCTCCACTTTGTGACCGAAGCAAATGCGGAACGGCCATTTCTTGGTTTAGGCCGGACTTGTGCGAGATCGATCTCTCGAATCTATAAAGTGCTCACGTGAAGCACATTTGTTTTGGGTTTGAATCAGTCTCTCACTCACCCACCGAAATTACTGGAATCAGCAGAAACGATTTTTGCCCATAAACAGTTGGTTTTGCCGAGATGGAGTGAATGATGGCAGTGTGTTGGCTGAATTAGTGATGGGAGAAACCTATGAATTTATGTGCAAAACGGAGATGTACGTTGAGCTATTGCAATCGGTGCCGGGCAATGGAGCAAGATTGTCTCAAGGGCGATGGAGTCTATGCAAAGGATGGCCGAGATGAGTGTTGATGCTCGATTGAGAAGGAACAAGCGATGCAATGGCTTTGAGATGAATCGCAATGGGTTAACGGATGCGGTGATGTTGTTGTAAGGGTTTTTGTGTGATTGCATCGGCAGCGGGAGTATGGGACTGAAGTTGTAGTTACGTGACTGAGATGAGCTCTTTGGGAGTAATGGGTACCATCTAGTGCAGGCTGTAGTGATTGGTTTCTAAAGCATGAGATTTGTGGAGAATCATTGGCTCGGGTTGTTCAGGACTTCAGATGGTGGCTTAAACTTGTGTCTGGCGAGAAAAATAACAAGAACATGGAGAATGGTGGTCGTGATAAGGAGTTGATTGGTGTTTGGTTCGAGCTATATACAAAAGAACCCAAATCGGCTACAAGGTGAAGAAACGTGCATGGCCAAAAAGGACATTGGTGTTGGGGTGTGAATTGGTCCCGGTGTTTGGATCTCTTGGGCTGGGATTTCGCATTATCTGTTGGTCTTATCAAGACACTCCCAACAACACCTATAGATAATGGCGAGAGAGAAAAAAAAGAGAGGTGGGAGCGCGACTACAAAGCCGTTCTAGACACAGCCGTAAACGAGGAGAACGGCCACAGCCGTAAACAGGGTAGCTAGGGTTTGAAGTTTTCTTTTTCGATTCCGTTTCTTATTAGCTAGAGATTTTATTTTGATTCATTTGTGGCTTTTAAGAAAGCTATGGCTAGCTAGAACCATGTTAGGGTTTAGGTAGAACCCAATTTTATTATGAAAACTCTACATTTATATGCTTGATAATGATTTGAATGACTAGTAATTTATCTTCATAAAAGCTTGTATCTAATTGTTTATGTGATTTTCTTGATTATTTATGCGTTTGAATTGATATTTCGTGCTTCGGTTAAATCCCTAGACGTGGTATGCAAGGATAGATAGGTAATGCTTTAGAATCACTATTCATGAAGCGAAGAAAATTACAGCGGAGAAACAGTATTTGAAAATGCATGGAATATATATTTAATGTTTAGTAGAGTTCGCATAATTAATTGGTGGAAACCGAAAACCCTAACAACTCATTCCATCTTGTTTATTGTCACGATTATTTGTTATTTTGTTTTGTTCGAATTTCTGAAAATCTTTAAAACATCTTCTATTTGGTTACTTAGTTTTGGTATTAGTTGGTAGAGTATTTCACACTCCTCGTGGGAACGACCTGTACTTGCTATTGTCTACTAGTTAGACGCTGTGCACTTGCAGTATTTTATTGTAGGTTTCCCAACCTATCAGCGTGGCATGGAGGCGCGGCTAGGTTGGCATGGCATGGTGTGGCCAAGCTTAGGTTTTCGGGCCAAATGTTACCATGCGTCATCTGGTAACCTTGGATGGCTAGGATTTTCTCCTGGGATTGAAGGGGGATCGTCGATTGTCGCACGCCTTCGTTTTGGTAGCCGCGTAGGGAAGGCCAGCATGATGGCGCGGCGAGGTTGGCATGACGTGGCCAAACTTAGGTTTTCGAGCTAAAGGTTACCATGTGTCGTCACAGTAATCTCGGAGGGCTAGGATTTTCTCCTGGGATTGAAGGGGGACTGTCGATTGTCGCACGCCTTCGTTTTGGTAACCGCGTAGGGAAGGCTAGCATGGTGGCACAGCTATGTGCGTTTGGCATGTGGGGCCAAGGGTTTGGTAAGCCGTTGGCACATGGGGCGACAGCATGGATAGGTGCGGTTTGGCTTGGCATGTGGAGCCAAGGGTTTGGTAAGCCGTTGGCATATGGTGCGGCTAGCATGGCTAGGGCCAAGGCAAGGTGTGGCTTGGATTGGCATGTAGGGCCAAGGGTTTGGCAAATCGTTGGCACATGGTGCGGCTAGCATGGCTAGGGCCAAGGCAAGGTGTGGTTTGGCTTGGCATGTGGGGCCAAGGGTTTGGAAAGCCGTTGGCACATGGTGCGGCTAGCATGGCTAGAGCCAAGGCAAGGTGTGGCCTGGCTTGGCATGTGGGGCCAAGGGTTTGGAAAGCCGTTGGCACATGGTACTGCTAGCATGGCTAGGGCCAAGGCAAGGTGTGGCTTGGATTGGCATATGGGGCCAAGGGTTTGGCAAGCCGTTGGCACATGGTGCGGCTAGCATGGATAGGTGCAGTTTGGCTTGGCATGTGGGGCCAAGGGTTTGCCATGGGCGCATGGCGTGGCTAGCTTGGATAGGTGCGGTTTGGCTTGGCATGTGGGGCCAAGGGTTGGCCATGGGCGCATGGCGTGGCTAGCTTGGCTAGGTGCGGTTTGGCTTGGCATGTGGGGCCAAGGTTTGGCGTGACCAAGCTAGGTTCGTGACCAAGCTAGGGATTTTGGCCAAAGGTCGTTTGGTAACCTTGAACGGCTAGGATTTTCTCCTAGGATTGAAGGGCGACTGTTGATTGTCGCACGCCTTCGATTTGGTAGCTGCGTAGGGAAGGCCAGCAAGGTGGCACGGCTGGGTTGACATGGGGCCATGGAAAGGTGCGTTTGGCATGACGCGGTAGGTGTGGCTGGTCATGTTTTGCCATCGGCACAGGGGTGCGGCTAGCATGGTTGGTATGCCATGGCGCGGTAGGTGTGGCTGACATGGTTTGCCTTTGGCACAGGGGTGCGTCTAGCATGGTTGGCATGCCTTGGCACGGTAGGTGTGGCTGGCATGGTTTACCATTGGCACAGGGGTATGTCTACCGTGGTTGGCATGCCTTGGCGCGGTAGGTGTGGTTGGCATGGTTTGCCATTGGCATGCACAGGGGTGCGGCTAGCATGGTTGGCATGCCTTGGCGCGATAGGTGTGGCTGGCATGGTTTTCCATTGGCACATGGGTGCGGCTAGCATGGTTGGCATGCCTTGGCGAGATAGGTGTGGTAGGCATGGTTAGCCATTGACACATGCGGTGTGAGAATTAGGGTTTTGTCCCGTCGAAACCCTAATTAGCATTAAAAAAAGGCACCCTGGTAATTTTCTTGGAGACAAATTAAAGGGTTCAATAAATGTGTTTGGTTTGGACATTATTACTCAAGTTATGTGACGTCACTGTCTGACTAGGGTTTTATGATTTTACTCCTAAGCTAAAAACCACCATCAATACTTGGTAATGGAGACTTGGGGTTATTAAACCTATCTAGGAGAGGCGCCTTGGATTCTCGGCTTAAGCTTATGACTTAGGTTGGGCGACTAAGGTAAGAAGGTCTCTCCTAAGGAGTGCAGAACTCCATCAAGGCGCCGAGGTACACGGTTGAGCCAAGAGTGCCTGGGGCGTTTGAAGCGTCCAGGACATTTTTGGCAAGTCTTGGCTATGATGCACTCGGCCTGAAGAAAACCCCACTTAGGGTGCGAAGGGATAAGAGGCTGCGAAAACAACTGGTTGTTGTTAAGACCGGATGGTAGGAGCCAACCTTGTATGGTAGAGGTACATCTCCTTGAAGGGGAAACCAGGGGGATGATAAGGGAGGCACCCTCCATTAGGGAGCTGATAAGTGTCAAAGACGCAAATGTCATGAGGCTTTTTACTCAAGGGAGTATTAAGGCTTGTCATATTTGTGCAACGATCCTGTAGAGGTAATAATACTAAAGAAAGATAAGACGAGATCAATGGGTCATTACATGAAAATGTAAAGACGTCCTACGATTTCTTCGCAAGACGGCAATGTCATGGGACTTTATTTCGCAAGAATATTTAGACATGTCATATTGTAGCATGAAAAATATCCTGCTGAGGCAATAATACAATAAAATGATAAGACAAGATCAATGGGTCATTACATGAAAATGTAAAGACGTCCTGCGATTTCGTCGCAAATACAAAGAGTGGCTAAATAAGACCTTTACTTAGGAAGGCAAAATAAGACCACATAAGAAAATAATACTGAATGAAATTTTGGAAAATTCCAAGATATATCTGATAGCAAATTTTGGAAGATATATTTGGAAGAAAGATACGAACACGACTGAAAAATCAATGCACATGAAATAAAATGAACTTATACAAACTAACTATTTAAATATTGTGCAAGAGACTGACTCAATTTTCGCAAGATAGATAACGAGAGGCAAGTATGGGAATTAGTAAAGAAGATGCATTATCTATCTCGCAAATAAGGAGATATTAAAAAGATAAGTGAATTTCAAGGTTCATGAAAGTACATCGTAAAGCTAAGTAAGTAGAAGAACTCCATATTTCCACATTTGATTCGCAAGGAGGGGTTGGTGGATGATTTTCCAAAATCGTCTCATCTTCGCAAGAGTTCTCTTTCTCTTGGTCCATCCAAGCTTGTTCTCCATCCTGATTATTGCCAGCATTAGCTTCCTTGAGGGACTCATTTTCTTGATCATTCTCAAGAACAACTTCATCATCACTTTCGAAGTCAAAATCACTATCAGGTTCGCGAGGAACTTCATCAGCATCTACGTCAAGAGGCATAACTTTTGTAGGAGGAAGTGATTTATCTAGTAAGATGCCATTTACAAGAACTTCAACTTTAAGATGAACTTGGCGAAGAAGTGCTTTCTGGTGATTCCTACTTTCGATATGTTTGAAATGCTGAAGGCAGTAAAATCTTCTTTCTGCACGATCGCGAGAATGAGCAAGAGTAGTGGCAAGCATCGCGTTCTCCTTGCGAATCTTGGCCAATTTCGATTCCAAAGAAGAGATAGAAGAATGAAGACTTCTCTCAGATTCTGCGAACAACAAAAAACACAAAAGACTGTTATAAAGAAATTCATGTAAGCAGAATATTGCGAAATTAATTAAGCATGAAAAGATGGATGAGGCAGTCGAATTCTTATGACTACCTTCCTTCTGCGAAATAAGATATTGAGCCAAAGCCAAACTATTATTCTCCAAGTGATTCATTGCATCATCAAAGTTATCCCCAATTAAACCTTTCAAGCGAGACCGAAAAGTCTTCTCATTAGAGATAAGTAAAGCATTTTCCTCCGCTAAGGAAGCATATGAGTATTCTAACCGAGTATGCTATTCTTTAAGTTGGTTTGACTTTATGCTCAAAGCTATTCTACCTTGGAGTAGACGATTCGGTTATTTCTTTAAGTTCACTTCTTAACGAGCGAAGAGATTGCTCTTGTTCATCACATATTTTTTGAAGTATATTAAGTTGCTACGAAGATATCGCTACTTTGTTTAGAAGAATTCGTTTCTTTTGAGACAGGGTTCTATTTTCATCTGACAGAGTTTCAATCTTCAAGTTAGCTTTAGTTAATGAATAAGAGAGATGGGATAGTTTGTTACTTAATTAATATTCTTGCTCTTGAACTAGTTGGGCATTCTTGTTAGAAAGGTTGTTAATTTGATCAACAAAATACGAGTAAAGATTATCTAATTGGATATATTGGTTCAACAAAGCTTTTTTGTCAGCACTAGCTTCTTCAGCGGCATATTTAAAGTTGTATCTCTCCATTACTCATTTTTGAATTAAAACTTAACGTTCGAACACGACTGCGAAAAGGGTGACCGGTTGAAATTGAATGTGCCGGTAAACGAGGAGGACAACAAACACGTGTAGACGGTTACGCCTAATTCACGGTAAAGAAGAATACAAAAAGTCAATAAGTGCGGCATTTTGAGATATAAATTCTCATATCATTCTCTTCTTCGCAGAGAATACATGAGAAGAGGCAAAATGTAGGAACAGAATCTCGCAACAGTTATGTCTCGTCGAAGTTTTAACTAAAAGATGTCTGCGAAGGCCATCGCAGAGTGTTAGAAGAATGATATAGCGAATGACGTCAGCCTAATCATGAGAGAAGTGTGAAGACTTTGCGAGATTGAAGTTAACTTGCGAAATAAAACCTTGTGAGCTTGCGAGAACGACGCAGACCAGATCCGAAAATAAAGGTTGGCTTAGCTGTCATCCACTATGTAATATCCTATATAAAGGACCAAGCAAAGTTGAGGTGGGAGAGATCTTTTGAAGAGGTTGGTGAGAACAAAGAGGAGAGAGAAAGTCCAAAGTTATTTTTGATTTCTTTGTATTCTTATTATTATTGTAACATTCTTCAGAAAAATAAATAAAATCTTAATGATTGATCATGAAAATGGATTAGAGTATTGCATAATCTTTTAGGGGTGTAGTTGTGGGAAATCCTGCAACTACATCAACGAAATTCAATCCGATAACCGATATGGAAACGTTTAGGTTCCGATCAGCAACAGTCAATTTTACCTCGATCAATAATCCATCACCCACACCGGGGTTGATTCCGTTATTGCTAATTATAAATTATTGTTAATTCCTTTTTATTATTCGCTAGGAAATTGCTAGTTAGGTTCAGGGGCGGAGCCAGCCCATTGCAAGGGGGTGCACTTGCACCCCTGCCCAGCTGGCTCCAAAGCCCATTTTAAGCTCTGGAAGAAATATTTTTTGACATACAAGCCCATTTTCACATTTTTGAACCCCTAAAATTATTGGTTGCACCCATAGCAAAATTTTGCACCCCTTCCCATGATTTCTGGCTCCGCCCCTGGTTAGGTTCCTTCCATTACATTATTCTGACTATATAAACAGAGCTTTAAGTTATGTTCACAATGACAAACCATCAAGTTAAATTTACTAAGTACTTGGTAGAGTTAAATCAAGAAATGAAAAAAAAAAAAAAAAAAAGAAAAAGCACACACCCATAAATAGAGGAAGAATCCTCAAATATTTTTCTGAGCTTCAGTCACTTTTATAGCAAGTGGGAACAAACTGCACCTGTGTGAGTATTCAGTATTCAGGAATTCAAAGCTCTATAAATCAATTTTGATAAAGAGGCGGCAAGAATTGGTAGAGGGGCGGCAACCTAATAAGACAAAAAGGGTCATTATAAGCAAATTCAAGTGCCCCTTATCAATGAAAAATTTAGAAATGACTAATTAGCCCTTATTGTTAATAATCAAGATTAGTAATGATAATCAAGATTAGTGTTGATAATTAATTTTCACTTATTATCTCAAACATCAGATTTTTAGAGTTATAAAAAAAAAAAAAATTTAGAGGGAGAAGAAAAAGACTTATATGATATTTGTGAAACCCTAGATTTTGATTCACTCAACCAAAATGAGTGATTCCAGTGACCCGGTATACTTCTAAATTAGTTCCCATTAGCTTTTTCTCGCTCAAAATTATCTAAAGTACATAACAAAATCAAAACTTTTGAATTTTCAGAAGAACTTACGGTTGCAATTTTGCTCGTTACCAACCGTAACTCTTAGTTACGGTTCGTAAGTTATCGAATAGCAACCATAACTGGTTAAATTTGGGGAAGATCCAATCGTAAAACCAATTCTGGTTGGTAATTAAATGCTCGATACCAACTAGTAACTCGATTCACGGTTGGTAGTCATCTCGAAACCAACCGTAATCTGAAGAAAATTCTCGGATATAAGAACATACGGTTGGTAATTGAACATTACCAACCGTATGTTCTTCAAAATCTCCGATTCACGGTTATTAATTGAGTTATTACCAACCGTAACTCACATAAACCCGAAATTTCAATTTCAATTTTCATACAAAACCCTAATTTTTGATACAAAATTAACTTAAATCCAACACGATAAACTAAACCCTAACTGAGTTTTTCCAAACATTTTTCAAATCGCCGATTAATCGAAGACGATGAAATTTTCAGTTTTAATGGAGGTTACGGTTGATTTAGGAGAAGAGAAGATGAAGAAGAAGATGAAAAAAAAAACTGATTTGATTTTTTTTATTCATTAGGTTTAAAAAAAAATTGATTTGATTTTGGTTGATTTAAGGTGAAAAGGGTAATCTAGTCAATCTACACCCCCTATAGGACACCCCCTAACCAATAAGAGGGACATTGCTATCACACTTGCCGCCCCTCTACCATTTCTTGCTGCCCCTATACCAAGATTGCTATAAATTGATGCCTAGACAAACTCAATAAGCATTTCGACTTCTTCATCACGGCAAAGAAATTCAAAATGTTGCACATATACATTTAGTTCGTAGAAGAAAATACAGTACTCGAAATAAAGCAGTGCAACCACAGGAAGACAAACACATACAGTCATCAAACACCAGTACTGGCTGGCTAAATAGATAAGCAAAATATAGAGCTACGACTAATTTATATAATTTGGTTGCGTAAATCCTAATCTTGATCTTGAAATATCAAACTCCGCAAAATCTATCTGAGCAGCACCGATAACAACGGAAGTCGGAGGCTTTGAACCTCCATCAAGGAAGGCCACACAGTGGACAGCATCATTCACCCGAAACAGATCCCACCAAGCAACATTCCATTGATTCTTAGGGAAGATGAAAGCTAGACTTGGTGGTGATTTAGGAAATTCATCCATTACCCAATAAGGCAGAGTGGATGAATTATAACAGGCCGTAAAAGGAGCAACCGCAGCAACCATAGTAATATTCTCGCTTTTAGCCCATTCATTATAAACCTTTATAACGGCTTTGTAGATTGATGTCTCCAAAGTAGTATATGGAGTTTGAATGTCGATTTTTGTTCCTCCGATTCCAGTTTCCTTGTTGATGAACAGCAACTTTTTGTCTATCGGTACAGTTTTGCCGTGTATCTGGATTGATTTAAGATCCACAAAGTATTCTTCACTACATTTTGGGTTAACCAAAAGTGGGGTGTATTCCAAAACTCTATTTACATAATTCTCATGAAAAAACTGAGGATGAATGTAAGGACCACCGCCAAAGTAAACATTAGTACTAAACCCTCCTGATAATTCAATAGCGAATATGCGAGGCAAACGAAATCCAACAGAAAACTGTGTAACTAGAGAGAGCAGATGAACGACCAAGACCAGCCACTCCTTTAGAACGTTTAAATAGTCCACTTAAGGAATTACTTGTAGTTGTACAACCGAACACAAACCGGCGAGGTGAAACAACCGGTATGTCAGCGCCGTCAGGGTGAGATTTAACAGCCACAAGATCTGACATCAGCTCGCCTTTGCCGATAGACTTAGTTACTGGGTTGCTTGTGTAAATGCTGCAAGCTTTTTTAGGAATACATGTACTATTGACTGGTTTGATCGCCAGAGAGCATAATGGTGACGTGCATTTGATTGGTTGGATCGAAGATGAATTGTAACCTTTGTGGCAACGAAGCCAGGATAGTTTTCCACCAAGGTCGAGAACTAGTTTCACTGAGGCTTGAGGAGTTCCTTGGTTGATTCTGATCCAATATTGGAGGGTTGAAGAATCTCTGCCTAGATCAAAGACGATGCTAGCAGGTCGAGAATAAGAGGAAGGAAAATGAGAAACAAAGAAAAGAAGAACAAGAAACTGAACTAAAGAAGATGAAGAAGAAGCCATGGGATTTTGAAGAAGATAATGAATTGTAGTTATGATAATGAAAACTAACTAGCATTGGCTTTATAGATAGAAATGCCGGTGCATTTTTTGGTGCTGAGAATGTGTGATTAATGGGAGACTAACGTGTGAGGTTCGTGGGTGATGCAACCATTACAACTCAGGATGGCGTCACTCTGAATATTAATTAAAGTCAGGTTCTGGGAACATGAAGTTGACAGGGAGAATCAATTTTTGCTTGTACTAGATACACTCTATCTGACCACATCAAGGTACAAATTTGGAAATTTTCATGTAATTAATTACCTTGAGCATTATCCTATAATTTATCACTGGATGATTCTGATCTATAATTTTTTAGGACGACCACCACTTGAGGGAGCATATGAACTCAGTTCCACGCAGGAGCCAGCCAACCTCCACCGTACACTCAAGACTTTAAAACTCTCTTTAGATTTGTTTAGTGATGATTCTTAAAATTTTCCAAATACATCTAGTGATGCTTACCCCTGTTAGATGTTTTTATGCTGTTTTTATGTTTTTGATTTTTGAGGCGAAGATCATCACATTTCAAAGTCATAGCTTGGAGATTCTCTTTCAAAGATTCAATTTCTAAAGATGATTGCGAAGTTGTTCTTTCAGCATTAAAATACTTACCCAGAAATTGGCAGACGTTAAACTTGAGAGGGTCAACAAAATTTATTTTAAATTTAGACGCCCTTAGCTTAATATATACAGTTTTTATTTGAATTTATTTTATTAAGTTTATATTTTTCTACGTAGTATTTGTGAAATGTTTTATCCTCTTTAGCTTTCTCATTAAAATGAATAATAAAAGATTGGCTTAGCTTAGTTTAAATAATTTTTTACTTACAAGAGCATAACGGTAGGAGATGGGCTAGAAAAACTCGTGCATACTCAATCAAAGCCCGTCCAAAGGGATGCGAAGTGTGCGACATCCAGAGCCCGACTCTATTTTCAGAACCATTTTTTGGACATTAATAAATTATGGGAATCGAGACGGATCATTGATTAACAAAATCAATCAAGCATAATTAAAGAAGACAAGAGAATTAAAGTGGTTCGGCACTAACGCCTACATCCACTGACAGAACCCCGTAGGTTGAATTGGATTGATCTCCAGGCTTGCTGGGATAGTTTACATTGATGATAAATCCTATTTATAGGATTATTAAATGAACAGTAAACCTAGAGTAACATACTATGTTGACTAGGTAAACTAAACTTATCTAGCTAGAATACTGGATTACATAATCTTGTACATGACTTGGTCTTGTACATATCTTCTTCACACGTCCACTGAATGCACTTAACTGACCACCTCAATCACCTCGGTGGCTAACATATGTACCATTTATTCCAACAGACACTACTCCATTTTGATCTTTATCTTTAACTCTATCTGTTTTTTACATAACTTTTGACAACCTTTATAATTCTAGAGAATTCATTCTCTAGATTTTCCTTAACCCAATAACTGGTTCACATTATAACCTGGCTTTCTCTTTATTTCTTCTGAGATATCCTCGCCTTCTTATAACCTTCTTGACGAATGCTTCCCAGGTAGTTTCCTATGTTTGTAGAGTCTTCAATGGGTTACCTTGTACATCGTCTTGCACAAAAGAACGATTCTTACTTAGGGATTCTCTCTTCGTCTTCTCGTGCTGTTGATATATCGTTATTTCTTCGCGCTCCTTAATTCCTTCGTATTGCAGTGATCTAGCATAAGCTTTCTCTTCCCACATCATCAGCTTCTCGCGCCCGATGAGGTTTCATCACCCTTATATATGAAATTCATATGTTCTGCTCGTAGAAAAACAAAAATTCCTAAACAACTGAAATTTTTTGATACTCATTGTTTTTGAGATTAGTCATATGGGTTTCTATACGAAGCGCTGTTAGTTGTAAATCTATAACCAAATCTCATTTTGAGTCACGTTTTCAAGAGAAAATCCATTTTTGACTAAGAACAGGATATGAGTTTTGAAAAGGTATTTTGAAATTTTTTGAAATACATCACCAGATCTGGAAATCCAAAGACTAAAGCCGAAGAAATAAGGGGTTAATCGTCGATGTAGGAGCAGAATCTCGCAACAGTTATAACTCAGCGAAGCTTTAACTAAAGGAAGGTTGTGAAGATCATCGCGGCGTTAGAAAGTGATGTAGCGAGTGGCGTCGCGCCTTAGTCATAAGGAAAGTTTGAAGACTCAACGAAGATTGGGATTACCTTGCGAAGAAAACCCTTGTAAGCTTGCAAGAACATCGCAGATCAGATCCGAAAATAAAGGCTGCTTAGCTGTCATCCACTATGTAATATCGTCTTTTTTAGAGTGAGAGGAGAACAAATAGGAGAGAGAAAATCCAGAGCTATTTTGATTTCCTTGTATTCCCATTATTTCTGAAAGAATCATTAAAAAGATAAATAAAACTTTATAAATTTATCATGGAATTTGGCTAGAATAATTTACAATTTTTGAGGGGTGTGGTTGTAGGAAATCCTGCAACCACATATTGACACTAGAAACAGGGATCAAAAATTTGAAAATTATTTGAAAACAAGATTGAATGAGGATATTATGATTCGACAGAATTTGAAGTATTTGATGAAGAATTTGTGAGGTGTATGACAAGTTATTGAAATCAAAAAAGAATGATGAAGAAAATCAGTAAATTGGTTGAGGAGAAGATCATCAAAATCAAAGAAGACGACAAGAAATTAGAATGTAACTTAATTAAAAAGACAATGATTAATGAGTTTCATGAAATCTTAGAGGAAGAATACATAAACGAGATTTTGAAGGAAAGAAAATTATGATAGAAGAAAAGGCGTCACCATTGAAGGAGTGGGAAAAACAGAAAATTACATTCACAGCAGCAGAAATACCGGGAGAAAATCTAAACCACACAGGTCCGTTCGTAATTACAGTAACTGCAGCAAGAAAGGAGAAAGATGGACCAGCGAAATCTGTAGAAGAATGGGCGGTGAACAGAACTCTAATAGATACAGGAAGTTCAGTCGATATATTATTTTACCATGCACTAAAAAGAATGGGGTACAAAGATGAAGAGATGACTTGTTCAACATATCATATCCATGGTTTTGGGAAGTTTACACAACAAGGCCTAAAGGAGAAATAGTGGTGCGAATATTATTAGGAGAAATTGAAACACACGCGACACTGTGTATGGTAGATATGGAATCACCTTACAACATGCTATTGGAAAGACCATGGATAATACAATTAAAGCGGTAGCATCCACACTACATCAGTGTAAGTTTCCTATGCCTAGCGGAGTAGGTGAAATCAAAGGAGATGATAATGAGGCGAAAATGTGTCATCAAGTGGAAGTAGAAAATTATGAAGGGCGTGCAAAGAAGCGAAAGCTTCGCTGAAAAATGGCGAAAGAGGAAAGGAAAGAAGAAGAATTTAGAATCTACATGATAAAAGCAAAAGAAGGAAAAGGAATACCAAGAGAAATTTCGCAAGAAGGAGACAAACCGATAAAAGAGCAAACACCAATAGGAGAGTCAAAGGCGGCCTACACAACTGCAGAACCAACAAAAGAAGTGAATATTGGAACTGAAAAGATGTTTCTTATTACCGCGGTATTCGCAGGCTTTCTTTTGACCACAAAAGTTTTGGGTTGCGAATGTCTGGAAACCTTAGGGTTTGGGACTGTGAATTTGGTGGAAGAGGTGCTTTTGCTGAAACAGAATCAGCATGGGAATTAATAAAGATAATAAAATTAGTTAAAAAAGTCATTAAAGTAAGATCAGTTCCAGCAAAATTGAAGAAGAAAAGAAAAACTAACTTGGGTGACTCCATGAAAACAGTAGCAGACAGATAAGCTTGTAAGAACTAAAGATGAAGAAAATTGCAGAGAATGAAGATTTACAGAGAGCTCAGAGAAGAGGAAGATGAAGTAAAGGAAGAAAATAATATTCTCATCAATCTTCTCCTTAAATAAGCAAAAAGGATGACCGGTTGAAATTGAATGTCTCCAGGTAAAAGGGGAACAAAAACACGTGCGGACGGTTCGCTAAATTCACGGACGATTTGTCGGGTGAAAAGATAGGAAAAATGAGCAGTTGCGGCATTTAGAAATAAAAATTCTCATATCATTCTCTTCTTCGCAGAAAACACATGAGAAGAGGCAAGATGTAGGAGCAGAATCTCACAACAGTTATACCTCAACGAAGATTTAACTAAAGGAAGGTTGCGAAGATCATCGTAGAGCGTTAGAGAAGTGATGTAGCGAGTGACGTCAGCTTAGTCATAAGGAAAGTTTGAAGAATCAGCGAATATTGGGATTACCTTGCGAAGAAAACCCTTGTAAGCTTGCGAGAACATCGCAGATCGAGATCCAAAATAAAGGTCATGCTTTTGTCATCCACTATGTAATATCCTATATAAAGGACCAAGCAAAGTCGAGAGAAGAGATCTTTTTTTTAGAGTGAGAGGAGAACAAATAGGAGAGAGAATGTCCAGAGCTATTTTGATTTCCTTGTATTCCCATTATTTCTGTAAGAATCATTAAAGATAAATAAAACTTTATAAATTTATCATGGAATTTGGATAGAATAATATACAATCTTTGAGGGGTGTGGTTGTAGGAATCCTGCTACCACAGTCTTTTTTGGGAAAACTATTTATGCGGCTTTGTTTGATTTTATTTTTGTTCACGCCTTCTCTCAATCTGTTCTCCATCATCTCCATCTCTCCGGTATGTTGTCTGAGAATAAAACTCTGTCACTGAAACTTCCAAAATTACCCTTGTAACTCACAGATCCAGTAAGAATTGTGACCAATAGTAGCTAAATTTCTTTGATTTCCTTCAATCCAACAAGCAGTAGGTAGTGTTTCTAGCGCCAAAATGTAGTAGCAGGTTTTCCCACTACTAACACCCCTGAATAATTCCATTGATCTAAACATAAAAATGATGATAAGAGTGCTAAAATTGTAAATGGACACAAGGATTTTTACATGGTTTGGTCAATGTGATCTACATCCATGGTTCTTCACTATGATTATTGAAATTACATGAGTATTACATTTGGAACCTCCATTAATGGGTTTTTGGTTAAGTTCTAAATCTAGTTTTTTGGGAAGAAAATGATAAAGAAAATAAAGTCTCTCTACAAAAATGTGTCAATTTTCTCTCTCATTCTTTTCTCTTTATATAGGTGTTTTCATAGTGGAGGACAACTAATAAAGCCCATATTCTCGAATCTAGCGTGTGTTATTCTCGCACACTCATCTCTCGCACGTGCTACGTCTTCTCACATTCGTGCTACGATTACTTTCGAGCATTGGACGCTAATTAATTAAAGCAGTAACGGTATTTGTTTCAATTCCCACATTTGACAACATTACAATTTTATTAGGCCGACCGAGCGAAGTGAGGGAGGACTCTATATATGGTGACTTTGTGTCAATGTGAAGCGTGACATTTTTTTCAATTACACAAAAAAGATTGAATTTTGGCCGGACACAGAAAAGACTAAGATGTCCCTCTAAATCAAATTTTACCTTTTTTCCTTTAGACATTTCGTAAATAAACCAAAGAGGAAGGGGAATAAGGTATTAGATATTTTTGTAAATAAACCAAAAAAAAAGGGCACAACAGTAAATGCATTTTTTATATATTTAAAAACCTCGTATATTCTAAACTACAAGTCGTATTTTTATAAATTTTATATATTTAGAAAGCCCTTTAAATTAGCTACGCAATGAGCAAAAACAATGATATCAAATTTTTGTTTTTCAATTTTTTTTATTATTCTCCAAATTTTGTATCTTTTCTCCTTAAAAATTAGGCATAGCTTGAAATTAAACATATCTTAAAAAAAATTGAAAAAAACTACAAGAAAAATAAAATGATTGGCTAAGTATAAAAAACAACTAATTTTAAAATGAAAAGCACAACATATGGTGTTGAATCACCACCAAATTATTGCAAAGTAAAAATATACCATGGCCTATCTGTCTGGAAAAATGATACTTTGGCGTCGAGTTTGGAAAAATTATACCTTCGTGCCGTCTCAGGAAAAATAATATTTTCACCCTACGGCGGAACTAAATTGTGAACACAACATTTAGTTTTACGTCAATTTTTTCGGTCGGCCATCCCACCGTGGTAGCGGTCATCTAGTTTAAGATTAAATGCATACACATATTCAGCATCATATATAAAAGATTTTATGACCTCTCCTTCCTTCCACATATATGTGACCAACAAATTCAACATACTTTATTTCTTTCAAATATATAAAACCAAAGCAAATACGAAGCAAAAACACAAAACTGAAAGCAAACAGCAAGACTTCTCACGAATCGGAATGACCTTATATGTATAAGGCAAACAATTCGATTCTCTGACATCTAGGCTTTAGCGCACGTTTGGATCGGATGATTAGTGTGAGGATGCTTTCGTACCACAACTGACAACACCCGCATGTTTTTCTGGTGATATTTCAGAAAACAAATTCAGGTGCGGCTTTGAGATTTGCGACCATGGTTTCTAGATCGGAGATTCTTGCAAGCAGAATTTTTTTGTCAGCCTTCTCTTGATCTCGTTCTTTGATGCACGCAGCCAATCTTGCAACTAGTTCTTTATCCTTGAGAGTGCTATTTTCAACATGAGCGGACCCTCCTCCTTCTAAATACTGAACCTCTCGGACTGGAACAGTCGCAACAGGTAAACCATAGCGAGCCATGTTTAGTACCTCATGTGACTTGAATCTCACTATTCGCTTCATGTTAGGCTGATCAGCACTAGCTTTTTCACGAGGGAAAGTCGTGGTGATCACCAAACCTTGACAGTTGACAAGTATGTCATGACTGTTTAAGTAAGCTATGAAAGCTACAAAATCGCTACTCTTCCATGGAAAAAGGTGACCCACGAAAGGTGTAGGATCAGTGAGATTAGTTGACCTGGCTACGCGATTGAAATGATGTGGACTAAGAGGTGCAGTGGTTTTGTGGTTGAGCTTATACACATTGATCTGACCACCCCAATGTTCCATGAACAAGTCGGGATCGTTAAACCAGAGCTTCGCCATAGCTTATAGCTGAGGGAAATTAGAGAGCAAAAAAAGAGGCTATATAAGAAAGTGGAAGAAAGGAGTCAAGTGAGAAATGGAATGAAGAAGAATCAACAAAAAAGAGCCTTTTATAGCACCTAAATCCTCCTAGTGATCTCTAAGACGCGTGAACTATGATGATGCATTGTGCGTACCAATTATTAGGAAAGTCCACTATATTATTAACTAATCACCACTGGTCATGTTCTATTCCCCTAACCCGGTGCATCCTCCTCGGCAGATTCTTAAATTACATAATTGTAATATTCGACAAATTGTAATTTGAATTCTCTCAGATAAATAAACAATCAATGTAAGAAAAGATTTAACAAAGCTCCCACCTCCATTATTAATAATACTACTCTTTGCAAGCTAGCCCACTTGAGAAGGGAAGTAAACGCCCGACAAGTAGTGTGCCTAGACAATATTAACGGCGACACCAGGCTTGCAATGTACGAGGTATACGATATTCGCGGCATCAAGCTTTTAACATACAACCAAGTAGCAATTATAATAACACAGCACTGCTTTGGAAATGGTCCTTGTTCAGTATAACCCAAGCCGACGTGACAAAGTAAAGTAGATAGAAATTGTAGTGACCGGATTCATTTTCGATTGGATAAGAAATTTTTCCATAGGAGTATACATTTGGTCTTTGCATTATATGAGGTAAACCGGGCACTAATGCAAAGAGGTATGTCCTATCGACTCAACTGTTGTTGACCTTTGGACTTTTTTGTTTTTCATCGGTTGGCAGAGATATGCTACTCGAGTTGTCGGTGATCATTGTACAGCAAAACTTCGATAAATTAATAGCTTTGGAACCGAAGGAAAATATTATTTTAGTGAAGTTATTAATTTATGGAGTTAAAATTTAGCCTCTACAAGCCTAGATGGGACTGCAGAATTTTATTATTTTAGCAAAGTAATTAATTTATCGAAGTTCTACTGTATAAATAGTTTACCATTCTAAATAAAGAGACGTTTATTATTATGATGTGTGGAGAATGAAAATAAGTATTCAAAATTTTCTTATCACAAAATATGCCGCATAATGTGACCACACAACATTTATCCAAAAAAATATAGGAAATCACACTGCTGCACCAATACTAACTACGGAAAATGGGTCATTTGTCAAATTTTTTTTTAAACATGGTTCAAATGGACGAGTAAAACTTACTATGGGTGAAATTGACACAAAAAAAATAGCAAGGATGAAACTGGATTCATCCTGGCTTAAACTTAAAAAATAACGAGGATGAATCTGGATGCATCATGATGTAAATTAAAAATAAGAAAAAGAATTTGAAAATGGGTAGGATGAAATCAAGTTACATCCCCGGCCATTTTTATATTTTTTGTCCATTTAAACAGTATCAAAATATAAATGTCTTTTTCACCCAGGAATTATTGATTTTGGTCTTTTTAACCAATTTTGTGTACTAACTATCGGCCCGTGAGTGTATCAGTGAGACCCAGAAACAGATTATCAGACCGAGGATATGTTAAAAGCCTTTATGAAATAACACCATATTTCTCTAGTGAGACCCAGAGACAGATTATCAGACCGAGAATATGTTAAAAGCGTTTATGAATAACACCATATTTAACATATCATGGTGTATGCATGATAACCTACAACAGAATTTTGAAGCTTGGGATTTGAATGTGCTTTCTGGCAGGTGTAACTATCAGCCCGTGAGTGTATCAGTGAGACCCAGAGACAGATTTCTATGTGGTAACTGACTAATAATCTTCACTTCCGACTGGCATTCTTTTTTTTCCTTGTTTTGAATCTCTGGAAACCCTCTTAACGGCAATATTTAAGTTCATGTCGCTTAAGAATCCTTTGTAAACACCCCCAAAAACTCTTGATCACACTTATCAAACAAACTAGATTACAAATTAGAATTTCCTGCACCATGCCTTAAGGGCATGAAATTAAAAGATCTTCAATAAGATATATTTTTTTTTGTTATCGTTGGTTTAAGCCAGGATGCATCCGGTTTCATTCTAAATATTTTTTGACATTTTTTGTATTTTAGTTTAGCTATGATGCAACCAAGGTAGCCAATATTGGTTGTATGGGCCGATATTGTAGGTTTTTATCGTGTATCGGAAAAAACTTTTACGATATCTAATATCGGTGATACAAGGAGTGAACGATAAAACACTCGTATCGACCGCTACAAACTAATATATCGGGTTTATCGATACACTGATAATATACGTAAGGGTAATTTGGTATAATAAATTATTTTGATTTGGAAATATGTAAACAAAACCCTTCCTCTTAATAATCTTCTTTCTTTTTACCCTTGAAAACTCAACCCATTCACTAAACAAATTTCCTTCAAATAATTACGGTTCCTTATCAAATGAGAACTCCTTAGGGTTGACGCTTTTATCTTCAACATCATTAACTTAGGTTCATAGCAACGACATGATCATCTGGAATAGGAGTAGTAAATATAGGATAAAAAGTGGAATGTGATTGAATTTTTACTATGAACTTTTTGATCTTGAGAATTAATACGTGTCCCAGATTTAAACAGATTTAAATTATTTTAAATGCATTAAATAATACGTGATATGAACAGTAAATAGTGAATAGTAACCTATGAACAATAATTTACGAATAGTAATTTATAAATAGTAAACTACAAATATAAATATAAGTATAAATATAAATAAAAGAACAAAGATAGAGATTAGAGATACTCACAAAGTAGTTATTTATTTATTGATAGCACACCAAAAAGCGGACTTGAAATCACACACAAAGATAGAGAACACTCTTACAAGGAAAATACTCACAAAGTTTTCACACTCACACTCACACTTCAACTCTTAACAGACTTAAACTTGGAACTTCCAAAACTTTTGTAATTGTTTCTTATCCCTGATTTCATCTGGGAATTTATCAGCAAAGGCTATGGCCCGATCTATAGGTACAATAGTACCTTTATGAATATTGTGCCCAAGAAACCTAACTTGAGTTTGGAATATTTTCATCTTTTTTGAGATACTACTAATCCAAATTTCTTGCTTTACTACTTTGAGGAAAATTAATATATGTTTGAAATGCTGCTCTATAGATTCAGAGTATATTAAAACATCATCGATGTAAACAATTGTAAAAGTTGAATATGGATTGAATATATTATTCATGATATCTTGAAATTACGATGGAGCATTTTTTAGCCCAAAGGCATGACATTCCATTCATAATGTCCGAATGGAACTGTAAATGCTGTTTTGTATTTATCTTTTTCAGCAATTTGGATTTGCCAATATCCAGATTTTAAATCAAATTTTGAGAAGATGACAGCATTATGTAATCTATCCAAAAGGTCTTTTTTATTAGGAATAGGTACCTAATCCATCTTAACGCTTTATTTAATGGCTTATAATTTATTACTAATCTCGGAACTCCTCTTTCTAATTCATAGCCTTTTCAACATAAAAAGACGGGCAGCTCCATGGAGAGTAGCTTTTTCTAATTAGACCCTTATTTAACAAATCCTGAATCTAGGACTTACATACTTCAAGTAATCATTATTCATTTGAATTGGTCTAGCTTTAGTTGGAATCATTTTTTTACGAGAAATCGGGTTCATAAGGTAACTCAACTATGTGTTGTTTTGTTTCCCAAAATGCATTAGGAATATCAGCACAAACTTCTTTTATTAATGTATTATTCATATCTTCTATTTGCTTTTGGAGTTTTGGACATTTTAATTTTTCTTGATTCTTTTATCTTTTGGATTTCTTCTTTTAAGAAGAATAAAAATTTTTCTTTTTGTTTGACTTTATCATGAATATGATTAATGAATTTTGGCTTTGGTTCAGAAACAAATTCAAATATAATCTTATGACCTTGAACAAAAGCCTCAATTCCCTTATTACTAATATGCAATGGGTATAGCATATTTAAGAATGGGGTTCCTAAAATACATGTTTGAATAAATGGTGTTTCTAGACAGATACCATTATTGCGAATTACAGTATCTGATAACTTGTAATTAATTACCAGTTTATTACCATCTGCTGTATTAAGAACCTGGGTAGTCTTACTAAAATATTTCGTTGGTACTAACCCTTCATTTAGACAATTTAAATATGCACCTGCGAATCTATAAGTGCCATGGTCCTCAAAACTATATTCTTTTCCTATGATTAAAGTAACTAGAGTATACCATTTTTGAACTACCACTTTATCAATTATATTGATAAATTGCAAATTTTCTATTTCTTGGTTTGTGTTAGAAGATTCTGGTTTTTCTACATTCTTTTGTGCCGATACCGTTGCCTAATAGTTTTGTAGAATATCATCAAAGGAATTTTCTTCCTGTGAATCGTATTCTCCATCTATAGGTTTATGAAGTTCCAATAATTGGATTCTCTGTTTGAGTCCTCTCAACTCATTCTTAACCTGATTAACTTCAGCCTGAAGTTCACTAATTGAGGGTTCTTTTTTAGAATTTCGATTTTCTATTCTTGCTAAAATTTCTTTGAAGCTATAAGGTTGTAAATTCTTTTCAATTTTATTTGCCTTTGGAGCCCGTTTAGCCACTTCAATGTATCGTTCTAAGGCTGCACGTTTTGCATTAGGATCACTTATTTTATCTATTAATTCTAGAATAAAATTTTCCTCATTAGTAAGAACATTGATTTCTAAACCTGCCGTTTGTTTATGCAAGCAATTTTTGCAGGAACAATTATCATTACATTCATCATCCTCTAGCCTAAATAGTGTCTCAAGATTCATCATAATCCTCCCCTAAGATTCTTCTTGATTCATACGAATTATCGAGAATCCATTAAGAGGACTTGACTTAATTGTCGTTTAAGCCCTTCATCTATATTTAATTCATTTATTTTTGTTTTGTTCGACATTTATTTTGATAATGTCCAATTTTTCCACATTTGTAACAAGCTGGAGTTCTTTTTTTATTATTGTATCTTTGTGAGTTTTTCTTATTTTTCGGAAAATTAGCTCCTTTATATTTTTGTGGGTATCTATTATGATTTGTTGTTCTTTTACCATGATATATACGGACATTTTTCTTTTAGATTTTGAAATTGGTGGGAAAGAATTATAACCAACCTGTTCCACGAAAATCTCTAATTCCTCTCTCCTAGTTATTTTGTTTTTACCGTAAATGCCTATGAAGTTTTATATCCGAACATAAAGCTAACCCTTCGACATAATTTGAAAGATAATTGCCCAAAGGTATATTCATTATAATCTATTCTTCCTTGGGTATTTTAGCTTTAAGCCTACTTTTAACTCTCTCTGCAAATAAGAAGGCAACCCAGACACAAATTTTCTTTCCAAAATTCAGAGTCTGAAGAGCAATCTTCTCTGCTGAATAATTTGGAGAAGAAAACATCTCTATACCACCTATAATGGGAAAGAGTGGGACATTTTAAGTTGATGAGTAATTCTCTAGATCTTTCCATTTGCTGGGAATTTGTTCCTACAAAATGAAGACCAATTGTATATAATAATGTATTTACTGCATCTGGCTGATTTTGGACAAATCCATTTTCTAATGTTACTTGTCTGACTGCATTTTCTATACTCCATTTAGCCTGATCAGATAGATGGAAATCCCACCATCCTTTAAGTGACCAGTAAATCCCGTAACTATGGCTTTGAAGATTTGATCATCGGGATTTTGAAAATTAATTTTTGAAGCAGAACTATACATGATCATTTGCCTAATTGTATTTAATATATGATATTCAGTCATTCCATCTATATTCCATTCTACTATGGATCTTCCATCAAAAGAAACCTGATTCCAATTGTAATCTTCTTCTAATTGTAAATCTACTGGGGTAGGCCTTGGGTAATAATTTCTTGTAGTAGGATATGTTGCTCCATATTTCTTACCAAAAGATATTTTATTAAAGGGTATTCATTACCGTGTTTGAAATATCTCTTCCAATTTATCTACATCAATATCATTGTCTTGTTCTTGTTTAGATAAAACATTAACGGTTTGAGATGCTTCTTTTGAAGTTTTAGGTATTTTAGGAGTAGATAGGTGAGGGATTCTAGTTTTTCAACTAAAGCATCTATAAAATTATTATCAGGATTAGATAGTCTAAACACTTGTCGATTGATAATTGGGGCTGGCTTAAATAAAAGCCCCTCTTGATCCGACCCATTCTCTACTGGTTTCTTATTATTAGTAGTTACCACTTGCTTTTTAATATTTAACATGGACTCTATCCTGGTTGCCTGTTTACCTAATGATTGTAAACATAAATTCGTATAATTTCCCAAATGTATTAACTGGCCAATATCTTTTTGAGTTGCTGCTGAATTAATATCTTTTTGAGTTGCTGCTGAATTAGTTTCTCTTGATTCTTCCTTATACGGAGATGCTATAGCTCCTTTAAATGTTAAAGGCCTGTCTCCTGGAGGGTGTATACTCAATGGATTTTCCTTCCCTTGTTTCATATATGGGAATGGAGTTTCTAATGTATTAAGAGATTTTTATAATCTTCTAAACCATGATTATTGATTAAATCATCTAACCAATCAAAAAATGGTTTTTTATCCTGACTATGCATTAAGTATAGTCCATAGGTTTTATATATTTTTGTCTTTCGTCTAGGGGAGAATTTTGAACTAAACCGAGCTCTCTTATTTGTATTCTTCGATCTATGATACTCTTTTCTTAATTTATCTATGTCATCTAAAGGTTGCTGAATTACATTTACTTCGAAATTTAGATCTGAAAATGTTGGTTCAGGTTGTTTAGGAATGTTTCTATTATCTGATTTTGGTGTATCTACTCTGTAATAAGGTTTGTTAACCTAGTGTGGAGTCTGTTTAACTCCCTCTATTGTAACATCATGTGAATCATTTATGAAGTTATTTATTGGATCTATATAAGATGAGGACACGAAGGTCTTGGTGTACTCCTTCTCCATCCATAAATTTAATCCTTGTTTTTCTAGAAGATGTAAATTGTATTTCTACATCTCCATCCTCATATTCAATAATTTGTTGAAGGTTTTGGTTTGGCAAGGTTTTATGGGTACTTCGACTTGCAAAGTCCACTTTTCTGGAAGGGGTAACCTGATCCCATTTAATTGTTCTAGGTATCACGGTATGAGCTTTACCTATGTTTGTATGAAAAAGGGTTGTTTGCCCTTAGTATCATAAGTTTGGGCATTTGGACATAAGGTGTTCATTACTTTATAATATATTCTATAGACAACTGCTAAATTTTGAGATCCTGTGACCATATCAAATCCCTGAGTTCTAACATTTAAAGTTAGAGTTTTAAGGAGTCCTAGATCACTAAGGGATACTGAAAAGTTTGGGAAACAATTAAAGTATATTGGACCTTCACATAATGTAGATTCAATAATTCCCAACAGTGAATCAGTAAATTTATTATGTCTACAATCCACGACGCATAGAAATGTAATTATTTAATCCTTGTCCTTGTTAATGGTTTAAGCTGCTATTTGGATTAGCCCAATATGAAGATAATTAAATCTCTTTTGTTTATGGTCTTCAATCATTCTAGGAGAGAAAAGCTCAAAATTATCATTTGGAATCCATTATTGATATTGTTTTCTCTCTTGTCTTAATTGCATAATCGGTTTTAAAATGAAAAGATCCTTTTTATAAACCTCATTTATAGGAACTTTAGGGATGCTCCGGTTTGCAATTTTTTTCTCAATATCATGCATTATGATCTCTTCGAATTAAGAGTTATTTTATTTTTTAAACTGTTTTTCTTTAAAATGATCGACAAAATTAGCCATAATTAGGGATTATAAAGTTTAAACGGTCAGCAGAATCAGTGCTCTACCTTCAAACGGAAACTTCCTCCTAATCGGTTTTATGAGCTCACTGCGACTAATATTTAACACTCTATCTCTCCCTGTAAAATGGCTCTGATACCATACGTGTACCAGATTTAAACAGATTTAAATTATTTTAAATGCTTTAAATAATACGTGATATGAACAGTAAATAGTGAATAGTAACCTATGAACAGTAATTTACGAATAGTAATTTATAAATAGTAAACTACAAATATAAATATAAGTATAAATATAAATAAAAGAACAAAGATAGAGATTAGAGATACTCACAAAGTAGTTATTTATTTATTGATAGCACACCAAAGCAGACTTGAAATCACACACAAAGATAGAGAACACTCTTACAAGGAAAATACTCACAAAGTTTTCACACTCATGGTATCACCAATTTTTTTAAATTGAAATATTTATTAATATTTAAAATTGTAGTCTTAATGACATATCACCGATAAAAACTGATATAATCTTTTGTACAGGTGTATCATACCCGACTGATACGATACCGATACACGATACCAACTATTTTGGATGCAACCAGTTTCATCCTAGCTATTTTTAATTATTTTTTCTTTTATTCTTAATTTAAGTCAGGATGAATCCAATTTCAGAATTCAGCCTAGCTACTTTTATATAGTTTTATAATCTTTAGATTAAACCAAGATGAATCCACACTCATTCTAGCTATTTTTTAAATAAATTCTTTTAAGGTTAATGCGGGATGCATTCAATATCATATCATCCTAATTAATTTTTGAATAATTCTTTTTATCTTAATTAAGTCACGATGCAACCAGTAATTTTAAATAAAAACACACCCACTAATAGAGGAAGAATCCTCGAGTATTTTTCAGACTTCACTCTATTTTATGAGCAATGAGAGTGACGATGTTGCATAACTTTTCAAAAGTTATGAATTAAAAGACTTTGATAAAGTTCCTAGAGGTTCCTCTTTCCAAGTATTTTGAAGTAGACCCACATAATTGGTCCAAATTATACCTATATATCCTTGTGGCAATTCAGGATATGGTAAAAGATCGGGACGACAAACATACGAGTATTATTCGTTTTGGCGGAATGGAAACTCAATCTATTATTCGGTCAATGATCTGGGATTCGAGTAATCCAGAACAATATAAATTCGATGCACAAAATCCGATATACAACACTACCATAATTTCTTTTTAGGTACTACGATTTTATGATTTAAAGGAACTATACATGTTGATATATACAATCTAATCAACAAATAACACGTACCTCTCTGGTACAGGGTTAACATTGATGTATGTAAGATTTTAAAAGTCAAAAATTTGATACAAAATGGTGTATAGTGATGACATGATGTAGTATTTTACAGCCCATACAATTCGGTAATTCGTAAATACGTATACGATTCGTTTTAGGATGGGAATTTGCAAATTATATAAGTCGTAATTCCTAAAATATAGGTGATTCGAACATGATGATACAAGCTGATTCACTAATTATACAGGTATAATCATCAAATAACACATTCGTCTCTGGTATTTAGTGATTACCTGGTAGAGTATTATAACTAATTCGTAAATACACATATAATTAGTTTTATGATGGAAATTCGCAAATACAAGTTGGAATATGGAAAATACGTGAGGATTCGAACGTAATCGGATGATATGGACTGATTCGCTAATTATAATGTATTCTGAGGATACAAACCCGATTAGACTATAGTAGCTTCAAGTAAAATCTAAGGACCTAGTTGTAATTTGCCCATAAAAATCTTCCCGCCATCAAGAAAATGTTACCGCCAATTTTTTGGCATTTAGAGTAAAAGGGCGCGGAAATTTCATTATATTCCCCCAATCCAGTAAAAAAACCCTAGGGTTTTATTAATTTCTTTCTCAATTTCGCTTTTTCTTTTTCCTTTCTGTCTATTCAAAGATCAATATGGATGTGTATCGACGACTAATTCGCTTAGGTTCTGATCATCAGTACTCCATTTTACCTCAATCAATTCACCATCCATTCCCATATTCTCCTTCACTACTTTCCTATGATTTTCATACTGCTTTAATCGTCGCCATGGGAACTGGAGCATCATTCTTCATGTGTGTTTCCCTTTACAGTTCTACCACAAACCCAATCACCAAATGCTTCTGGTTATCTCTATCACTAATCTATTTATTTCTGTCTCTTAACTATGAAAATTATGTTTAAAGCCTACAGCAAGAGTCCCAGAATTGTGAAGGTTTTTTGTGAAGATGGTTGCAGAATTTTGGTCCCAATTACAAATGGCAAGTGCTGAAATGATGGTGGGTGGATTTTTGAGGAGGAGGGTCTTTTCTCTGTTTTGGTGATGGACTAATTACGTGAGTGAATGGTAAGTAAGCACTGATTTAGCGTTAGATTGATGTTAATTGAATGAAATTTAGCTTGATTTAACTGGCATGTTTTGTTGAAGTAAATGTGAAGATAATTACGTTATGTGTTGTAAGTAAAGCGAAATCTTGGATTGGATAGATGATCTATATGGTGGATCAAGGATTTTTGTTCAGAACTTTAAGCCGGTAGTATTGTTAAAATTGAATTTCCTGGTGGTTATTAGATTTGAATGTCGTTTCTGCACATGTTCCCTTTCTCTGTTAACTTGTTCTTGAAATGCATTGGTATAATGCATGGGGCTGTGAATCAAGGGAGAGTATAGGCCTATCATATTGACGCGTCAATGAATCCTGCAGAGGCAATAATACGAAGGATGATAAGGTAAGATCAATGGGTCATTGCATGAAAATGTAAAGACTGCCTGCGATTTTGCCGCATGACCAAAAGAATACCTTGGGGCAAACATAAGACCTATCAAAAAGGGGGGCATAATAAGACCTCTACTTAGAGGGGCTAAATAAGGCATGATAACAAACACAAATAGACCCCTAAATGCTGCTAACTTTATTTTCCAGGAAAACAAGCTAATATAAAGACGCACGGTAAAGTGGAAGCGAAGCGCATAAAAAAAAATATTAATAAAGAGAAAAGAAAAGTGACAAAGCATGAAGATTATAGTAAAACAGAATCATAGAGGCAAAATCCAATAAAGACGCAGGGTAAGAAAAAAAAAGGACATTTTGGTATGATGAATAATTTATTTAATAGGCGCGAATATTGACGGACATAATGTATAATTGGTAACGCATGCATTCCAAATACTAACCATATATAGGCGCATAACAGAGACAAGAATGTAAATGCAAATGTTAACAAGAAATATTATTCGCCTTCATATGATACACTCATGCAATAAGTTATTAATTCTAACTGTTAGAAAAAAAGAGCATTTTTTTGTTTTTATTCATGATCATGATTACATGCAGATATAACACAATGAGAATTTACATTGAAGAAAAAAGCCTCAAATGCTTATGTCAAGTTCTCAAGTTCACAATCCTTTCTCATTCATTGGTTGGATATTTATACATTCATATGTCTTGGTCATCAAGACACAATACGTACGCTGCACGTACTTAGTATTCCTAAAATATACGACTCAAATATAAACTCTTTCCCTAATACCCTCCCTCAAGATGGAGCATGCAAATCAAGAATGCCCATCTTGGACAAGAAGAAGAAACGAGCTTTTCCCAAAGCTTTAGTGAAAACATCGCCTAATTGCACCGTTGTAGGAGTGTATGATGGTGATATGAGCTTTCTTTGTTATTGCATCTCCGACAAGATGACAATCAACTTCGATATGTTTTTGTTCTTTCGTGAAACACTGGATTCTGCGCAATGTACAATCTTTGGTGACTATCACAAGTCTGATTCATTCCTTGAGTATGATGAACACCCAAATCACCAAGTATTTGTTTTAACCATTTTAACTCACATGTCACAGTGCCATCGATCTATATTACAGCCTGCAGACAGGCGAAAATTGTATGCTGCTTTTTAGTTTTCCAAGACACGGGAGAGAAACCAAGGCGAACAAACCAACCGATCAATGAACGCCTTGTTAATGGACAACTTGCCCAATCTGAATCACACCATCCTTTCAAATGAAGAGCACTATCAGAACGTAAAAGTATACCCTGACCAGGATTTTTCTTCAAATACCTCACTACCGCAATCTTTGCTTCCTAATGTTCGACTCACGGGTTGTTGCATAAATTGAGATAATATATACATGAATATGCAAGATCTGGTCTGTCACTTTGCCAAGTATATCAAACGACCCACTAATCGTCTATATTTCTCCACATCATCTAGGAATCGGCCTTTTGCTAAAGCTAGACGATGATTTGCTTCCATTGGGAATTCTGCAGGCTTTGCTCCCAACAATCCTGTCTCCATTATAATATCCAATGCATATTTTCTCTGGCATATGTAGAAACCCTGTTTACTACGAGCCACCTCCAATCCTAGGAAATATTTCAACTTTCCTAAATCTTTCATCCTAAAACATTTTCCCAAGTACGTTTTGAAATTCTGAAGTTCAACCAGATCATTGCCTGCCACAATCAGATCATCAACATATACTAAGACATTAAGCTGCATCTTGCCCTTCGTCATAGTAAACAGAGTAATCGAATATGATTGCTTAAAAACCATACTTCTTCAAGGCTGTTGACAACTTTGCAAACCAACATCTAGGTGCCTGTTTCAATCCATATAACGATTTCTTCATTCGACCAGGACCATATTAGTATTTCCTTTAGCAAACACTGGAGGTATCCTCATGTATACTTATTCTTCCAAATCACCATGAAGAAATGCATTATGTACATCCATTTGATGTACTTCCTGAGTTCTTAACGGTTGAATCGACAAGAAAGTCCGAATGTCGTCATCTTTGCCACAGAGCAAACGTCTCATTATAGTCTAAACCTTCAACTTGATGATTTCCAAAAATCACCAACCTTGCTTTCAAGCGTACCAAATTTCCATTTTCATCTCTCTTTTCTGATATATCCATTTACTTCCTAATGCTTTCTTTCCGGTGGTAACTCCACCTCGTTCCCATGTTCCTTGTTCTTCCAAGGCTCGGATTTCTCTATCCATAGCTTTGCGCCAATCTGGATATTTCATAGCTTCTTTAAAACTTCTTGGTTCGTTGGCTGCATTAAGTGCTGCAATATATTTTCTATGCACAGCGGAAAAACGATCACAACTAACATAATATATCAAAGGATAAGGTGTACCTGAGGATGATGATTGTGCAGATTGAGGTGAAGGTGGACTATTTTCACGAATTTGTATCGTCACAAAACCCTTTGAGTCTGCTAGAAGGAATTTTCTCGCGTTTTCCTTTACCATCTCACTAGATGTTATTATCTACTGCAACTTCTACCACGGCATCACCGGATGAATTATCTTGTTCGGTCTCCTCGGGTTGTTCTTGAACACCTCCTTGCAACTCTTCATTGCATATTCAATATCAAGTTGTGTATCATCATTTCTTTGTTGGTGTTGTATCTCCTGTTTCTTGAGTTGCAACACCTTCTTCTTGATAACTGTACTTATTCTCTATCCTCATCATCACTCCAACATGTTTCAATGCCTGATGGAGTAATATTATTTGACTGCTCAATACTGCCTGTCATATATGGAAACTGTTGTTCACAAAAATCTACATCTCTTGACACAATAAACTGTTTTGTGTCTAAGTCATAAACCTGCCATGCCTTTTTACCAAATGGATAACCCAGAAATACACACCGTCTTCCTCTACTTGCAAACTTATCTCCTCTACTGTTCTGATTATGCACATAACACAAACATCCAAACACTCTCAACTGATCATACGAGTAACTTCCCAAACATAATCTCATATGGAGTCTTATTATTAAGCAAAGGTGTTGAGGTTCGATTAATTAAGTATCTGTGATCTGTGCACACTCCCTAAATTTTATTGGTAAATTAGCTTGGAATCTCAAAGCTCTTGCAACATTCATTATATGTTGATGTTTTCTCTCAACTCTCCCATTTTGTTGGGGTGTACCAACACAAGACGACTCAAATATGATTCCATTGGTCTTAAAATAACCACGTAAAGCATTAAATTCTGTTCCATTGTCACTCCGAACAGTTTTGATTTCTTGCCAAACTGACGTTTAATAAGAGCAACAAAACTAACAAATACCAATTCAACTTCGGTTTATGTTGATCAAGTAAATCCACACACCTCTTGAAAAAATCATCAACTATTGTTAAAAATAATGATCTCCACAAGACGAAGATGTCTTGTAAGGCCCCATAAATCCAAATGAACTAATTCAAATATGCAACTAGCTTTACTCGACTATTTGGAAAACTACTTCGACGATGTTTTGCCGTGGACAAATATCACAAGCATTATTCTTCTTCTTAACTGAGCTACTCTTAAATGGGTATCTTTTTTGTAAAACTTTCTTTCTTTGGATGTCCCATTCTTTGATGCCATAGCTCATACGAATCCTTACGAATGCAAGAACTTTAATCGAAGGTACACTCACGATACAGATGATATAGTCCACCTTGTCTCTCACCCACTCCAATCACCTTCCTTGTCAACCGGTCTGTACAAGACATAAACTATTAGTACATTGCACAACACAAGCTAACTCATCGATCATCCTGTGGTGACCGAGATCAAATCATATGTTATGGAGGCACATATAAAGAACATTGGTAAGCTTCAAAACCACCGGAAGAATCACAAATCCTATTTTATCGAGATTGCAGGACTTTCCATCAAAAAGCCCACCGAGCATGCCAGAATTTCTTTAACTTCTACCATGTCATCAATGTTACATGTGACATGATTCGTAGCTCCTGTATCCACAATCCGGGAAATACGATTCTTTTACCTTGTAATTGGAGTTTTGATTTGCTTGAACTCAAATAGTCCAAAGATTTGCTCAAGTGATTAACCGTTACTCCAACCAAGCCGCTCCATCTGCGGATGTAGTACCATTATATTGTTGTTCTCTGGTACATTTAGATTATTTGCACGCACTATATTGGTGTTGCTATATCCTCTTCCACCTTTGCCAGGCATATAATTGCCTCGTCCTCTTCCACCAGCTCTACCACCTCTAGCAGCTCCTCTACCGCCATGAGATCTTTCTATCCACCATTGGGTAGCCAATAATTTGAAAACATCCTTCTTGAAGAATGTCCAACATTGTTGCAAAGTGCTTGCAAGATTTCGTAGCATCATATGTGCTTGTAGTTGGTCCGATCGATTGCACTTTAAACGCTATCACATTCTCCCACTTCTTTAGATAAAAATCCATCTCCCATTCTTAATCTCTCGAAGTTTACCACTTGGTATGCGGCATCAATAGTTGGCAAATGGGTCTCGTGCTAACAATTGTTCACGCATGATCAAGCTATACATACCATCCAGGCCAATCAAAAAATAGTGGAGATAATCTTCTTCACGCAAGCTAGTTACCTGAGTTGCAATATTACAGGTACAAAGACCACACTTACATTGTGGTATTTTCATATATGTTACCAGCTCATCCCAGATTTTGTTTAATCTTCCATAATAGACAGCATTACTCTCAGACTTCCCTTGTTTACAATCACTCAAAGACGATTTTAGTTGACAAATTCTTGTGCCGCTGACAACACAAAATCTCTTCTTTAAGTGTGTCCATAGAAGACTCGCATCATCATAATCTCCTAACGTGGATCTAATTGAAGAATCCAGCGTGTTATTAATCCAGGAAACTACCATTGAATGAACAACAATCCACTCCTCCAACTGATCAGCGTCTTCGGGTTGTTTAACGGTACCATCAACAAAACCAAACTTCCGTTTAGCTATCAAAGATCTTCTAATGGCTCTAGCCCATTCATCATAATCGCTACCTTTCAGCAATCGGGTGATCAAAATCCCGGACCATCACTTGATCCAAGATGATACACGGATTTTCTTCGGTGAACCATAATCTATGTCTTTTCCTTTGATCCCCCCTGCTGAGTTTTTTCCATCTCCTTCTCCTTCTCCCATCGCTTAAGAGAGAACTTGAAAATAGGGTTAGGGTTTTAACCAGGCTCTTGATACCATGTCAAGTTCTCAAGTTCACGATCCTTTCTCATTCATTGGTTAGATATTTATACATTCATATGTCTTGGTCATCAAGACACAATACGTACGCTGCACGTACATAGTATTCCTAAAATATACGACTCAAATATAAAATCTTTCCTAATAGCTTAGAAATACACGTTAAAAAAAAGGCCCTAACATCAAGTATACAAAAGAGAAGAATATAATACAAAGGGGACAATGCCCTTGCTCTTGGTCCTAAATCTGAGTTGAAGAAGAAAATTGGTTTTCCTTCTTGAGTTAAGAATGTACCAATGTATTTATCACTGGCATCACTCTACAATAAATTTCTTGGAGAAATATGGCAATGCAAGGACTGGAGTGGTGGACATTGTAGACTTTAGTTGGTCAAATGCAGTAGTAGCATCTGAAGTCCAGTTGAATTAACTTTTCCTCAAGAAATCAGTGAGAGGCTTGCTTATGGTACCATAGTTCTTCACGAATTTTCTATAATAGCCTGTTAAAGCCATAAACCTTCCCTAATCCTTGATTGAAGTAGGAAATGGCAAACTCTGTGTAGCTGCAATCTTGTTTGGATCAACACAATCTCCATCATCAGTGGATTGCCCAAAATAACACTTGGATATTTTAGCAAATAGTTGGTGTTGTCTGGGCAAAGAAAAAATTATTCTTTATTTGCTCTATATGTTAGACATAGAAGTTCTCTAAATGAGATCGTCTATGGGACGGGTTATCCTTTCAAGAATCAGATTTATACTTTCGGTTTGAAGTTAATAAAATCGCTAAAATGTTTTTAAGCGTAATTATTTTTGTCTAATTTCTTTGTTTTTTGTTGTGGTGCTGATATACTAAGGTGGCCGTTAATTGAGATTAATTAATTAGTGCTCTTAATCACCGATCCAAGCTGACGATGAATTATGATTTTGTTCAACACCCCAATGATTTCCTTTTGTGAATCAGAATCCAGTGGGTAGCAATCTCAGTAGTCCGGACCCAAATATTGATCTTTATTTGAACTTCACTTCTCCCGTGAGTCTGCTTTTGCGTTCCACAATTCATTTTGGTGGGGGTTTTGAAAGAGATAACATTGCTTTAAAAAAAAGGACAACGGCAGTAACTTATGCTTTTATTAAAGAATATATATATATATATTTTATATTTATGTTAGTAGTGAGAGTTTCACTTCTTGTTTTTTGCTGCGTACTCTAGTCTTCGTATTTCTAAGCACCATAGTTTAGGGTTTTGCTCCTGCACACGGCATGTGGTTTTGTAGCTGGATGCAAGATAAACTTTGGTTTTTTCCTCTGCAGTTTAAGTGGGCATTTTTAGATATAAGCACCTGTCACTGTTTTTCAAGTGATTACGAACCCAAGCATGGCCGACATAATTTTCTTTTATCAGGTGGGTTCATTTGATTATGCATCAATTTCTGCAGAACCCGATGCAATGTCTTTAGCCAATTGTAATAAATAAATAATTATTTCATGTTCAACCGTACGTCCTGTCTGCTCTTTGAGATTATTATCAGTGGAATGCAGTAAAGAGATTACTGATTGATTACTTCAAGAGAATACTCATTTCAGTTTGTAAATGATATGCATTTTTACATCCTTACTTTTTCACTCTCATATCTCTCACTCTCTCTCTGAAAAACACACAACAACTTTTTTCTTTGCCAGGTTCATTGTTTTTCTATGGCTATGGAAGGTATTCTAGTTAACGGTGTAACTGAGATCTTAAAACCGTTGATCTCTCTAGTTTCTCAACAGATTGCTCTTGCATGGGGTGTAAAAGACGATTTAAGAAAGCTTAAGGATACCTTAGAGTCAATTCAAGCTCTGATTACTTCCGCCGAGGAGAAACAAGTTAATGATTCTGCTGTGAGACTTTGGCTGAGAAGGCTTAAAGATGTCATCTATGATGTCGACGATGTTATGGATGAGTTCCATTATGAAACCTTGCTTCCTCGTAAGAACAAAGTACGAGTTCTTGTTTCTTCCTCCAACCCGCTTGTATTTAAATTCAGGATGGCCCGGAAGATTCGAACCATCAATCAAAAAGTTAGATGAAATTTACAAAACAGTGACAGGTATATGTTGCGAAATGCTACTGCGGGTCAAGACAATCAAGCTTGGGAGCGACGGAATCGATTAACCTCATCCGTTGGGGATGATTCAACAGTTCTAGGACGGGAGGGTGTTAAATCAGAAATAATAAAGTTATTGACCGATAAGTCGTCGGCGTCAGTATTATCATCATCATCATCTGGAATTTCTTCTCAACCACAAAATGTATCCACTTTATCCATTGTGGGTATGGGGGGACTGGGTAAGACGACAGTAGCGCAAATGATCTACAAAGATGATTTAATAGTGAGAAACTTTGAGCTAAGAGCTTGGGTTTGTGTTTCTGGTACTTTTGATATCTATAAAATTTTAAGAGATGTCATCGAGTCCATTACCAGCAACAAATATGAGGATCCGTCAAACGTCGATGTACTGGCAAAAAAAGTAAAGGGAAAGTTGATTAATAAGAAATATCTGCTAGTGCTCGACGACTTGTGGAATGACAATGAAACAGATTGGGAAAAACTAAAGAATTACCTCACCTATGGCGGCTTCGGCAGCAAGATATTAATCACAACACGCAGTCAAAGAGTTGCATCTGTTGTCGGCGGCGCAGTTCATGATCTTGAAAAGTTACCGGATGCCGTTTGTTGGTCCATCATCGAGAGAAAATTACTATCTCGAGGTGGAGCGACACTAACTAAGAAAATGACAAATATTGGAGCTGATATAGCAAGTAAATGTGATGGTTTACCCCTTGCGGCAAATTCACTTGGAAGTTTAATGTGCTCGAGAAGAGACGAAGGCTATTGGATGTCAATCGTAAACAATATTAATCGTTTGCAAGGTACACCTGAACATACAAGAATCATATCGATATTAAAACTCAGCTTTGATAATTTATCTCCTCCTCTTAAGCAATGTTTTTCATATTGTTGCATTTTTCCAAAAAACTGGATAATAAATAGAGAAACATTAATTCAATTATGGATGGCAGAAGGATTCCTTTTGCCGTCTAGTGGTGGAAACAATATATCTTTGGAAGATATCGGAAATGAATATTTTGAATATTTGGCGTGGAGTTCGTTCTTCAAGGATGTGAATAGGGTCGAAGACGATCCGGGTGACACTAATGAGACATGTAAAATGCATGATTTTATGCATGATCTTGCAACAAGTGTCGTAGATAGTAACGAATTTGGAATTGCAAAGATAAAAGATGGGAAAGCAGAAGTTTCACAAGTTCGCCGTGTACAGCTGCTATTTGATGAAGGGAGAAGTTTGACATCCCAAAACGTGTTATTGAATGCGGTGAAGTTGCGAACGATTGTTGCTCTTAACGACCGAAAGAATTGTTGGCATATTAACTCTTTCTTTGGTTGTAGGCGTTTACGGGTACTATGTCCGCTCGGCAACTGGCGTTTGTGCTCATCCTCTTGTGGCCTCGAGCTTTGCAAACAATGCTTGGTTTCTTCCGTTTCTAAGTTGAAGCATCTGAGGTACCTTGACCTCTCAAACAGCTCTTTATCTGTTAAAGTGTCTTTAAATAATTCTTACAATCTGCAAACACTCGTGCTACATGGGTGCAAAAACATTTCTAGCTGGCTTTTTAGTGACCTTGGGTCTTTGAAGAATTTAAGGTATCTTGATATCTCATCGTCGGATATCACATATATACCCGAAAATATTGGGTCCTTACAACACTTAAGTTGCCTTGATCTTTCATTTACAAATATCTCAAAGCTACCAGATTCAATAACGTGTATCAGCAGTTTAAGAGCCTTGAAATTTGTAGGTTGTAACAGTTTAGATGCCTTGCCTAGAGAGTTAGGATCATTGACCCGATTAAGGTTTCTTAACCTGGAGTTTACTTCCATCGAAGTATTGCCCGAGTCATGCATCAGCAACCTCTGCAACTTGGAAGTGGTTCGACTAGGATTTGCGTGTCAACTTCCTAAGGAAATTAAGAACTGGCTGAAATTGAGAACTTTCGCTCATTGTAGAGGAAATGATGAAATGCCTAGAGGTTTAGAAAGGCTTACTTGCCTTGAAACATTAGATTATAATGTTAGGGAAGAAAATGAGGTTTATGGAAGTCCCAATAATAACTATACTACTAGTGGGATTGAAGAGTTGGCAGGCTTAAACACCCTTCAAGAATTAGATATATGTAATCTAGAGAATGTGAGAGGTGGAAAAGTAGGTGCAGAAACAGCAAAGTTAAAGCACAAGGAACACCTTCGTGTATTGAAGCTATCTTGGGGTTCAACTGATGAAGCAGCGCGAAATAACAGAAATGTCAAGGATACTACGGTGTTGGAGGGTCTCCAGCCTCACACTAATTTGCAGGAATTGGAAATAATAAGATTTTCAGGTTTAAAGCTGCCAAAGTGGATGATGGGTTGTTCTTTATCCAACAGTCTTCCGAATTTGGTGAAAATAAAGTTTTACGATTTCAATATTTGTGAGAAGCTTCCAGCGCTAGGTACACTCCCATTTCTTAGGGATCTGGTGATTCGTTGCATAAGATCAATCAAGTATCTGGGAGAAGAATTTTATTATCAAGAAAGCAGTAATACTACAAAGAGATCCTCGTTATTTCCTTCGTTAGTTTTGTTGTGGATCGAATTGGGAAACTTAGAAGAATGGGTTGCCCCTCCTCTTCTTTCTTCTTCTTCTTGTTTCCCTTCACTAGAGACTCTGTATATCGTTGGCTGTAAAAGATTGAGAACCATACCGATAATTTCGTTGTCTTCTCTTAAGAAACTGAGATTACATGGTACGACTTCAGTGAACTTATTATTAAGAGGAGGAGAAGGATGTCTGGCATCTCTCACATTCATCGAAATATTGCATTCTCAAGATCTAATATACTTACCACCAGTAGGCATGCTGCTTCATAACAATACTCATCCGAATCTTCAAAAACTGGAGATTAAATACTGCTCTAAATTTCAAGGTTTCCGTGATGGTGATAATAATGATCTAAACAACGTCAACACCGGTTCTTTTCGATCGCTGAGTTTACTTGGTTGCCCTGTTTTAACGTCTCTACCAGATTTACGATTATGGACTTCTCTCCGGGAATTGACTATCTGTAGATGCGACAAACTGAATAAGGAGTCGATACCCTATGATCTTAAGAAGTCCCTCACGTTTCTCGAAATACTCAAAGTTGATTTCATTCAGAAAGACATGCTTGGTCAGGATGTATCTTATCCATCATCAATTAATTAATTTGATGGAGGAGGAGTAGATTTGCTTGCTACTTCCAACACCACCAACAGGTCCCTTCTCTCTTTCTCTGTTTTTATACAAAATTCCATCCCGTCTATATGCTTCAATTGAGATCTTGTCTTTGCCATATTAATTGAGTTGGATATATACTTCTTTTGATAGGATATGAAATGTTCGACGACAAGGAATCAACTGTAGCAAGAAGGAATGCCCCTTTTTTAAACACAGGTATCGAGTTTTAGATTTTGCCTATGATATTGTAACTCTAATTTGAATAAGGAGGAGGATAGATCTTCTGTGGCATCTCGGTGCATCGCCACCATCCGGACCTCCATACATGAATTAATCTGACCACCTTGCTAATTTGTATTTGTTGGATTTCAAGGCTGTTAAAGCACTACAACCAGAAGTGTCATCTGATGATGATCAATTCTCTGCTCTTGGAGAACTCATGTACAAGGTAACTAAGCTCCAGTCTTTTTGCATTTAAATTTTGTGTAGCTCCTTATCGCGTTCTAAAGATTGTCACAACCACTGGCTTACGTTTTTGAACTAGTAATTTTCTCATCACAAAATTGGTTAAAAAGATCAAAATTAACAATTCATGGGGTGAAAAGGACATTTAAATTTTGGTACTGTTTAAGTGGACAAAAATATAAAAATAGCCAGTTTCATCTTACCAATTTTCAAATATTTTTTTATTTTTAATTTAAGTCAGGATGAATCCGGTTTCATCCTTGCTATTTTTTAAATTCACAAAATTGGTCAAAAAGACCAAAATCAACAATTCCTGGGTGAAAAAGACACTTAGGTTTTGATACTTTTTTAAATAGCCAAAAATAAAAGATACTTTATTTAAATGGACAAAAATTTAAAAATAAAGGGATGTAACCAGTTTCATCCTGTTCATTTTCAAATATTTTTTTCTTATTTTTTATTTTACACAGGATGCATCTAGTTTCATCCTTGCTACTCCCTCCGTTCCAATTTAGATGATGTTGTAGAGTTTTTCACGCAGATTAAGAAACATCAAAGAGAGTAATTTTTTTCCAAGTCTGCCCATATTAATACTTTCCTAAAAATTTAAACCTCCTAGTTTTTTGTTTCTAGATTCTAGTATAAATTATGAATTCCCATGTAATTCCACTTGGGATGACCAAATATCCTAAGATAATAGAGAATAGATTTAAAATCTTAAATTAGATTAATTATCTCTCACCGATAACAAGGGCAATGAATGTTATGTTGTGATTCCAAAGCAGGGGTAAATCAGTGAGAATTTAGAGAAAATAGCTAAACTCTCATCTATTTTGGAACATACGAAAAACCCTAAAACATCATCTAAAGTGGAACGGAGGGAGTATTTTTTAAGTATAAGCCAGGATGAATCCAGTTTCATCCTTGCTATTTTTTTTTGCTATTTCACCCGTATTTTTTTTACTTGTCCATTTGAACCGTGTTTTAAATTTTTTTGGACAAATGGCCCATTTTCTCTTTTAAATTGAAGTCAGGATGAATCCAGTTTCATCATTACTATTTTTTTTATGTGCATTTCACCCATACTAATATATACTGGTCCAGTTGAACCGTGTTTTAAAATTATTTGGACAAATGACCCATTTTCTGTTTTCTCATCCCCTTTTGTGTTTAAACTGTAATTTCAGTTATATTGCTTGTAGACTTGGGTCTGATGAAAATTGGTGCAGGAAATGCAACACTGTGAAGTGTCTAAATCTCAAAATGGAAATCTGTTTGGAGCTAAGATTACTGGTGGAGGCCTGTTTCCATAGTATGAATAGATTGTCTACGAAGCAGCCAATATATTCTGGAGGTAAGTTTCTGAAACTTCAATTAAGAGCAAAATACAACTGACAGAAGGTTCAAGATATCTCCTCTGTATTTTTGTTTGTAATCGGAAGTTTCGACATATAAATTTCATTTTTTTTCTTCATTTAGGTTATTCAATGTCTAAGATATGCTAATCACTTGACCACTACTTCACAAGGTAAACTCAAAATTATCAGCTTTTCACGTGGGTTAGTATGGAGTCTCTTCTTGTGATTTTGATTTGGTTTATTCGAAATTTAGGAAGAGGTGGTTAAACCGTTAGGATATGGAGATTCAGTTGGGTGATTACCTGGGACAAGAGGATAAGCTTGTGGCAATTACTGGGCGGGCATTCTGCTTCAGAAATCTGGGGGAGTGCCAGCGCTTATAGCAAACCAAGTGGTGGTAAAAAATATCGAATTACTCAGAATCTTATGTATTGGGCGTTTAAGTGATCTTAGTTTCCACACTATTTGGAATCAATACTAGCTATATCCCTTAATTCAAGATTCATACCTGTGAGATGGAAATGGATTGTTAAGTTGTCTTGGAAATGTCTGTAATAATGGATGCAAGATTGGTTAAATTAAATTACATTTTCACTGTAAACAAGAACCTGCATCCCCATGTACTCAGGTTAATTGATTCCATTCTTTGCCACTGTCATTCGCACATAATATCAGTAGTTGTTGAGATAGATTTGCCGTTCTTGCTAAGAGATGGGTATTATTATACCGGTGGTTCTTGTAATGAATTTGCACCAATATGTAAGCATTGAATTTAACACAATACTTGATGTTGGGTTATGGGTACGTGAAAGTTACGTGTCCACCCGATACAGGTTTGGTTGTGGTCCATTCTTGAGAACTGCAAGATTGTAAAAGCTGGAATGTCCTATGAAGGCTACGATTGGGTTTGCCGTGGTTGTGAATGTTAGTTTAGTCGGTGGAAAAGAGTTTGGGTTTGCTTAAACTCTATGTTGACTAATCTTGTGCCTAAAGTTTAGTTACTTCTAAACCTAGTTAGGAAACCTTGTTCCTAAAGTATTCATTTCTTAAGGGACAAGTTTGTATCTCTATATATAGGACTAGAATTGTAGGTTTGTTGACAATCCAACCTAGAAGAGTGGTAAATCCTCGGGCTTAGGATTTTGGTCTCTTTGGTAGGTAGGATCATGTGCTACCTTGAAGGTCAATATTGGTATAAGAGAAAAACTTTTAGAGACAGGATTTTGGTGTTCTAGTGTTTAGGGTTTGGGGCTTTGCCCTAAACTTAGTTTCTAGTGTTTCCATGTTTCTCCTCTGTTACTAGTAGTTGTGAAGAAGGTGTAGAAGAGAAGACATGAGGATGGTTCGAGGAATGGTTATAGGATTGGTTTCTATGGTTTCTTCGATGTTGTTATTCGGTATGTCTTGTTAACTCTTTGCTTTTTTGTCTTCAGTTGCGAAAGAGCATTTAATGGTCTTTGATTTAATGGAAGTTTTTCTGGTGGTGTTGGCCGTGGATGTAGCCAGGAGATTAGAATATACTCCCTTTGTTGAGAATGTTGAACATACAAACTCTTTCAGCATTTTAGAATCTAATTCTGATCTAGCTATAGTTGAGTCTGCTAAGGAAAAACTGAAGAATAATGAAGATGATGTTATTCCCATTGCTAAAGTCTCTGATTTTACGGGTGAGCTTTTGGAATTAGGGCTTGAAAATCTCTTTGGAACAGGTGAAGATACAATAGAAGATACTGAAATTCAAGAATGTGATAATGACAAGGTGTTGGACTCTTCAAGAGAAGTGTAGAGAAAATCCCATGAAGCTCAACGGTTTGAAAAAATTTCTTGTTTAATAGGAGATCCTAACGGAAAAGAATCAAATAGGAACATCATTGATAGTTTGAATAAAAATTTTCAGAAATCTAGGAAGGAGAAGGAGCTTGGTAAACTAGGCTGGAAGGATGAACCTATCAACGACAAGTTTGGCAGAGGTCATAGAAAATCCGTAAAGAAGAAGAAATGATGCCGAACAATGAACTTGACACTGTTTGTAGAGTGTTGTGCTTTGTTTTTGATTGTTAGACATTTGGTTTAGCTTGTCAGCAGTTTGCTTTGTAACTTTTCTCTGGTTTTTCTGTTGGAGCTATCCCCTCAGCTCTTTGAAGCACTTCCAAGTGCTTTTTCTTTCTGTATTTTTCCTTTTTTTCAATACAAGTTTTAACCTTTCTCCTCAAAAAAAAAAAAAAAAAAAAAAAAAAAAAGAAAATTGTGCAATAGATGGAGCGAGCTAAAATGGAGCAATCTCCTTTGTAACTTGTTATTATGATTTTCTTATGCTTGGGGTTCATGAGCAATTGAATGATGTGGTATTTCTTTTTTTTGCAATTTTTTTCTTAAATAATTTATACAAAATGAAAAATCAGAAACCCACAAAGAACCAAGGCGTGAAGCTAGAGGTGTAAAACGTGTCGGCCGACACGCCCTGCCGACACAAGTCGCGTGCTTCACATGCCATGTTCGTGGTCGTGTCTTGTGCCAACGATTTAAACGTCTTTGTGCCGTCTTTGTGCTTTACTAGTCAAAAGCTAGGCACAAAGATACATTACGGGCACAAACACACGAACAAACGTGCCGTCTTTGTCACCGTCTTTGGCACACGTGCTATAAACAATTTGAAATCATTTAATGTGTACATTAAGTCGGACATTATCACAAGAATTTAATTAAACAACATATCATTTGAAGTTATTTCAAGTAAAATTAACAAGTTTATTCAATAAAAAGAAATAGCCCATCAAATATAAAATTGGATTATTGTCATGTAAATTAATGTTCTTGTTAAATATAGGTGATGACATTACAACAACGATATTGAAATATATTTTTCCAAATATTAAGGTATTATATGTGTTGTTATAAATAAGCCAGCATAAAATATTAAAAACTAGCTAGAATAGTGACTATTTTGTGAAATATACAAAAAATGTGATGTATTATGCCTTGTTATATGGTGTATTTGTACATGTTATGACGTGCTTTCTTAACGTGTTGGGCAGGGCTGGGCCACGGCTTATCCGTGCCGCGTGTTGTGCTGTGCTACTGTGCCAATTAGTCAAACCCAGCACGTCCCATTTAACTAACGCGATGTGCCGTGCTGGGCCGGACTGTGCTCAAATTTTAGCGTGCTGGGCTGGGCTGGGCTCGTGCTGGCACAACCCAATTTACACCTCTACGTGAAGCGAAGTCGGTGCGGTCAAATGACCCCCCTTAATGAACTCTAACCGACTCTGATTTCCTATTCCTAACTTTGCATCAACAAAACCCTAAACATATAAGAGCCGGAAAAATCCACAAAGAAAACCTCGATTACCTCCCCAAATACGATGCTGGATACTGATCAACCTCCTAAAGATAAAGGAAGAGTTGTCGCTCATCATGTCAAGTCTTCCGGAGGAAATCATTGTTGATATTCTTTCGTTTTTACCGGTGAAATCGATCTTCAGATTCAGGTGTGTTTGCAAAAACTGGTGCAATAATTTATTCAGAGATTCAAAGTTTATTAGATTGCATCTTAATCATTCTAATGCAAACAATAAGTTTAGGTCACTTTTAACAACACGCTCCATGGTACCCATGTACTCGGTTAATTGGTGCCATTCGTTGCCGGTGTCATCTGCACATAATAATAATAACAAGCAGTCTGTTGTTGAGATCATAGATTCACCATTCTATCTAGAGGACTGTTATTCTACTTATGCTTCTTGCGATGGTTTAATTTTAATGTATAATCCATATGAATATCAGGGTGTTATCCTATGGAACCCTGCTACCAAAGAAATTATGGAAATACCAGAACCACCAATGTATTCTGCAATCCCAACCAGCAGTGGTAGCATTGATAATTTTGAAGAACCTTATGATGAACCCACCATAATCACTGTGTCCACCAAATACGGGTTAGGTTATAGTCCCATTCTCGATGATTACAAGATTGTAATAACAGAAACTACCTTCAAAATTGATGAATGGGTTTGCGATGGTTGTTATGCTGAGGTATATTCATTAGGATCGAATTCGTGGAAAACAATACCAGGCATTATCCCTTATGACCTTCTTTTAGGTGGTAAGGCTATTAAACCTGTCATGTTTAATGGAGCTTTACACTGGATAGGATCTTCATGCATCAGCCTTAAAAAAGGACGAGAATTATCCGTTGCCATCTCCATAGTTATAATTTCTTTTGATATCGAAAACGACACTTTTAAAGAAGTTCCACTTACTCCAGAACTACAGGAATCACTCTGCTATGACCACACGACCATCCTCGATAATGATCATCGTTGGGTTCAGTTTCAAGAATCCACTGATATTTTCATGGGCACTTTTCATGGGTATCTTTCTATTGTACAAGGTGGTGACCTTGATCTAACGAGGAACAACAATGGTGATGTTTCAATATGGGTAATGAAGGAATATGGAGTGAAAGAATCTTGGATTAAAATGTTCTCCGTTTCTGTTGAATCAATGGAAAGATCTGTCAAGTGTTCTGCGGCGATGACTGCAATGGACTTCAGGAATGGTTTTCTATTTCTCAAAGATAAGACTTCACTGGTTGTATATGATGCTGAGAATAAAACAGGTAGAGTTGTGTTTTCTGGTGATCTCTCAATAGAAGGCTTGTCTTATGTAGATACCTACGTTGAGAGCTTAGTGCCCCTTAATTCCGGCATGTATTTGGGTCAAGGCGTGTTAGCGTCTAGACTAAACTATTTAGCACGCAGAATGAGGGAGCTAGGTGCAACATGGGGCGGAATTGACAATATTTGACAGTCTCACGTAGGCCGTTAGATGGCTACACAAGAACGGCCTAGATCATTACACAATAAAGTGGGTATTTGGATTAAATTGTGACCCGTCTTAAAGAGATCAGAATTTTTGCGGTAAATCAGCTCTTGTGACAAATTAAAAGTTCCCAATTATTTACACCTCCTAATCTCAGTCTAATAGCCTTGAAGTTAATATTTTGGATGCTTCTGTTCCCTTCTCTCAATTCAAGTTTGGTTCTCTCTTTAACCCTAACCTTCCTTTTGTTTTTCTACAGTAAAAACTCCATATATTAATATACTTGGGACCTCACAAAATTATTAATATATAGAGGTTATTAATATACAGAGGTTATTCTCTATATGATTTTACAAGTTGGGACCAAATTTTTTATTAATATATAAGAATTTTTTAATATATGGAGTATCAATATATGGAGTTTTTACTGTATGTTCCATTTTCATATTTTGTATGATGTCATGAAAACATCATGAAATCGACTTTCAGTTATAATTATGGAAATGTTTAGTAGCAATTTTTGATTTTGATTTGATTTAACCTTTAAATTCGGCTAGTTTCATTTTCTTGTTCATTTTTATTTTGTTGTTGCGTATTCTTCAGAAGCTTTGTTTTCTTGGGTTAAACATATGTGAAAAAAAAATTCGTTCTCCGATCGATCCAACTTCCAGGTATGAGAAAGCAAAATGGTAACGAACAGATAAAAGGGAAGAAGGTAAAATGTCTATGTCGGGTACAATTTCATCCGATTAACCCATATTATTTTTAACGATCTAGACCCTTCTTATATGGTCATCTAACGGCCTACGTGAGACTGTTAAACTTTGTCAAATAATCTCCTGTCAAAGGAACGCTCCTCTTAATTTATTTATTGTATAAATTTTTATGTATCTCAATCTATGAGATTTTTAAAATTTATTTTTTACTTAATATGATTTTTGATTAAAATAACGGATGCAAGATTCATTTGGCTTAAATTAAATTAGTACTTTTTTATATAGAAGTATCGTACGATACCTCCATTTTTTTGAAAAATGACGAATTAAGTGTTTATGTCGTTTAGGTTTTGCTTGATAAAGTCACTGTCGATAAACTTTTCTCGTTCATATGATCTTGAATTTTTACATCTAGACATTGTACGAACAAGTCTCTCCCAGAGGTTCACACCGGAGTGATCACATAATTTTAACATTAACTTAGTGGAGTTACAATAAACAGATTAATTCAAACACTCACCCTGAATCAAATACTAAACACCGGAAGGTCCACGAAAAACTCCATGGACGGGATAAAAAAAATCTATGATTCCGGATCCCAAAAGTTTGGTTGTACGAACCCAAATTGTGATCTTACAAGATCAAATTCTACAAATTCAATCTGACGAGCACCAATAACAACGGAAGTCTTAGGGTTTGAACCTCCATCAAGAAACTGCACACAGTGTGCAACATCATTAACTTTGTATAGATCCCACCAGGCAATATCCCATCTACTCTCACGAAAGACGAAAGAGAGACTTGGTGGTGATATAGGATTTTTCCAGTTAATCCAAGAAGGCAGAGTGGATGATTTATAACAGGCAGTAAAAGGTGCAACCGGAGCAACCATAGTAGCATTCCAGCCTTTAGCCCATTCATTATAAACTTCAACAACAGCTTTGTAGATCGACGTCTCCAGAGTAGTGTAAGGAGTTTGAATGTCGATTTTCGTTCCTCCGATTCCAGTTTCCTTGTTGATGGACAGCAACTTTGCGTCTATCGGAACAGTTTTACCGTGTACCATGATCGATTTTAGATCAACGAAATATTCTTCTCTTCTTTTTGGATTAATCAAGAGTGGTATATATGTTAAGACTCTATACTCCATAACTTCATCAGAAATGTCGTAATGAACGTAATGACCACCACCAAAATAAATTCTAGTACTACTCCCTCCATATAATTCGATAGCAAATATGCGAGCGAGTCGAAATCGAAGTGTGAACTGTGAAACTAGAGAGAGAACAGATAAACGTCCAAGACCAGCCACTCCTTTAGCACCTTCAGCAAGACCACTTATGGAGTTAGTCGACAATGCACATCCGAATGCTAAGCGGCTTGGCGAAAGAACCGGTACCATTCCGTAGCTGTCAGGGTTAGATACAAGAGTCACAAGATCTGATATGACATAACCTGTGGCGACAAACCCAGATACAGGGTTACGAGTGGAAGTGCTGCATACTCTGGTATAATCACATGTACGAGATAAAATAGGACATATGTGTGAATAGCAACTGACTCGTTGAATCGATGATGAATTATATCCCTTACAAGGAAACCAGGGTAATATTCCGCCAAGATCAATAACTAGTTTTACGTCGGACAGAGGAGTTCCTTGGTTCATTTTGATCATATATTGGAGGGTTGATGGATCTCTCTCAAGATCAAATACTACACCGGCACGTTGAGGTGTCTGAGCATTGGAGAAAGAAAGAAAAACCAACAGAAGATGAAGAAGAAAATGAATAACTGAAGAAGAAAATGGAGTAGCCATGGGATTTGAAATGATTAAGATGCTGATCAAACAAAGGAACTTGACATGGTTTTATTTATAGAGTAAGTCAAATGTCAAAGTTTGAACAAGCAAGGTATTGCAAATGGGTGTTGTTAATTAGTGGCTGAGTAGATATTAACGGATCTGTGTTTTTGAATAATGGAGATACCCACTTGGTTTGATAATCAAAGAGTGGACAATGTTCTGATTCGTTGATGCAAACAACACATGCATGTGAGACCTACGAAAATGGAGTTACTTGTAATAATAATCAAATCTTGCTGTTAATCTACACTCTGCCGCATGGTCTTATCTCCTTGCTCCAAATTGACTAAAGAGAGACCGCGTCGCACGGCGGTTTTCTTGTCTCGAGTTGTCTGTTGTTGATATTTTTACTCTTTCTGTAGTAAAAATCCGATGCGAGTCCATTTCAATGAGTTTTCACTATTTCGTTTCCGACGTTTCTTTAGCATCATTACTGCATTATTATTTTTCTTACTTTCTTTGAACAAAATTAATTGCCACTGCTTCCTGTTGAGATCGTGTTTCATAACTCATTTTTTACTAATCCTCAATAATAGTAAATTTGGGGTTTTTGTATCAACTTAGTTTAAGATGGAGTTTTAATGAATCCCAACATTTGAGTGGGGTTTTTGTACCACAAGTTTGGTCACCTTGGGTTTTTATGACTAGTTTTGTAATAATGTATCTTTTAATCCTAATCATATTTCTACCGTATCAGTATCTCTATATCAAATCCAGTTTCCCCTTTTTATGATTTTTTCGGTATAAGCCTCGATCGATTTTTCCCCTTCTATAACTTAGTTGTCAGATGACGCTTTGTTAGAACAATAGAGCACATGCCAGGGGAAAATTGCAAGACTTGTGTTTGTACCATAAGTAAAAATACTACTTAATGGGCCAAATTGATACTTGAATCATCTTTTGGTCCTCATCCAAGCCTGCTAACCAGTCAACCAAAGAAATCCACTCGCCCCAAAGCACAAGCGATCGATGGTCAAAGACGGTCAACTGTCAAAGTTAACGTCCGGTCAAGGTCAATGGTCAAAGTCAACCGACGGTCAACTATCGAAGTCAGTCGCACCCCTAGCCAATTTTATGTCTTGCATCCAGCAACACGGATAACCAATTAACAGCCAATTTCGATCGCGGCCGATTATGCTGCCTGTCGATCCATCGATCTGCGACCGATTATGCGATCAGCCAATCCATCCCATCTGCAACCCGGTTATCTTTGCCCGGCCGATCCACCTAATCTGCCCGGGCTTATGCTGTCAGCCAGTCCATCGATCTGCCAGTCCATCCATTATGCAAAATTGTTACATGGAGACATGAATATGCGATTCCATGCAACATTCATTCCAGCGATTTAACCATAAATCATCATGAAGGCATGTGGAATTGAATTCAGCGATTTCGATCATGCGGCACTAATTGTAGCGATTTCGGACATGCGAGAATTAATTCCCCGTTTCATATGGAATTGAATGGGGAAGACATAAAGGGGGCAGTTACATATAGAATTCATTATAGGAGCATAAATGGGCAGTTAATGTAATTTATGTTCACATTGGAATTATATTTTTCATTGTATAAATAGGGAGACAGAAAATCAGTCGGGGGTAGCCAATAGGAGAAAAACATACTTGGTAATACAAAAATCAATAAAACATTTCTCCCCAAGGGGATTCATCCGTGGACGTAGGCAAGCCATGCCGAACCACGTAAAACTTGCATTCATCTTTGATCTCTTTATTCGCTTTCCAATCCGTCTCCAAACCCCAATACTCACCAAAACTATCAATTCATCGTGTTTCGTGCCCAAAAGTAATTTTGGGTACAAACATTGGCGCCTGACTAAGGGGATATACGAGAAAAGAAATCGTGCTTTCCCATTGAAAAAAGTTGTAGAAAATGCTTCAAAATCGTGTCCGTGAAAAAGCGATCCGAGCATTTTGAAAATCAACTGCTGCAGTCGATTGATCGCAAGCTACTGCAGACTAGTTTGATCATAATAGTCATGATCCAGTTGATCGCATTTCTTTGGCCGTATAATCGCACATACTACGATCCGATTGATTGCAAGCTAATGACCAAGATTAACCGTTTGATTTGCTGAAGCTATTAGTCATGGATACGTGAAAATCGCATCATTACAAAATCGATTAGTGATAACGCTCGTTTCGCGGCAAAGATGTAGTGAAATACCATCAAAGCTTTTATAGGATGTTCGATCCACAACATGGATGGATCCAGATTTCGATTTCTATCACTGTGCCGTCCAGGTGATCGCAGTTCTGCCGATTCGATTAATCACAATTACTATAGCCCGGCATCGCGATCGGAAGCCACCGGGGGCCGACTACATTACAAAAATCACAAAGGTTGTTGCGGGATGTTCGATCCGCGGCATGTTCAAGTCCAGTCCGAAAAAAATTGCTTCTCAAATAACGCATTATCCACTGTTCAAGTTTGTTGTATGACAAAATCGATACTGTCATGATCGCAAAGTTGTCAAGTTGTCCACATCTCAAGGTGCTTGAATACCCAAGGGAAAACCTCCAGAAAAGCATCTCAGAAAATTCCTGAAAAAGGGGCACAAAAGTGCAGCAAAATCATGGTGAAAATTCCATGAGTAACGGTAACAGTCCAACAAAACTGTTGCAAAAAGTCAAAGAGAAAAGATAACACCACCAACAGCCGTTGCAGAAATTTCAAAACAAAAAGCAACAGTTCGTGAAAAACGTGGCGAAAAAAGTTTCAAAAAAAAAAAAGCCCGGCGGCCAACAAAAAGCCGACATAAAAAAAAAAAAAAAAAAAATTAATTGCCGATTAATCGGATGCTGCAAAATCGGCGATTAATTCGAGGTTTTGATTTGTTGCGGCGCGATACAACTTAATTTCGTAGCCCTGTTCCAATGGAACGCGGTGCAAATTAATCCCGTAGCCCTCGGATTATTCCGCCCAGTTTCTCTTGCCTTGCGGATATCTACACCCCACTAGGGCTTGGTCTAAAAATTTGTTTCGTTGATATCTTCTTCGTCTCACGTCCTTAATTGGATGATTTTTGGCTCGTTGCGATCGCATTTCAATATCCTACGACATAAAGGTAAAATTTTGCAATTGGAGAATAATATTTTTTGGGGACAATCACGTCATCAACATGTTAGAGCAAGGCGCCGACCAACCAATTTTGTTTCCTCAATAACTTCTTCTTCGTGCATCCAAACGAGTGATTGTCGGCGATAAGATCGTATGTCAATTACCAAGATCGTGAAGGCAACATTCCAATTTTCGGAGAAAGTTAAAATTTTTAGAAATGTAAAATGACAACACCGAAAGCGGTCACATCCAATCACCAACGAAAATATCAAAGTCGATTGATCAATGCTGCAATCCTTTTCCACATAACTATTACAGGCCGATTGATTGAACTATTGTAATCCGATTTCCGCGGCAACAACTGTTGGCCTGTTGATCGAACAGCCACAGTCCTTTTTAATTCCTACTGATCCGATGGGTCGAATTTGTAGTCCGATTTTCCCGAAAAACAAGTTTCAATCGATTTCCTCTCAACCGATTCAGTCGATTTTGCGCATAACTGTTGCGGTGCGGTGATCACATTCTGCCGAAATACGATTAAAGTGGCAACTATCTTCGATCGACTTTGGGCTTAATTGGTGCATTCCCGATCCACAGACAAATCAATTACTAAGTCGAGGCGAGGCGCTAAGGCAACTATAACTAATCATCGTCATTTGGAAAACACAGACATAGCCGGTGGACATCCTAATCACTTCGAAGCGAAGTCGCGACAACATTTTCAATAAGGTAAGTATACAATTTACATATTTTTGCATCTTTTCATATATTCATGCATACTTTTGGTAAGACACCTTTAATGTGGCAAGCATCTTCTCAACGAGGGATGCACACATTTCAATTCTCAACGCGCATCCGGAATAGTGGGATTGGCCCCCCACGCGAATTCCGGGTAGTGAGACATATTCAAAATCCCATGCGCGAGCAAAATGCAGCAAGGCGGTGCCCCTTGTGCAAGCATTGAGCAAGACATGACAATTACTATCTTCCGGGGGCAAGTTGCATATCACTTCAACATGACTGACCATCACTTGGGGGCGAGATATGTAACACCTCGTGGTCTAAAATTACTCTTTTGGGGCAAGCTGTGTAACACTTCATACGCTTGGGGGCAAGTTACATAGCACCTAATTGCAGTTAAGTTCCTGAAAATCGAAACTTCAGGTAACCCAAACTTCTTAGTCCAACGAGTTGTAGGATTAAGAGGGGGCGAACGTACACCCTAATATTTTCATGCAATTATTACAATCAATAATTTTTAACTACCATAGATACGTTATTGTACTCCAGTTCAAAAGCAAGCTACTTTTTCGTTGGGCCTTGGCCCATGCGATCGATTTGCTTACGTGCAGCTTTACTCGTTGGGCGCAACTGATGCGGTCTGGTGGCACTCGGTTGGGCGCAATCCCGTCTTTGTCTAGTTTTTTATTCGTAACCGTTACACCTATGTTTATCGAACATTTTAAGTCCAAGTCCCTCGATTCTTCTGCATTCCGGTGATCACAGTGATGCGATCCCACTATGCTTGTAGTTCTGAATGACTCATTGCGAAATTCTTTGCGGGGTAGCTTTGTTCGTTCTTTCTTTGCATTCCGGTGATCACGGGCGAGGCGATCAGCTATGCTTTGCGATTCCTGATCCAGCTCATCGCGGCTGCTGCGGTATAACTTTGTTCGTTCTTTCTTGCATTCCAGGTGATCCGCCTAATGCAGTCCGGCTATGCTTGCGTTCTGCAGTCCGCTCATCGCAGTTAACTGCGCGGTGTAACTTTGTTCATTCTTTGTTGCATTCCGGCTGATCACGGCTGATGATCCATCTATGCTCGCATTCTGCTGAGTCCAGTGATCGCGGCTGGCTGTAAATGGCTGTTTCGTTTATTCTTCTTGCATTCGGTGATCGCCGATCGCTGCTGCAATGCTCGATCTTGCTGAGACGGTGATCGATTCTTTGCGATCGGCTCTGTTTTTGCTCCTGCAGTCCGGTGATCGCAGCTGCTGCAATGCGATTTGCTCGCAACTCTGCGCATCCACGGTGATCGCGCAATTTCTTTGTAGTGCGATTTTGCTCCTGTTGAGCCAGCTCTCGCAGCTTTGCAATGCTCGAAGCTGCTGCATGCCGTGATCAAGCTGCTGCGAATCCAACTATGTTCGCAACTCCTGCAGGTCGAGATGATCGCATGCTTTGCATGCGCTTTGCTCGCAACTCCTGCAATCGGTGACCGCAGCTGTTGTAGTGCGATTTTGCCCTGCAGTCGGTGATCGCCGATCTTTGCAATGCTCGACAGCTTGCTGCCTGTCAAGCCGGTGATCGAAGCTGCTGCAGATCCGGCTACTATTACGCAACTCTGCAGTCCACCGGATCGCGGTGTTCGCAACTCCCCGCTGAGTCAGGTGATCGCAGCTTCTTTGCATTGCGCTTTTTATCGTCACTCCTGTGATCCGGTGATCGTAGCTCTGCGGTGCCGATTTTGCTTTCGTCACTCCTGCCCGATCCAGCTTCACTCAATGTTATTCTTTGCCCATTTCCAACATCACTCGCTCCATTATCAAGCTTCCATTTTGCATCACCTTAGTATTGTTTTTGCGGCACTTGGGGCGACTTGATTACGATCTCCACAATCAACGGCGTTTCTTTTACGCTTCGGCAACATAAATGTACTCTTGGGGGCGTCTTGATTTCCGCAAACAACAAGGGAAGTTCGCCAATCACCTCAATATCAATAGTCCACACATGGGGGCGAGTTTTATCATTGACTAAGGAACACGAAATTTTTCTTAACCCCCAACAAGTTGGAGGTTAAGAGGGGGCGATGTTTGTACCATAAGTAAAAATACCACTTAATGGGCCAAATTGATACTTGAATCATCTTTTGGTCCTCATCCAAGCCTGCTAACCAGTCAACCAAAGAAATCCACTCGCTATCAAAAGCCTTGATCGATGGTCAAAGACGGTCAACTATCAAAGTTAACGTCCAGGTCAAGGTCAATGGTCAAAGTCAACCCGATCGGTCAACTATCGACTATCAGTCGCACCCCTAGCCAATTTTATGTCTTGCATCCGAAGCAACACGGATAACCAATTAACGACCAATTTCGATCTGCGGCCGGTTGTGTTTGCCCGTCGATCCATCGATCACCGGCCCGATTATGCGGCAACATATCCATCCGATCTGCCCGGCCCGATTATGCGCGGCCATCGATCCCCTGAATCTGGCCCGATTATCTTTTCGGCCCATCCATCGATCTGCCGGTCCATCCATTATGCGAAATTGTTACATGGAGACATGAATGTGCGATTCCATGCAACATTCATTCCAATGATTTGATTATAAATCATCATGAAGGCATGTGGAATTGAATTCCAGCCGATTTCGATCATGCAAAGCACTAATTGTAGCGATTTCGGACATGCGAAATTAATTCCGGCCGTTTCATATGGAATTGAATGGGGAAGACATAAAGGGGCGATTACATATAGAATTCATTATAGGAGCATAAATGGGCAGTTAATGCAATTTATGTTCACATTGGAATTATATTTTTCATTGTATAAATAGGGAGACAGAAAATCAGTCAGGGGGGGGGGGTAGCCAATAGGAGAGAAAAACATACTTGGTAATACAACAGTCAATAAAACATTTCTCCCCAAGGGATTCATCCGTGGACGTAGGCAAGCCATCTTCGAACCACGTAAAACTGCGTTCATCTTTGATCTCTTTATTCGCTTTCCAATCCGTCTCCAAACCCCAATACTCACCAAAACTATCAATTCATCGTGTTTCGTGCCCAAAAGTAATTTTGGGTACAAACAACTTGTTTCCAGTTGTTTATAAGGCGGCGAAGGATAAGGATGCAACAATTTATGACATGATAGCAAATGGAGTTTGGGTCTGTGATTTTAAGAGACCATTAAATTTGAATGAGCAATTAGAATGGGATCTTTTGAGACGTGACTTAAATCATGTTCCTGAGCTTGTTGAAGCGGACGATGAGTTAGAGATTATGGAGAATTTTAGTACTTCAAGATGTCATGAGAGACTGTCTGGCAACCTTGAAGAGTGCGGCTTCGATAAATTCCTTTGGAAAGGTAACATTCCAAACAAGGTGAGTTTTATCATTTGGGCTACTTTCCATGATTCGTTACCTACCAGGGATATGTTGCGACATCGAGGTGTAAACATTGATAGTGAGCAGTGTGTTTTATACAACTACGTCAGGGAGTCAGCAAATCACATGTTCATACATTGTAAGTGCTTTTTTGAGATTTGGAAATATTTTATCAAATCCTTTAGGATAGCCTGGCCATTGCCAAGTACTTTGATTCAATTGTTCGAAGCATGGTTTAACAATGTGTTGCAAGGGAGAGTTAAGGAGGTTTGGCAAATCTTACATTATGCGGTTTGTTGGATTTTGTGGAAGGAGAGGAATGGAAGAGTTTTTGGAGGTCGTCACAAGAGTGTGCAAGAAAACATTGATTTAGTTAAGCAATTGGTAGTCTTATGGTCTTGTGACAACGATACTTTTAAGTATGTTGATACTAATTTAATTTGGAGCAATTGGGAAACTCTCATGTGTATGTAATCCTTGTATTAACCTTGGTTCCTTTTTTCTTTTTAGTATAATTAACCTTCTCTTCGAAAAAAAAAATAGAGCACATGCCAAGGGTCCTACTACACGACAGAAGAGAAGATCTCCTTTATTTTGGTTCCCATGAGTTGAACACAAAACCTCTAAGCTCCATTAGTTGTTTTCCGTAGTGTATGTTAAAATCTTAGTCCCACATTGCCCAGTGAGCTGGCTCCCGATATATAAACCCTAAGAGGAAAGTCGAAAATTAGTCCTGCAAAAACCCTAAACGTATAAAAGGAACAAAAAAAAGAAGAAAAAAAAACAAAGCACAGTAAACGTCAATCACCTCAAAGATGTTGAATAAACGTTCTCGAAAAATTTCAAAGATGCTGAATAAGCCACTTCGAAAAGTGGTAAAGGGAGAGTTGCTCGCGATGCCAAGTCTTCCGGAGGAAATCGTCGTTGATATTCTCTCGTTGTTACCGGTGAAATCAATATTAAGATTCAGGTGTGTATGCAAAAACTGGTGCAATAATTTATTCACAGACCCTAAGTTTGTTAAATTGCATCTTAATCATGCTATTAAAAACAATAAGTTTATGTCACTTTTAACAACAAGCCATGTCCCCATGTATTCAGTTCCGAATTTGTTCTACTTGTCAGCAGCACCTAGTAATGATGAGTCTGTTGTTGAGACAGATTCACCATTCTCATTAGATGAGAATTTTTATTGTACTTATGGTTCTTGGAACGGTTTAATTTTATTGCCTAGTCCATATAAATATAACTGTCTTATGCTATGGAACCCATCCACAAAAGAAATTAAGGAAATACCAGAACCAGATGGAAGTATTGATTCTGATGATGAAAGTTATGATGGTACTCCCGGTCGTCGTGTGTGCACCCAATACGGGTTTGGTTATAGTCCCATTCTTGACGACTACAAGATTGTGAGAGCAAAAATATCCTATGAAGATTATGATTGGGTTAGCGATGGTAGTGAAGTTGAGGTATTTTCATTAAGATCAAATTCGTGGAAAAGAATACCATATATCATCCCTTATGACCTTGTCTTAGGTGGTAAGGCTGTTAAGCCTGTGATTTATAATGGAGCTCCACACTGGATAGGATCTTCGTCTGTCAGCCTTAAAAAAGGGCGAGAATTATCCATAGCCACCTCCATAGTTATCATCTCGATTGACCTAGAAAACGACACTTTCAAGGAAGTTCTACTTACTCTAGAACTACAGAAATCACTCTGTTATGACCATAGGGCCATCGACTTATCTGACTCTTATGATGGCTCGTATCGGTTCGATATTGATATTTTCTTGGGCATATTTGGTGGGTGTCTTTGTTTAGCACACGGTGGTGAACTTGATTTGACGATGAACAACAATGGTGATATTTCGATATGGGTAATGAAGGAATATGGAGTGAAAGAATCTTGGACTAAAATGTTCTCCGTTTCTACTCGATCAACACAAAGGTCTCTCAAGTATTCTACGATGACACTAATGGACTTCAGAAATGGTAAGATTCTTTTTCTCAAAGATGAGAGCTCACTGGTTTTATATGATCCAAAACATGAAACTGCTAATGTTGTGCTTAGTTGTGGTCTCTCTTTTGAAGGCTGGTCTTGCATTGATACATACGTGGAGAGCTTAGTGTCCCTCAATTCGGGTATCTATTTGGGTTAGCCAAAGCGTGTTAAGATCTAGACCAAGAGATAGTATATCATTTTATTGGTGATTTTACTTTTGAACTTTGTTATTTGGATGCTCTTATAGAGAATTATGAACTTGAACTTCGTTATCTTTTCTGCGTTTCGCTTACATTCAGTTATTAATGAAAATGCTTAAAATCAAACAATACAATAAAATGCTTAAAATGAAACAATACAATATTAAACCCAAGAAGGCACACACAATTATTTAAAAATACTAGTACAATCTGGGTTAAAGCCAAAATTTTGTGAAATATCTACAGAAAATGGGCCATTTGTTCAAATATTTTTAAAACCTGGTTCAAATGGACGAGTAAAAATTAATATGGGTGAAATGGACAAAAAAATAAATAAATAGCAAAGATGAAACTGGATTCATCCCGACTTAAACTTAAAAAAATAGCAAGGATGAAACTGGATGCATCCTGATGTAAATTAAAAAAAAAACGAAAAATATTTGAAAATGGTTAGGATGAAACTGTTTACATCTTGGTTATTTTTGTATTTTTGTCCATTTAAACAGTATCAAAATCTAGATGTCTTTTTCACCCAGGATTTGTTGATTTTGATCTTTTTAACCAATTTTGTGAAATATCTAAAACCCCGACATAAAATTTGTTTGCATGAATCCTAATCTTGATCTTGAAACATCAAACTCGACGAAACCTATCTGACAAGCACCCATAACAATGGAAATCAAAGGGTTCGAACCTCCATTAACAAAGGCCACACAGTGGAAAGCATCATTCACTTTAAACAGATCCTACCAAGCAGCATTCCGTTGATTCTTAGGAAAGACGAAAGCAAGACTTTGTGGTGATATAGGAAATCCACTCTCGATCCAAGAAGGCATAGAGGATGACTTATAACAGGAGGTAAAAGGCACAATCAGAGCAACCATAGTCATATTGTCACTTTTAGCCCATTCATTCTAGACCTTAATAACCGCCTTGTAGATTGATGTCCCTAGAGTAGTATATGGAGTTTGAATGTCGATTTTGGTTCCTCCAATTCCAGTTTCCTTGTTGATGGACAGCAGCTTTTTGTCTATTGGTAAAGATTTACCGTGTATCTAGATCGATTTAATATCGAAAAAGTATTCTTATCTCCTTGCTGCAACTTGACTAGAGTTACAAGACACAACAACAAATATCAAATTTTGAAAGCCCCCATGAGTCAGTCAAACTTCCTCTGCTCATATCCAACTACAAATTGCTGTTGCAAATCCTGTTTGCAATTGCAAGAGCCCGTTGCTAAACCTCAAAAATTATACAGTGATCAAGGAGGGTGGTGGTTTATAAGGCTCGTAGAGTCTTTGCAACTTGCAAGACCATAAGTTTTGTGGTTTGTTTTTGGTTATTTGTTGTTGTTTGGTTGGGTGTCCTTAATCCTCTTGCCGTGTCAAAATAATCAATCAATAAATAAAAACTGAAATGGAGTACCATTTGTAAATGATTTATAATAGTTTCGCTGCAAGTTAATTATCTCTTTTTGATAATTTGTTTTTCTAGTGCAAATGCACTAATTCACTCTTCCTGTGATTTTAAACAACAAAACATATCTCATTTTTTCCGGGTTAACAATCACCATCTCAAGTGCCAAGAACCTATTAATATATGAACTATGTAGCCTTTATGTCAACTGTAAAGTATAATGTTTTCCCTAGAAACCGGGTTTGATTGCACCATTTCTATTTTTAAATTATCACAATTCCTTTTATTATTACCTAGGAAATTGCTAGTTAGGTTCCTTCTCTAATTAAGAATACTGCAAGTTTACATCATTTTGAGTAAAAAAATAGAGCAAAACAGTAATTTGAGTTTGCGGAATCAGGGTTCAGAGCATGTATAAAAGGTCTAATTTAGAGTCGCAGTTGGCAAGTGAGAACAATCACGATGACGTGAGTATATAGGAATTCAAAGCTCTATGGATTGATGCCAAGACAAACTAAATATAAATTGTCGCACACATACATTTAGTTTATAAAAGAAAATACGGTGCTCAATATAAAACGGTGCAACCAAAGGAAGACAAACACATACAGTCATCAGACACCAGTACTGGATGGCTAAAAAGATAAGCAAAATCTAGAACCCGGACATATAATTTGGTTGCATGAATCCTAATCTTGACCTTGAAACATCAAACTCCAGGAAACCTATCTGAGAAGCACCGATAACAATGGAAGTCAGAGGCTTTGAACCTCCATCAACAAAGGCCACACAGTGGACAGCATCATTCACTTTGAACAGATCCCACCAAGCAACATTCCATTGATTCTTAGGAAAGATGAAAGCAAGACTTGGTGGTGTTATAGGGAAGCCACTGTTAAGCCAAGAAGGCAGTGTGGATGATTTATAACAAGCCGTAAAAGGCGCAACCGCAGCAACCATAGAAATGTTTTCGCTTTTCGCCCATTCATTGTAAACCTTAATAACAGCGTTGTAGATTGATGTCTCCAGAGTAGTATATGGAGCTTGAATGTCGATTTTGGTCCCTCCGATTCCAGTTTCCTTGTTGATGGAGAGCAGCTTTTTGTCTATCGGTACAAGTTTACCATGTATCTGTATTGACTTAAGATCCACGAAGTACTCTTCGCTAGATTTTGGGTTAATCAAAAGTGGGGTGTATTCCAAAACTCTATTTGTATTACTCTTTGAAGAGAAGTCAGGATGAATGTAAGGACCACCCCCAAAATAAACGTTATTGCTAAACCCTCCTGATAATTCAAGAGCAAATATGCGAGGCAAACGATAATCTCTTGCAAACTGTGTAACTAGAGAAAGATAAGATGAACGCCCAAGACCAGCCACTCCTTCAGCCCCTTTAAAAAGTCCAGTTAAGAAATTACTAGTAGTTGCACATCCAAATGCATACCTGTGAGGTGAAACAACCGGAACCCCTTGGCTGTCAGGGTTAGATTTAACTGTCACTAGATCTATCGCGAGCTCACCATTTCCGACAGACCGAGTAACTGGGTTACTTGGGTAAATGCTGCACGGTTTTCTAGGAATACATGTAGTGTTGCTCACCATCCCGCATGGGCTTGCCGTGCATTTGATCCGCCGGAACGATGATGAACTGCCTTTATGACATTGAAGCCAAGGGAATTTCCCACCGAGATCGAGAACTAGTTTTATGCTGGTTAGAGGAGTTCCTTGGTTGAGTTTGATCCAATATTGGAGGGTTGATGAGTCTCTGCCTAGTTCAAAGACTATACCAGCAGCGTGAGAAGAAGTGGAAGGTAATTGAGAAACAAATAAGAGAAGAACAAAAAATTGAATAATAGACGAATGAAAATAAGAACCCATGAGATTTAGAAGAAAATTATGAATTGTGGTTATGATAATGAAAACAAACTGCTCATTGGTTGTATATATAGAAGTGCCGGTGTGAAGTTCCTGGATTATGCAAACAAGCTACTACTCTTAATGGCGTCACTCACTCAACTTCTATTACGTCTTGTCTCGTAGATCATTTGTTAATTAAGACGATAAGTTGTAGTTAATATATACCTAGATTAATTAATAGATCTGTTCTTGGTTAATGCAAACAAAACTTCTTAATTAGAAACCATCTGAACAGCCTGCATACTATCAATTAAAGTCGCTTTCCACTTGAGGTTGCATTTAAAGACGGAGAACGATGAACGTGAAGTTGGACATAAAGAATCAAAACTTTGCTAATAGTGTACACCGACTCTACCGCATTAAGTTACCAATCTGGCTAGTTTTCTACTGCTATATAATTTCTCAATTTCAAGAGAACAAATTCTAAGCAAGTGGGTGATTTTGGATCTCTGTGCACTCGATTGTATATGGGCATTAATTATTTTTTGATATGTATGACTTTCTGTTTTTGTTTAGTTAAAACTAAAAAATTTCATCTTTGAGTAAAGTATGGAACTGTTCTTGGTTGATGTAACGTTGCATACTAATTTAGAGCTGGTCTGGTGGTCTTATCTCCTTGCTGCAACTTGACTAGAGTTAGAAGACCCAACACGGAAGAGCAGAATTGGAAAGACAAAAAAAAAAAAAAGAGCATAATTATTGCATAGTCCTCATGAACCAAAGGAGCTTCCCCTTGTATATGTTGACCATAGAAACCGTATAAAAGTAGTGCAAGTATAATGCATAAGATATATGTTTGTACCCAAAATTACTTTTGGGCACGAAACACGATTAATGGATAGTTTGGTGTGTATTTTGGGTTAGGAGGCGAATTGAAGATAATAGAAATTGACACAGGTTTGCACCCAGAAATATTTCCGGGTACTAAACACGATGATTTTCGTGTTCTTGATGTAAACGGGGTTAAAAACATGAAACTAGAATAAAGAAATGAGAAGCAGATTTTACGTGGTTCGGCATGGTTTGCCTATGCACAAGTAATGCATAAGATATACATGACGTGGTTGTCTTAGTGAGAGCAAGTCCTATGCACAAGTAATGGACAAAGAAAAGATTGTAATCAAGGAAAGGAACGATATTACAACGTTCCAAAATGGAAACAGTAGAAAAAAAAGTTAGTGCAAGTGTAATGCATAAGATATGCATGACATGTATGGTTGTCTTAGTGTGAGCAAATCCTATCCACAAGTAATGGAAAAAGAAAACAAGAAATGGAACGATACTGCAGCGTTCCAAATGGGAACAGAAGAAAAAAATGGATGATACACTTAAAAAAAGAGTGAAACAAAGAGAGAAAAGGTAAAGATACACTTAACAAAATGGATGATCGTACGAGGGAGGTTCATTTCATATCCCTTTAATCCTTAATATCTGGTGGCCCAATAGGACGCCCATCTGGCGTGCACCAGTTACATACTTCGTAATCAATAATATTTGGTTGCTCGAACCCCAATCTCGACCTTGAAATATCAAACTCTAGGAAACCAATCTGACGTGCACCAATGACTATGGAAGTCTTTGGCTTTGAACCTCCATCAACAAATCCCACACAATCCACACCTTTTTTAACTCTTACCAGATCATACAAAGAGATGTTCCATACACTATGGGGAAAGATGAAAGCCACACCTGGTGGCACTGAATTGAATTCTGTCACAAGTGGCATGGTGGATAAGTTATAACAGGCAGTAAATGGCGCAACCGGGGTAACCATAGTAATGTTCGGGGTTGAATCACGCACTTTGGCATTAGCACTGTTATAGCGTTCAACCCATCTTGTGTAAGCTTTGATGAAGGCCTTGTAGATTGATGTCTGTAGAGTAGTATAAGGAATTTGAATGTCGATCTTCGTTCCTCCCATTCCAGTTTTCTTGTTAATAGACAACAACTTTTTGTTTATTGGTACGGTATCTCCTTGTACTTTAATCGATTTTACATCAATGAAATATTCTTCTTTACTTTTCGGATTAATGAGCAACGGTGTATAAGTTAAAACTCTGTCTGCCCAATCTTCATAACCATACAAATAATGAATGTAAGGTCCACCTCCAAAATAAATCTTCCCTCTCGTTTGGTTTAATTTGTCATCCTGAATGTTGTCGTGCAAATCTAGAGCAAAAATGCTGGAGAATCGAAATCCAACCGCAAATTGTGTAACAAATGATAGAGCAGATGAACGCCCAAGACCAGCCACTCCATTAGTACCTTTTGCAAGTCCACCTGAGATATTAACAGTAGTTGCACAACCAAAAGCACACCGGCCAAGCGAAGAAACCGGTGTTCCCAAGGTGACGTTGCTATCTTCGTTAGATAAAACAGTCACCAGATCCGACACTAGCTCACCTCTGCCGACTGAATTTGTTACTGGATTACTTGTGTAAATGCTGCAAGCATTTTTAGAAATACATGTACTATTGACTGGTTTGCTAGCTATAGAGCATAGCTCTGACGTGCATTTGACAGGTCGAATCGATGATGAGTTGTAGGCACCCTTATGACAAAGAAGCCAGGGTAATTTTCCACCCAGATCGACAACTAGTTTTACTGCAGTAGAAGGAGTTCCTTGGTTGATTTTGAGCATATATTGGAGGGTTGATGAATCTCTTTCAAGTTGGAACACTATACCACGAGAAGAAAAGGAAGGTAATTGGGAAGCACAAAAAGAAAAGAAGAAGAAATCGAATAACAGACAAAGAAAAACAAGAAGAAGAAGCCATGGATGGGATTTCAGGATCTCTATGTATCTAGTTGTGATTATGATAATGAAAACTAAATAATACAGGCGCTGGTTTTAAATCATTTGTTATAAAGAATTAATGGATCAGAGAGTCAACATTTAAGTTTGAACGCATTCAATTTTCGTGTCTCCTAGTCGTTATCATGCAACTTGGTACTTATCTATAGATTTGGTGAATCGAATATTCAAAGAGTGGACCATGACTTCAGAGATATTTAGTGGTTGAGTAAAAATGGTTCTGTGTTATTTATCCAGGCGAGATTGGGGTATACCCAAACTAATTGGGGTATACCCAATGAGACAGGGACATGGTGTGTCATTATTAAAAAGTGTGATTTTACTTTAATACCCTTGAAATAATTAAATTTTCAAAATAAACTCATTTCTTAATTTCATTAACCCTAAAATTAAAAAACTAACCAACTCTTAATCTTCTCTTCTTCTTCATCTTCATCTTCCATCAACCAAAGCCATATAAAAATCTTCAACTTTGATTTTTCAAAAAAATTATTGACTCTAACAATGAAAAAGACTATAAATGATGTTTAAACTCAAACCCATCATTGTGTTGTGTGATTTGATTGTTATATTAGGTTAGAAATCGAAAATTATGATTTTACGTGTTTTTGGCCTAAGCAAGGTCGTAGCATGCATATCTTGCCGACTTTTCATAACTGACCATGGCGGCGGCGTCAAATTTTCAACAGTAGTGGGTATTTTTGAATACCTTGTCAGGCCAAATACAGTTTTAAGGGTATTTTTTTGAATACCTTGTCAAGGCCAAAAACAAATAGGAAGGGTATTTTTGAATACCTTGCCTAGACCAATAAAATTTTATGTCATCTCCGTATGTCAAAAAACAAAAGTCGGCAAGGTCGACGATGAAGACCTTTAAGGCCACTTTTGGCGGCGAGGTCGACGATGAAGACCTTTCCCACTTTTTGGCCGGCGAGGTCGGCGATGAAGATCTTGCCTTACCACTTTTGGCCTAAGCATGATCTTCATTAGTCGACCTTGCCGACTTTTCATACTTTCGGAAAGAAAGTGTTGATTTATTCTTTGATTTTGAGTATGATTTCATATAACAGATTCACAATCCCCTTTTTTAGAAGTATTTCGGTTGTGTGCTTCATTTTCGTTGCAAGAGATATTCTCAAAAAAAAAAAAAAAATCATCAAAAATCATCCCACAAAAGTTCAATCAAAAACAAAATTTCATAACTTAAAATTCATAAGTTTTAATCTATTCAATCAATTTAAACTTAATTAATTAATCTAATCAAAATTTTAGGGTTAATTAAACGAGGGCAATTTTGCCATTTTGAAAATATTTGGTTAAGGGATGACCTCTTTTACTTCAAAATGACCCTATTTTGTCTCATTGGTATACCCCAATTAGTTTGGGTATACCCCAATCTCGCCAGGTTATTTATCAGTTGATAATAAAAATATTCAATCAATAAATGGGATCTGTTCCTGGTCGTGATACAATCTTCAACTTGGATAATATATATATATAGGATATTCGAAGAGTGGAGTCAGTGGAACACAATTCATTTATATTTGCTTGTTTCATTATTACTTTCCTAACAATCATATGTTGCAAATTCAAATGTTGCAAATTCATATGTTGCAAACTCATATTTTGCAAATTCATTATTATAAATTTTACCCCTTCTGTTTCAAAAATAAATAAATTAATCATTCGATCCACAGTTGATTTTGATCTCAAACATATTCAACGGAAGGAATAACCGGTACAGTGCTCCAAACAGCAACAGAAAAGTAAGAAAACAGAGAACAAATTGAACAAGAGAGAAACAATTACAGTCTCTCCTTAACTAAAATTCTCTAAGATTTGGCTGCTGGAACCCCAATCTCGATCTTGAAATATCAAACTCTAGGAAGCCTATCTGACGTGCACCAATAACAATGGAAGTTTTAGGCTTTGAACCTCCATCAACAAATCCCACACAGTCGACACCATCATTAACTCTTACCATATCAAACAAAGAGATGTTCCATACACTTTTAGGAAAGATGAAAGCTACACCTGGTGGATCATTATTTTGAAACATTCTCACTAGAGGCACGGTGGAAGAGTTAAAACATGTAGTAAAAGGCGCAACCGGAGTAACCCGAGTAATGTTGAGGAAGTCATTCAATTCAGCATTTGCATTGTTAAAGCTTTCAGCCCATTCAGTATACGCCTTAGTAAATGCCTTGTAGATCGATGTTTCCATAGTAGTATAAGGAATGCGGATGTCGATCTTCGTTCCTCCGGTTCCGGTTCCGGTTTTCTTGTTGATGGATAATAACTTTTTGTTTATTGGTACAGTTATACCGTGTACCTTGATCGATTTCACATCAATGAAATATTCTTCCTTACTTTTTGGGTTGATCAGGAACGGTGTGTAAGTTAAATCTCTATCCTTCAAATCATCAAAGCCAAATAAATAATGAATGTAAGGTCCACCCCCAAAATAAATCTTACCTCCCGTTTCACCTGACTTTATATCGGTATTGGTATCGTGTAAATCCAGAGCAAATATTCGGGAGAACCGAAATGCAACTGCAAGTTGTGGAACTAGAGAAAGAACTGAGGAACGTCCAAGACCAGCCACTCCTTTAGAAGTTTTTGCAAGCCCACTTAAGATACTGCCTGTAGTTGCACAACCGAATGCACACCGGCGAGGCGAAGACACTGGTGTCTCCCAGCTGTCAGGATTAGCTGCAACAGTCACAAGATCTGAAATGAGCTCACCTTTGGCGATAGATCGAGTTACCGGGTTTCTGATGTAAATGCTACATGAATTGTTATGGGTCTTTGCAGTGCCACTGCACAATACACATCTGCTGATTGGCCCCTCCGCTTTCGAGCATTGTGGCGACTTGCAGCTAACTGGTCGGTGTGATGATGAATTGTATCCTTTATGACAACTAAGCCAAGGTAATCTCCCACCAAGATCGACTACTAGTTTTACTTCGGCTAGCGGTGTTCCTTGGATGATTTTGATCATATACTGGAGAGTTGATGGATCTCTCTCAAGATCGAATATTATACCAGCATTTTTAGGAGTAGTTGATGTAGGTGTCTGAGCATTAGAGAAAGAAAAAAAGACGAAGAGAAGAAGAAGAAGAAAACGAATAAAAGAAAAAGAAGAAGCCATAAGATTTAGAAGATGGTGATAATAATTAACCTCGCATGGGTTTCATTTATAGAGTGCATTGAAGTCAACATGAAAATCTGCGCAAGCAATCAGTTTATGTATTGCAAATGGGGTGTAGTTGATTGTTTAGCTTATTTAATGCTGAGAAGAAATGGATATGTTTAAATGTTCTTGGTTGATGGAAACACCACTAGTAGACATGAACTCTGTGTTACATAGAAAACTAATTAACCAGAGAGCATAGTGGATCAGTGAATCTTGTAAACTTATCTTAAGTGGGATCTGTTCTTGGTCGAGATGCAATCAACTTGGTTGTTAATTATAAGGTGGTAAAAGGGAAATTCAAAGAGTGGAGCATGTTCTTCATTAATTCAATCAATACACTTGTTAGCCTTACGAACATTGCGCTACTCACAACACTACTTCATAGCAAATTGGCTATTTTTTACAATGTAACTCCCAATTTCAAGGGAATAATCTTCTTTCAGAGAAAACTTAGGACCACGAATTTTGATTGACATTTTTTGAAATTGAAAGATTTTGAGGTTGAATGATAAAGTTTGAAATTAAATTATGAAGAATGCGTAGGTATAGGTGTAGAAGGTGTGATTTTGGAATTAAAATTTATAATGAGGGAATTCATAGCCGTTGGATGGACTAGTCGTTGCCAGCTCAATCTGAACCGCTCGGCTCTGTATGATATGATGCTTGTCTCTGTTGCATCCGAGCCTCGGATTTGTGTGAGCCGCTCGGTCCATATGGAACCGATCGTAGACGCGATGAATAAATCCTTCGATTCAATGGTTTGTTCATCCATTTTAATGATTTGCCAGCCCACTCTAGGTATATAATGATTAATGATTTGCCAGCCCACGCCATGCGCCTATGGAAAACCCTTGGTCCCAGATGCCAAGCCAAACCAAACCTAGCCAAGCTAGCCGCGCCATGCCAAACGCACTTTGTCTTGGCCCTAGCCATGCTAGTCACATCATGCCAAGCCAAACGCCCTTGCCTTGGCCCTAGCCACGCCATACGCCCATGGCAAACCCTTGGCCCCACATGCCAAGCCTAACCACACCCTAGCCGCGCCACCTTGTTGGCCTTCCCTCGCGGCTACCAAAACGAATGCGTGCAACAATCGATGGTTTCCCTTCAATCCCAGGAGCAAATCTTAGCCATTCAAGGTTACCAGACGACACATGGTAACCTTTGGCCCGAAAACCTAAGTTTGGCCATGCCAAACCTTGCCATGCCAACGGCATGCCAACCTAGCCACGCCACCACGTTGGCTCTCACTACGCGGCTACCAAAACGAAGGAGTGCAACAATCAACGGTTTCCCTTCAATCCCATGAGCAAATCCAAGCCATCCAAGGTTACCAGACAACACATGGTAACCTTTGGCCCGAAAACCTAAGTTTGGCCACGCCAAACCATGCCATGCCAACGATATGCCAACCTAGCCGCGCCACCACGTTGGCCCTCACTCGCGGCTCGAAAAACGTGCGTGCAACCGATCAACCGTTGCCCCTCCTCTCAAGATGCAAAATCTCGACCGTCGAAGGTCACCAGGCTGGAAAGTTTCCCGAGCTTGACTTGCCAAGCCACAACGTGCTACATGTTTTCCAAAACATTCGAGACATCAACAAAAACTGAGGGATCCTCTTTGGGTATTGGTTTGGCGGTTTACAGCGTGCGGCATACACTACGCCCGTCATAAGGAAGTGTCATAAGGGTGAGGCGGTTAGTAAATATGGGAAGTTATGTGTGAAACATTCATGGGACATAAAGCACATGCGCTAACAACTTTATGGGACATCAATTCCATAACGTTAGCAGTTTCATGAAAACCAGTTTCATGCGTTAACCACTTTATGGAACATCAATTCCATGCATATGGTTACCACCTCCACCCATTTACTTCTCCACTCCTTAATAAGACCAGGGTACGTTTTTAATCCGACTTGTATAAATAGGTCTTACCTATTTCCATTGAACAACAAGTTCATACAGGAGATACAACACTCAGAAATACTTTCTTGCTAGCTCATCTTGTGAGCTCTCTCACTTTTCTGATAACAAGTCGTAGTAACCCAACTACTCTTCCAGAATCAACTATTCTGGTCTCACCCCTTTCCTTGCTTCCCTCCCCAAAACCAACCCATTCTCCTCCACTTTGTGACCGAAGCAAGCCTGGAACGACCATTTCTTGGTTTAGGCCGGACTTGTATAGATTGATGTCTCGAATCTGAAGTACTCCCTTGCAGTACATTGTTTAGGGTTTAAATTGTTTCTCACCTGCACACCCGCAATTACCGAAATCAGCAGAAACCATTTTGACCTATAAACACTAGGTTAGAGTTTCCTCATTAATTTGTATCTAATTTGAAGATCTTAATGAATGTTCTTATAATTTTCATGGAGTTTACTTAGATTGTTCTATACATTTTACTTAGGGTGTGGTTGTAGGATTTCCTGCAACTGCACTCTCAAGCATACCAATTAGGAATCTTATAATTGAAAGTTGACATCTTCTTTCTCAGATTTAAAATTAAAGGTGCACTAACACAAATATATACAGAGATGCTAATCATGTTGTTGATTATGCAGCTAAGTATGCTGCCAGCCTAACGAAAATTGCGCTACACGCAATGATAATTAATCAATTCTTACGATTAATCTACACTCTGCCGCATGGTCTTATCTTGTTGAAGAAAATTGACTAGAAAGACACCCCATTGGACGGCGGTTATCTTGACTCGATTGGTTAGATGAGAAACTATTTATTAGAAGAAAGGAAACATATTACAAGCAACATGACCACATGAGTGAACCATTCACTAAATAGCAAATTTATCAACTTGCTATTTGAATTAACAAAAATTTAAACCTAACAAATTTGAATGTTGATAGCTAAAATTAACTTGTACTTGTATTTATTTAATAATAACAGGTGAATATAAATTATAAAAGGGGGAAAAGATTGTACTAAGAAGAAAACGATATTACAACCAAAAGGACTACGAAGAGTGAATTGAACTGAAAGAAGAAAAAAATATTAAAAAAAAATATGGCAAGGATAAAAATGGATGCTTGTTCTAATGGTGGGTTCAAAACTCTAGATCTTTAATATTTGGTTGCTCGAACCCCAATCTGGATCTGGAAATATCAAACTCTAGGAAACCAATCTGACGTGCACCAATGACGATGGATGTCTTAGGCTTTGAACCTCCATCAACAAATCCCACACAGTCGACACCATCCTTGACTCTTACCAGATCATACAAAGAGATGTTCCATACACTCTTGGGAAAGATGAAAGCTACACCTGGTGGCGCCGAATCAAATGATGTTAAAAGAGGTATGGTGGATGAGTTGTAACAGGAGGAAAAAGGCGCAACAGGAGTAACCATAGTAATGTTTGCGAAATCAAGCACTTTGGCATTAGCATTATTATAGCGTTCAACCCATCCAGTATAAGCTTTGATATATGCCTTGTAGATTGATGTCTGCAAAGTAGTATAAGGAAATTGAATGTCGATTTTCGTTCCTCCGATCCCAGTATTCTTGTTGATGGACAATAAATTTTTGTTTATCCGTACAGTTTCACCGTGTACCTTGATCAATTTCACATCAATGAAATACTCTTCCTTGCGTTTTGGATTAACTAGGAGCGGTGTGTAACTTAAGACTCTATCCGCCCAATCTTCATATCCATACAAGTAATGAATGTAAGGTCCACCCCCGAAATAAATCTTACCCCTCGTTTGGTTTAATTTGTCGTCATTAATGTTGTCGTGTAAATCCAGAGCGAAAATGCGAGAGAATCGAAATCCAACAGAAAATTGTGTAACGAATGAAAGAGCGGATGAACGCCCAAGACCAGCCACTCCGTTAGCACCTTTTGCAAGTCCACCTGAGATATTAACAGTAGTTGCACAACCAAAAGCACACCGGCCAAGCGAAGAAACCGGTGTTCCCGGTGACGTTGCTATCTTCGTTAGATAAAACAGATCACCGAGATCCGACACTAGCTCACCTCTGCCGACCGAATTTATTCTTGGATTACTTGTGTAAATGCTGCAAGCATTTTTAGAAATACATGTCCTATTGACTGGTTTGCTAGCTAGAGAGCATAGCTCTGACGTGCATTTGACAGGTCGAATCGATGATGAGTTGTAGGCACCCTTATGACAAAGAAGCCACGGTAATTTTCCACCCAGATCGACAACCAGTTTTACTGCAGTTAAAGGAGTTCCTTGGTTGATTTTGATCATATATTGGAGGGTTGATGAATCTCTTTCAAGTTGAAACACTATACCACGAGAAGAAGAGGAAGGTAATTGCGAAATTAAAAAGAAAAGAAGAAGAAATCGAATAACAGACAAAGAAAAACAAGAAGAAGAAGCCATGGATGGGATTTCAGGATCTCTATGTATCTAGTTGTGATTATGATAATGAAAACTAAATAATGAGTGTACACAAATATGTGCCCAAATTTCAAGAGTAATCACCAAATCTTTATTAATTTCTTTTATGAATCTTACAAGAATGATAAGAATACAAGAAAATAAGAATTATTCTGGATTTTCTCTCTCCTATTTGCTTTCTCACCCTCTTAAAAAGATCTCTCCTGCTTAAGTCTACTTGGTCCTTTATATAGGGTATTACATAATGGATGACAGCTAAGCCAACCTTTATTTTCGGATCTGGCCTGCGTCATTCTCGCAATCTTACAAGGGCTTTCTTCGCATGTGTTCTTTAATCTCGCAAAGTCTCCACACTTTCCTCGTGATTAGGATGATGTCACCTGCTACGTCACTCTTCAAATACTCTGTAATGATTTTCGCAAACTTTTGTTGGTTAAATCTTCGCTGGGACACTGCTGTTGCGAGATTGTGCTCCTACATCTTGCCTCTTCTCATGCCTTCTCTGCGAAGGGGAGAAAGATATGAGAACCTCTACTTCATAATGCCGCAACCGCTCATCTTTCTACCTTCTCCTATACTGACAAGACTCCGTACTTTACGCAGAATGAACTACACGTGTCTCTTCAACCATCTACTTCTTGACACGTCTTTTATAACCGTCATTTCTCAATCGTTCACGTCTTGTCTTCGCATTAATGAGTTTATCTTTTCGAGATCTCCTTCTCTCTATATATATCCTTCTTAATCTTCCTCATCTTTCTTTTTACTTTCCTTTCATTCTCTCGGCAACTTTTCTTCAACATCTTTTCGGAAGTTCCGTTTATGCTACTTCATTTTTTTGTTTCTTCTCTTTTTAATCTTTACTTCTTCTTCATTCCCATACTTAAAAGATGCCTCCAAATGGTCGTAGGTATGAAACTTCTTTTGAAGAAGTTCAAAAAAAATCTCAAAAATAGAGGTTTCACATTATTCACCATTCCTGATCAGAATTCTAAATCCATTCTTTCTTCTAGATTATTTTCTGATCATCATTGTAACAATGAAGAGATCATCGTCTCGCTAGGTCAGCTTCTCGCTGGTCTTCCCATACCTCTTTATGACCCCAATGTCCCTTTATTTTACAAGATCCTTTCTCATGCGAACTTTTCACGAGCCATCTACCAATTGTGTGGAGATGGTATTCGCCTTATACTGGAATTTTCCCATCGCGGTGCAGGTTTGAGATCTCTTTATCCACCAGAGCTTAGAGACCCTAAGTTCGCTGATCTAGAAATCACCATGAAGAAGGAAAGTACAAGGTTAAATTATATTAATCAAGAAATATAGTTCAAAAGATTTACAAGCTTATTTTTGTCAAAAACATTAGAATCAACACTAGATTTCAAAACTTTTTGCTGAATCTGGGCTGATATGTGTCGAAGATGCTTTAGACGCGCTTATTATTTTTTTTTGCAATGTAATCCGCCGCAGAGTTATATTTCTTGTTTATATACTTCACCCGAGTTTATGGGAGTTTGTCACAGAAGCATTTTTTTTATGAGAAGGTTAAATTATTATATTAATCAGAAGCTTATCTTTGTCAAAAAAAAATTAGATTAAAGAGAAATTTGGGTCAACTGCCCAAATATTTTTAAAACATGGTTCTAATGGACCAGTAAAAATTATTATGGGTGAAATGGACACCTAAAAAATAACAAGAATGAATTTGGTTTCATCCTGGCTTAAACTTAAAAAATAGCGAGGGTGAAATTGGATGCATCCTGATGTAATTAAAAATCAGAAAAAGTATTTGAAAATGGGTAGGATGAAACTGTTTACATCCTGGCTTTTTTTTTTACATTCTCGTCCATTTAAAAAGTATCAAATTTTACATGTCTTTTTCACCCAGGAATTGTCGTTATTGGGTTCATTGACCAACTTTGTGTAGACATCAACACTAGATTTCAAAACTTTTTGCTGAATCTGGGCTGATATGTGCTGAAGATGCTTTAGACGCGCTTTTTTTTTTTTTTGCAATGTAATCCACCGCATAATTATATTTCTTGTTTATATACTTCACCTGAGTTTGTGGGAGTTTGTCACAGAAGCATTTTTTTTATGAGAAGGTTAAATTATTATATTAATCACAAGCTTATCTTTGTCAAAAAAATTAGATTAAAGAGAAATTGGGTCAACTGCCCAAATATTTTTAAAACATGGTTCTAATGGACCAGTAAAAATTAGTATGGGTGAAATGGACACCAAAAAAATAGCAAGAATGATTCTGGTTTCATCCTGGCTTAAACTTAAAAAATAGCGAGGGTAAAATTGGATGCATCCTGATGTAATTAAAAATCAGAAAAAGTATTTGAAAATGGGTAGGATGAAACTGTTTACATCCTGGCTTTTTTTTACATTCTCGTCCATTTAAAAAGTATCAAATTTTACATGTCTTTTTCACCCGGAATTGTCGTTATTGGGTTCATTGACCAACTTTGTGTAGAAATAAACACTAGATTTCAAAACTTTTTGCTGAATCTGGGCTGATATGTGCCGAAGATGCTTTAGATGCGCTTTTTTTTTTTTTTTTTTTGCAATGTAATCCACCGCAGAATTATATTTCTTGTTTATATACTTCACCTGGGCTTGTGGGAGTTTGTCACAGAAGCATTTTTTTATGAGAAGGTTAAATTATTATATTAATCACAAGCTTATCTTTGTCAAAAAAAATTAGATTAAAGAGAAATTGGGTCAACTGCCCAAATATTTTTAAAACATAGTTCTAATGGACCAGTAAAAATTAGTATGTGTGAAATGGACACCAAAAAAATAGCAAGAATGAATCTGGTTTCATCCTGGCTTAAACTTAAAAAATAGCGAGGGTGAAATTGGATGCATCCTGATGTAATTAAAAATCAGAAAAAGTATTTGAAAAAGGGTAGGATGAAACTGTTTACATCCTGGCTTTTTTTTACATTCTTGTCCATTTAAAAAGTATCAAATTTTACATGTCTTTTTCACCCACGAATTGTCGTTATTGGGTTCATTGACCAACTTTGTGTAGAAATAAACACTAGATTTCAAAACTTTTTGCTGAATCTGGGCTGATATGTGCCGAAGATGCTTTAGACGCACTTTTTTTTTTTTTTTTGCAATGTAATCCACCGCAGAATTATATTTCTTGTTTGTATACTTCACCTGGGCTTGTGGGAGTTTGTCACAGAAGCATTTTTTTATGAGAAGGTTAAATTATTATATTAATCACAAGCTTATCTTTGTCAAAAAAATTAGATTAAAAGAGAAATTGGGTCAATCGCCCAAATATTTTTAAAACATAGTTCTAATGGACCAAAATAAAAATTAGTATGTGTGAAATGGACACCAAAAAAATAGCAAGAATGAATCTGGTTTCATCCTGGCTTAAACTTAAAAAATAGCGAGGGTGAAATTGGATGCATCCTGATGTAATTAAAAATCAGAAAAAGTATTTGAAAATGGCTAGGATGAAACTGTTTACATCCTGGTTTTTTTTACATTCTCGTCCATTTAAAAAGTATCAAATTTTACATGTCTTTTTCACCCACGAATTGTCGTTATTGGGTTCATTGACCAACTTTGTGTAGAAATCAACACTAGATTTCAAAACTTTTTGCTGAATTTGGGCTGATATGTGCCGAAGATGCTTTAGACGCTTTTTATTTTTTTTTGCAATGTAATCCACCACAGATTTATATTTCTTGTTTATATACTTTACCTGAGCTTGTGGGAGTGGGAATTTTTCCAGAATAGCTAGTAGTAGCCTGTATGGTATTTTCTGCACTCCAAAAAAAAATCATTACAAGACTTGTTTGTTGTATCTTCACGGAAGTATATACGTACCCGATACTTGTACCTAATGATAATTTATTTTGTCTACATCACATTAAGACGCATCATTTGCGTGTTTAGACCGTTAAACCATTAATTTCCCCATATAAACTTTTGTATAGCAGCCAAGAATCATTTTCACATAGCTAAGACTAGCCATATCCCGAAGTCATGTAAATATGGATTAATAAATATGGAGTATTTAAGATGGTTTCCCAATTAAAGTCGTACATTAAGCGTCTAATAACTGAGTTGGTAAGACATTTGTGTTCTCAGTTGAAGCGCGTAAAATTTCAGGAATGACAATATCAACTCGTAATTGATGGCTTTTCATCGAAATCAAGGGACATTATTCATTCATACCGTCACCATGCATACGATCGACTTTGCTTCCAACATTGCCTATGTATATTTGCTAATAATTATGTTGACTTAACCACTTGATCAGTTGCTTCATCAATTAAGCTACATATTGATTCTGCCAGTTGATATATAAGAACATCTTCTTCTGTTTTTCTTGTTTATCCTTTGGTAATTGATACACACAGCCTCCTCTATAACGTATTTGACTTATACTAATAATTCACTTCTTAATACAATGCATTTGCAACAACTATGTATATAGTTGGCATATCATATTCTGATCAAAACATAATTAAAAAAATAAATAATAGTAATGAATAAATAAGTACTCAAGAGTTTACTATGAATAGAAACCTACTATTTGTATTTATATCTATCTATCTGTGTGTATATATATATATATATATATATATATATATAGAAAGAGATCTCTACTATCAACAACACCATCTTCAGTAAGCAATCCTCTTTGTATAACATTCAACTAGAGCTATGGGTGGTTTATTCATCAGCTTAAGGAGATCACATACAATTAGTGTTCTTGTAACAATCATGTTTTTAACATTATTTTTTGAGAATAGTACTGTTGATGCTGCTGAAGTGAAGACATACAATTGGGAAGTCGCATATATGAAATGGTCACCAGATTGTGTTGAAAATACTGTTATAGGTATAAACGGTCAGTTTCCTGGTCCAGAAATAAGGGCTAAAGCTGGTGATACCATTGTTGTTAACCTTAGCAACAAACTTAACACAAAGGAAGGTCTTGTCATTCACTGGCATGGTATCAGACAGCTTGATACACCATGGGCAGATGGAACTGCTTCTGTCTCACAGTGTGCCATCAACCCAGGAGCGACTTTTCAATACAGGTTCATAGTTGACAGGGTATGTATAATTGTAGTCTTTTCGTCTTTTGGCAACACATATTCAACCAAAAATTTATATCCGTGGTGCACTATAAATATTGGCTTGTTTTTCTAATTGCTTCGTGAAGGCGGGGACATATTTCTACCACGGACACTACGAAATGCAAAGGGCAGCTGGGTTATACGGATTGTTAATCGTTGACGTCGCAGATGGTAAGGTAGAACCTTTCCCTTATCAAGGTGAAATAAACCTATTATTAAGTGATTGGTGGCATCAAAGCGCTCAAGATCAAGAAGTTGCTCTGTCATCCAATCCCTTCCGGTGGATCGGTGAGCCACAGGTATGTACATACCTTGTATATGAATATGAGCTGTGTATCATCCCTTGCTTAAGATTTACAAACACAGTTTTTTTAGTAGTCAATTTTATATGTAATTTCTTTCTTTCAGTCTATTTTGATCAACGGGAGAGGACAGTACAACTGTTCTATTGCTGCCAAGTACGATAATACAACAAATTATTGTAATATATACTACGTCGACCATCTGATCAATGCGAACCATATGTTCTAACTGTCGAACCAAGTAAGTTTTACAGATTGAGGATTGCAAGCACTACTTCACTAGCCTCCCTTAATTTGGTCATCGCGGTAAGGAATTCAACTATCTTATCTTACTAATATAAAGAAAAGAGGTAATCGTTTGGTGAAGCCTTTTCACGTGACAATAATACCCTCATTAACTAAGCTTTTAGTTAATATTTGTATATTTACAGGAATGCCATTATTTTAAAAATAGATAAAAAAAAATTAAAACTTAGATATCTTTAAAAATACACATCGGATTTTTGCAAAATTAATATATTTGAAAAGCTCTTTAAATTATCTACGTAATGAGTACAAACACGGATATTAAATTTTTATTTTAAGATTTTTTTTACCATTATTATCAAATTTGGTGTTGTTAAAGAATCCAATTCAAGCATGTGCATCGCACATGTTGCCTTACTAGTACCGTATAATGTGAAGGATATTTTTCCCACGTTGCCTCATTATTGCCGATTGGTTTTGAGCTGGATCCACAGACTTTAATTAGCATGGTATGTGTTTATCTGCATTTCAGAATCACAGGATGATATTGGTGGAAGCTGACGGGAATTACCTTCAACCGAAATATGTTACCAACCTCGACATTTATTCAGGGGAATCGTACTCCGTTATTCTTAACACGGGTCAAGATCCGTCAGTGAACTACTGGGTTTCAGTAAGTCAAAGAGGAAGAAAACCCCCTCTTCCTCCACCAGCACTTACAATCTTAAACTACAAGCCAACTTCAGTTTTCGATGTAATGCCTTCTTCTCCACCACCTCTGTCTCCTGCATGGGATGATTTAGCTCAAAGTAGAAATTTCACCATCAAGGTATTGGGTTTACAAGTTGACGGAATTTCCCTCCAGCCCCACCCATCAGCAATACCCAGACCTCCGGTTCATCATGACCGTAGGATCTTTCTCTTAAATACCCAAACCAAGATTGATGGCTATGTCAAATGGTCAGTAAACAATATCTCTTTAGTTCTACCAGCAACGCCATATCTAGGTTCACTCAAGTTTGGATTGAAAAATGGTTTCAATGCTACGACACCACCAGAGACTTTCCCCTCTACTTACGATATAACGAAACCACCTGCCAACCCAAATTCGACGTATGGAAGTGGTGTTTATAATTTTAAACACATGGAAATTGTTGATGTCATTCTCCAAAATGCTAATGTATTGGGAGAGGGTGTGAGTGAGATTCATCCATGGCATTTACACGGACATGATTTTTGGGTCTTGGGTTATGGAGATGGGAAATTTTCAGAAGAAAATGATGAGAAAAATTGAATTTGGTGAACCCACCATTGAGAAATACTGTGGTTGTTTTTCCTTATGGATGGACAGCCATAAGATTCATTGCTGATAATCCAGGTGTTTGGCCATTTCATTGTCACATTGAACCGCATTTACACATGGGTATGGGTGTCATTTTTGCTGTTGCTGTAGACAAGATCAAGCAGATACCTGATGGAGTTTTAGATTGTGGGCTGACAGCAACCACAGCACCAACTATAAGCAACAACGCAGTCGGTCCCCTTGTGCGCCTAAAAATATTTCATTATGCAGTACATGTTGCAGTGCTAGTGATTTCAATTCCCTGCATTAAATGCTTTTAGTGTTCTATGACATGGTGAGTATATGTGCATGTTATTCTGAAATCTCGCATCATGTTTTTCCCTATATTTTATCGGCTTTTGTTAACTTGTATACCCGTATACATGTTAAGGTTTAATAAATAATTATTTATTTCTTTGGAAATTGTGTGTTTTTGTCTTATTCCGCTGGAAATTGGTTTTTTTTTGCACTAAAAATAACAATTTTTGTTCCCAATGCAAAGAATTAATGTTTTCAATACAATAAAACAAACAATTCTTGTTTCCAATGCAAAACTTGTAGTCACAAAAATAAACGGTAATGCCGATCTTATATATGAAAACCTCGAGTCTTTGCTATGCTGGAGACAGCTCCCCAAACCCAAATATTATTGCTGAGAAACTGTTTTTCATACATTTATCTCTTTTCTTATTAAAAAAAGAAAAGTGAATACGTAAATTTGGAGACACATATTATTCATCAAGAAAATCGAATTCCAAGTACCGAAAACAAAATCACATGACTGTATTTTTTTCATTGGAAAAAACTGTAAGTAGGAATCGTCGAACATGAGGCAACCAAAAGGAATTATTATTGTGGCACCACAAGGTAGGTCAACTATCGATATTGGTAACAAAACTCATGGTGTAAGTGCCGCTACTTATGATGATTCTTTTAAATTACTGTAACAATGATAATGCGTAGTTGATGGAGATACTAATTAATCTTAGAAAAGCTGTTATATATATATATATATATTAGCTAGTGAAGTCGATCACAAAAGAACTTGGTCGTCTTCGAACTTGCGTGTACGTTTAAATAATTAATCAATATTGGATGAATTAAAGTCGTCAAAATCTGAACGACCACATTGCGCATAAGTTACCAAACACGACATAACCACACCATACTATATTCATTATTAGAAGAAGGTCGGAAATTAAATCAAAACATCATTAGGTGTGAGGATTTACTTTGGTCGTCAAAATCCAATTCCTGAGTTTGTATCAGAAGGGAAAGTTAATAATATATATGAGACGTGTGGTGATGGTCTTCAGAGAGGATTTGATCAAGAAAAAAGTCAGAGTGTAAAACCAAATTTAACTTTTAGAGAAAGTATATAAAATTCAAAAACAGGGGGCTGTTAGGATAAACCCATGGTAAATACAGTAGGGTAGGATATCGGGAAAAAAAAAACAAAGAGTGGGAACGGGGAGACCTTATTCTATATCGAACCACTTGGGTAAAGATGACAAACTTGCCACTTGAATGACAGGATCAACAACTTTAGTAAAGACGACAAAACCACTTTTGTCCCAACCAAATTGAGGTAAACTAATTTAAATTCTGGATCATGATTATAAATTATTAATGATAAACATATACCAATAGTAGAACATGCATCCACAAGTAAAGGTAATGTGCAGTTACAGAGGCTCACATGGTGATGTATTATAACTAACGTAAGCAATTTAGTACATGGCGTTCGGGCCAAAGCGTCACGATTCCCACTTTCCTTCGTCCTGCTCAGTTTGATGAAGAATGAAAGTACACCCTTTATGCAATCCAAAAAAGAGTTCCTATTATATATACTCCCACTATAGTCTTACACGTTAGCATTTTGAGGACATGAACAATATTTTTTTGGTAAAATTTTACTCCGTTGGTCGAACCGTTAGTTTTGGAATCGACCACAACTCTGTTGGGAATATTGAATATGACCTTCTTTTAAGTTCCCTTATGGCAAAAACCTCTCATCTGCATCAAATTATCAGTATTTCACCCTTTCTCCACATACCCGATATAAGCTTTATAGGTAAATAATCAGGCCTGGCCTACCCGCCTTGAGTAAAATGGACTGAGCAGCCCGTCCTGGCTGGGTTAGTGGTTGTATACCCGTTGCGAAGGAAAAAGATGAAGGGCAAATTTGGAATACGATGGGTAAGACCGGAATATATTAGTGGTCGCCATTTCTCTCTAGATCTTCTTTCCATTTAGGAGTATCTATAAATATACACCACCATTCCCTAATTTCCCTCAAATCATCCAATCATTAAGCACTCACTCTTTCTCCCTAGATATTCTTTCTTGTTTGAGTCTGTTGAAAGACATATTTTCATTACTATACTAGTAGATTGGTCACTTTTCCAGCTCTTTGGTTTATTAAAATGGAGAGCGTTAGTTATCTGGATCTTAAGAATAATCTAACCCAAGCCAAAGAGCTGCTAAAACAATTAGAATTTGACGATACTTCTCCTGCTACCGGGAACTTGTTAATACCTATGATCTTATCTTCCTTTGAAAAGTCTATTTCCTTGTTGAGTGGGATTATTCCAGATGCCGGAGGAAGTCGATCTGAAATCAAGTCTGATCTCATTGGATACTTCCCTTCCAGAAAGAGGTAATAGATAGGATCCATTTGATTGACAGTATTGTTTTGTATATGAATGAATACGTTATCTTATGATTGTATAGGAAAGAAGAATCGAGATGGACAAAACAAGTACGCGTTTGCGAATGGACGGGGCTTGAATCACCTATAGATGATGGATATAGTTGGAGGAAATATGGAGAAAAACACATTCTTGAAACCAAATATCCAAGGTAAAACTCAATCTTAGTATTACTCACATGAAAATAATTTATCATGGATATGGCTTAATTAATTTAGTGTTTAGCTAATTCTTGTTGTATTCTTCAGGAGTTATTACAATTGTGCTCTACGAAAGGCTCAAGACTGTTCTGCTATGAAACAAGTTCAGCGTAACGACGATGACCCATCGATGTTTAGTGTCACGTATCGCGGGAAACATACTTGTACTCAATCTTCGCATTTACCATCACCAGGGAAATCAGTGGACATAACTGATGATCAGTATAATGAAAAACGACGTCAGGGAAAAACACATGAAACAATTATCAGTTTTCAAATAGGTCCTCAAGTCCAAAGAGAAAACTCGGCTGGTATGACCCAAACGGTGCTAAGATCACCTTCATTTACATTTCCTTGTGCTGATCCATTAATACATGTTCCATGTGTAGAGAAAGAAAGTAACAACAACAACAATATGTCCTCTTCATTCACACCTGATAATCACTTCATGATCAGCAGTCCATCTTCAGCATCTACACATATGTCATGGCCAACTTCAGAATCCAATTCATTCTCTCCTTACATAAAGAATAATAGTTTTGAAGGTGGATTAACCTTAAAAACTTCAGATTATGATCTTTGTGATTTCACTTCAGCAGTAACTTCGGTATTCGATTCTACAGAATTTTACATAGATTTGGGTTTCTCCGATGGCTTGGGTTTCTAATTTCTGCAATTTATATGCTCCTTATTAATTTTGTACAATTGCCTAAGGTAAAAAATAATTTACAAATTTATGGTGCGATTGTGCGCGCTCTGGTAATGCAAGAATTGTGGCTTTGTTGTTTTATACGCATTGATACACACTCGATTAGTAAACCCCTGTGGCAGTCTTGTAACGAAAACGTTATGAGCAATTGACTAATTAGATTATGCCAGATAGAAATAAGCGCGGAGCTAGGGTCCAAGATAATAACGAGTAACCATCGAGGAAAAGAGAACTCAATATCAGTATTTTGCGTTGAGTTACAACTTACAACAACTCGACAAGCTCTATATAGATTGAGATTTAGCCCATAATCTGTCAAACATATAAGCAATATTTAATTGATTGTTGAAAAAGAAATATAATATTTGGTTAGCTAGATAATATTTTTATTTACCAAATAGAAAATAAATGAATAGCTGTTGGGGTACTGTGGGTGGATCAAGTGGAAATAGGAAATTGTCCATCAAGGTGGTGTGCTTTTTGTAATGTCCTATCTGTTTTTAATTTTGCATTTTTTGATATGTTTAATTTTCAAAAGATAGATTGTTAAGATCCAAGCTAAGAGGAGGCCAAATGTCCAGCTAATTGAAACCTTTTCTGCTTAAAAATAAAATTAATTGTATCATGGGTTGTAGTTATTAAACTCACTACACCAATTTTTGGGGTTTAGGAACGGCTTCCGGCAGTTGCAAAAGGGACTTTCAACAGTTGTCAGCCGTTGCGAATTTTTTCTCGCAACAGTTTCCGGTTCAGCCAACTGTTATTTTTCTTGACTATGCAACTACTGCAGCTGTTGCGATTAGGTTTAGCTGATGTTGCTATATTCTTGTCGCAACAGCTTTAAGCAGTTGCAAAACGGAAAACTCGCAACTTTCTTTTAGCCATTGCAAAATTTGGTACCAAAAAATTTAAAACGGCTCATTTCAGCTAGACGGGGTTTTGTTACTATGGTTCAAAATTTAGCAACAGTTATTTACTGTTGCAAAAGTTTTGCAACAGAAAAAGCAAGGCAGGTCAATCTTCTATTGACCGAGTTTAGAGTTCCCTGCACTATTTTCAGACAACATTGACCGAACCGATCACTATTGACTGATAGTTCATTTACTGCTAGTCAACATTGAATATGCCACTTCGGGATGAATATGCTGGCCCATCTTTCACTAATACATACAAGTATCGGGATTCCAAATCAAATTTCCCTTTATGCATCCTGCAGTGCTATAACGAAATTCATCAACAAATGCAAAGTGTTTCAACCTGTTAATACTTATGTACATTTTAATATACAGTGAGGTTCGTTAAGTTGTTTTTCCTATGTTTCAGGGGTTTGCTGAGCTTGAATATGCAATGTGTAATACTCCAGTTGTAGATGATAATACTCCAGTTGTCACTTCAAGCAAGTCACTGTGTAAGACTTTGTCTAGATATTTAGGTACTTACCAGAGAATGAATGTAAAAGAGTGTTTAGGCACTTATCACAATTTGATACATAACAAAAAAAAATTGGTACTTAGAAGAATTTGTATTTTTTCTTGATATGAACTAAATGAATGTTGATATGAACTGAATGAATGTTGATATGAATTGATTGAAGAAATTATTATTGAATATGGATGGACTGAATGTATGTAGGTTATTTGGAATTTTATTTGATTTTCGGCAGTAAATGAACTATCAGTCAATAGTGATCGGTTCGGTCAATGTTGACTGGCAGTAATTTTATCCTTGTGGTAGATTGGATGGGCCAGCATATTCAATGTTGACAACCCCTGTAATTGAAGAACGTAAATCTTCCGCGACTGCTGGTGCTGCTCCACTCAGTACATCGACTAAATTTTGTGCACGTAATCCATCTCGGCCGCACGATGTGCCTTTTGGGGAGCTCTTGATAGCACCAAGAATTTCCTGAGAGTCCACAGTAACTGGGTGAACCGTGATGGTATCACAAGGAACAACAGGTAGAGGCCCAGCTTGATGTTTTTCCTGCAATTCAGTGTATGTAGTTTCGTTACAGGGAGCAACCCCGTTTAGAGATAATACCCAGATTGCAACAGAAAAATGGCCACAACTCATTTTCTTCTGGCAAGCAGTCATATTAGCTAGTCCCTATTTCTTCTTATCTGCTTTCTTAATCCCCCTGTGAATGGGCAGTTGGAACATTTCTTTCACCAAAGCGAAACAACAATTGGGCTCCTTCCAAACTGATTAATGGCCGCGACTTGAAGTCGTTTTCTGTTACCAGACCTTTTTTCAGCTAAGCTTTTTGGTTTGTATTAGGACAAGGTGAAAATGGGAAGAAGAATGAGATGTAACCAAGCAGTCAAACTAGATGGATTGACGAGAACCTTATCAAGGAAGGCCTTCAGATACCTCGAGAAATTAAGTCTGCACTGATGTGGAATACAAGTTACAGTTGTGAATTGTCTTTGGAACACAGCGTTGAGCAGTTCAGTAGAAAGGGAACCAACAGACTCCCCTGCAACATCACCACATACAATATCTCCTGCTGAATCCCCACAAACTGCCTTTCCGGTAATACCCACTTCATCCCTTACATCGACAGGTTTTGCTACACCGTGAATGAGAAAATCTACAGCTACACCATTGAGAGGTCCTGCAATGACATCGTCGTGCACAACCCCTACAGACATTTAGATGCATACATCTACAGCACATCCACATCCGTAAGTGGCTGAGAACCTTCTCCCAGGCAAGGTATATATCCAGATTGTTAGAGATCAAGTCTCTGCAAATGGTTTTGTTATCGACGCAGATGTTTCAAGAAAGAACCTCTAGCGTAACCTCTACCATTAACTCCATCATGACATCCATTAAAGTTCTTGAATTGACAGTGACAATGACTATCATCATGTACAACTTCTTCTGTAATCAAAGGCACCTGAGAAGAGGGGGAGTTAGCAGCAGGTTGCGGGAAGAAGCCCTAGTTATTCTAGACATGAAAACTGTGCCCAAACCCTAAAAATCTCGAACCCTAAAACGCAAAAAAGCAGACAAAAGAAACAAAAAAAGGAATTAAATCTTGAAAATCAGCGAGAAGAAAATCCAGTGGAAAACAAAAACGAAAGAAAATGGTGAATTAACCATGATGATTCCGGTGAATAATTGGCTTTCAGTTGCCAGAGATATCAAAAATTATTATTATACATAAATTGTCAATATTATGCATATTAATTTAATGACATTATATTTATATTATTATATGTACTAATGCTTTTAATATATTATTATGAAAATTATATTTTTCCATAATTTAATAGTATTTTATTTATATTATAATATATAATCAGTACATTAGGATTCATACAAGACTTTGGTTGGTAGCCTAGCAACAAGATGAGCACCAACACCTTTTTGAATAGCAACACCTAATCTATAAAAAGAAATTTACCTACACCACTACTGGCATCATCACTTACTAGACAAAATTTTTTTTTTTTTTTTTTTTTGTTAATTCTTCTTATTTAATTTAATTTAATTCTTCTTATTTAATTTTTTTTAATTTAATTCTTCTAGACAAAATAAAAATAAAAATAAAAATATATTTTATTTTTATTAAAGTACGTTAGGGTTAGTGTTTAACGGAAGGAATACAACATTATACAACTCAGAATAAAAATATTATACACGTTAATCTAGAATAAAAATGTATTTTGCGAGAGAAAGTGAATTCAAAATATACATCCGTATAGGTAGTAAGTTTTAATTTATCAAAGTGATTTCTGAAAAAATTTTGAATTTGAATTATTATTACTAGATGTGTCAAAACGAAAAGGACCATATACCCTAATCAGTGGCTCCTCCACATTGTTGCTCCGAGGCACACTAAATCTGTAACAATTGTTTGCATGATATCTTAATTTATTTTGGATTTACTTATGTTGTTTACTCTAGTCCAGGTAACGAAAGACAATTTTCTGAACTCACGATATAAAACTATGCTCTATGCTATGTGTTAAGATTTTCTGACAATTTTCTGTTTGGACCGTCGTATTGAACAATGAAAAAACCGTTCACTCACATTCAAACGCGAAAATGGGACTCTGTATTTTTCTCCGGGGCAGGGACAACCCTTTTCTGTGTGTGCACGGTTTTTTATCTTGTTTATGACTTATTTTCATAAAAATATCTGATTAGATACTATCTGTGCTTTGGAAGAGTGAATAATGCTACCAATTAGACAGCACATTAAAGTTACTTGAAAGAACGTTATTCAATTACAAGTAGGAGATTCTTTATATTATCATCATCGATTTCAGTCGGCAGCTAAGAGAATTACACAAATTGTTCCCAGTATAACGGAAAAAATATATATTTAAACTTACTAATTAAAATGGGAAGGTTCACATACGGTGACATATCAACATCAGTTTACTACTTTACTTAATTAGCCAATGCCCTTTATTACACAAAATACACAAAAGGACTATTAGAAAAGATAGATACACGATATATAAAGGTGCCTTAGGCTAATTCCTATGGGTTAGATTGGACTGTTAGATTGGCCAAAAAGTGTTGCAAATCATGAAAATGTTAGATTGGCCAAAAAGTGTTGCAAATCATGAAAAAAGTGTGGGTAAAAAGTTAACACTCTTTGTGGCTAGTTCTCTCCTAGTATTTGCTCGCGGTCGCACTATCAGCGAAATTGAAACGCTGAATAGTACACCGCTCAAAAAGTGACCAAAACGCCGAACCGTTCGGCTCTCACAAAAATCACAAAAATCTAACGACTGAGATTTAAGAGCCGAACCGTTCGGGGCTCAAAAAGTAACCAAAACGCAGAACCGTTCGGCGATCAGAAAAACACTGAACCGTTCGGCGCTCACAGATGATGTGGATGGCCAATCTAGCAGCTAGATATCTAGCCCATAAGTCTTAGGAGGTTGCCCAGGCTGACGTGGATGGCCAATCTAGCATCTAGATATCTAGCCCATGAGACTTAGCCTAACCAAAGTACTTAATATTTTTCACTGGCTATTGCCTTAATTAGTACACTCAAACATTAACAATACCATTAACTTGAAAGTAAAAAAACATGAAATGGAAAGAGGAGGAAAATTACACTACAAGTATGTGAGGATCGTCTTGAACGATGGACCAAGAATTACACATGATTCATCATGTGTACCTATACTATCTAGTGCTCCTCGAACTTTCTACTTATAATAATGCACACTTCACTCTAATACAAACACAATCCAAACATGAGTCTACAAATTAACGCATAAACCGTTGTGGACTACGTATCAATAAGTAGTTATTAAAGATCGTCACTTGGAATTGTATCTTACTCCATCGCGCGTGCGTAGACATATGGAGGAAGTCGTGGCTTTGCTTGTGCGGCTAAGGACATAGACAGAGAGTGATCATCAATAGATTCAGATAGATCAATCAAATGACCATCACCAAGTGGTGCACTCCAATTGAATGCCTGGAGGAGCGTTGCCAATAGCATATTAGTCATTGCCGAACCAATAGGGATTGCTACACACCCACGCCGTCCGCTACTGAATGAAATGAACCTTAGATCTGGCTCTGCGAGTTCCACATTAGCAAATGAACCATTCTCCATTTCCAAATGACGCTCTGGCCTGAATTTCAATGGTTGATCCCAAATTCTAGGGTTCCGACCTAACCCATGTCGACTCAATATCACATGACTCCCTTTAGGGATAAAATAGCCTCCGACTGTAGTATCTTCTCGAGACATGTGCGGAATGTTAAATGACGTTAGTGGATGGAGTCGTAATGCTTCCCTGGCACAAGATTTTACGTAATTGAGTTTTGGAAGATCAGACTCTTGCACCAAGCGATCCTTCCCCACTACCATATCGATCTCTTCAACGGCTTTCCGGAGTATGTCAGGATGATTTATCATTTCCGCTAGGGCCCATTCAATTGCATTTGTTGGGTTGTCTACTGCTACATAGAATAATTCCTGGAATAGATAACTTTTATTGTAAAATTCAGGATTATAAGAAGTTTCTTTTGATCAAACAGTATACTAAAATTTTTCAATACGTATCTGCATATATACATACTTAATTAACATCATAATTTCGGGTTTGAACATCTCTAGGTCGTGCATGAAGATCCTTACTTATTCGCAATTTAATTTTATATACTGTAACTGTATACTCCGTCCGTTCCATTTTAGATGATGTTTTAGGGTTATTTTTTTATTCCAAAATACTTGAAAGTTTTCATAATTTTTCATAAAATTACCAATAACACCCTTACTTTTTTTCTTGGAATTATAAGTTTTGTTTTTAATGCACTAATAGCACTAAATGTTTGAAGACTTTTCTTAAGGGTGTAGATGAAAAATATTCATATCTCTCTTCATTTCTTAATTTACATGAAAACTCCAAAAGCATCGTCTAAAGTGGAACGGAGGGAGTATAATTTTAGAACTAAAAGTTACCATACCGTTATTTGAGCTTTAATCTCTTCTGTTGATAACAAAGGTTTTCCATCTGCTTCGAGTGAAATGAGTACGTCAAGTAGATCCTCAGGTTCCTTCTTCTCCATTACTAACTCATGAGTCGTGTTTCTCCATTGTTGAATTCTTTCGTCGATTATTGGATCATGGTACTTGTTGAAGATTTTCATTGTTTTCTTCATCATCGTTTCATGGCCTTCAAAATCGAACCATCTCAAGTAAGGCAAATAATCTGATATGCAAAACGCATAACATAGAGATAAACTCAGAAATATGGCATCTACTTGTTCGACTTCTTCAAACCCGGACCTCCATCTTCTCTTCCTTCTCCAAAATACCTTTTGTTAAAAACTGAAAAGACAAGGTAGAGACACAGTATGTTGCTTCTTTGTCTTCCAAGATATAGGTGAACCTCCCAAAAAAATGAAGTAACCAATGAAGCTTAACGACGACTAAGAGGGCAGGAGGCCCAATCGAATCACAATAAGCGAAGTCAAGAGCACTATCCTTACGTAAAATAATCCCTTGACCCGGATGTCCCTTGTATAGCGAAGAACTCGGAGAGCAGACTTCCCAATGAGATACCCGAGAGAGGCGCATAAATTGAGCCAATACATGCACCACAACACAATTCGGGGCGAGTAATGGTCAAATAAATCAAACGTCCAATAAACCGACACAATGCGGGATGAATCGCAATACGGTGGTCCATCATCTAGAGCTAAACGATGATGTTGCTCAATGGGTGAAGAAGGTGGTTTCGCTCCAAGAAGTCGTCTCGAGACAAAATGTCCAAGGTGTATTTCCGTTGAGATAAAAAGACCATCGGTTCTCGAGACATTTCAATACCAAGAAAATACTTGAGATTGCCCAAATCTTTCATATGAAAACAACCGCTTAAATATGATTTAAAAGCGATGTCGTATTGGAATTGTTCCCGACAATAATCAAATCATCGACATAGACAAGTACATTAATAGAATTCTCACCTCGTCAGCAGAGTAAATAAAGAATAATCAGCATAAGATTGTACAAATCCAAAAGCCTTAAGAGCACTGCAAGCTTAGCAAACCAATTACGAGGAGCTTGACGAAGACCATATAAAGATTTATGGAGGCGACACACTTTACCAGGAGAATTAGTCGAATATCCTGGAGGAAGTTGCATATATACTTCCTCATCAAGATCCCCATGTAGAAAAGCATTGTGAACATCCATTTGATGTAACTCCCAATCACGAGCGTATCGCATCGCTAAAAATGTTCTAACCGAAACCATTTTAGCTACGGAGCAAATGTTTCATGATAATCCACACCTTCCACTTGTCTATTACTGAGGACAACCAAACGAGCTTTATACCGCTCGACGTACCATCGAATTATATTTAATTTTATAAACCCATTTACAACCAATAGCCTTCTTCCCCCTGAGGAAGATCCGTAGAGATAACGTGCCATTTTTATCAAGAGCACTAATTTCCTCGGACATAGCTACACGCTCAAACGGGAAGACGAACGACTTCAGCATAACTTGTAGGTTCTTTAAGAGTAGTAATCGCCGCCAAAAACGAGTATGATTAGCAGAAAAATTTGCACAAGACACATAATTAGTTATAGGATAAGGCGTACCTGAAGACGTTGACGAGTGAGGAATGGAGGAGCTGGGGTCTATTGCTTCGATAGTATTACACACATAATCTTTTAACCTAGTATTAGGAACCCGTGGACGAGCACTGCGTCTAACCGTCGTATCGGAAATGTCACCGATAGGAACATGACTTTCGTAGCTGATGATAAAACTCCCGAAAATCCTTCCGGAGAAATGTTGTCAGGCAATCCAGTACTACCAGGTGAGTCACAACCTGACGCAGTCTGTATACACACTCCAGACGAGTCACCATGTTCAGAAATGTTACCCGTCGCCGCATTCTGCGTACAAATTCCAGGTTCTAAAATTTCACTTGTCCCCACGTATTGCTTACCTACTCCAGATGAGACAAAAGTCTCTGAATTATCACATGGCATGCTTTGTTTACTTACTTCATATGAGACAAAAGTCTCAGAATTTTCACATGACTTGCTTGTCATGTTCGGTGACGTACTCACAATTTGTGAAGCTCCTGTCACGCCTGTACCGCCTGAACAGACACCGGGAACTTTTTGCATATTAGCACCGTAGTTGGTGATCCCCCTATCCCCCAAATTCACAGTAGATATGTCAGAAGATAAGTCTGTCTGCCTTGTAGAGATTAACCTGTCATCCAACTCATCTTGGCAATCTTTGTTATTACCATCTACCGAAACAGCTGTATATAGGGAAATTTGTTTTCAAAGAAAACTACATCACGAGACACAAAAAATTGTTTCTGTTTCCAAATCAAACAATTGCCAACCCTTTTTCCATAGGGATAACAAACAAATATACAACGTCTACTCCGTGGATTAAACTTGTTTCGATCACGGGGGACAACACTTGCATAGCACAAACATCCAAATACTCGCATAATAGAATAAATAGGAGGCTTTCTATGTAACAATTCATATGGAGTTTTACCATTAAGCAAGGTGGTAGGCGTCCGATTAATAATATAAGCCGCACTTAGAATGCATTCACCCCAAAATCGAAGAGGTAAATTTGCTTGAAATCGCAAAGCTCGTGCTACATTCAATATATGACGATGTTTGCGTTCAACTCGCCCATTTTGCTGTGGTGTATCCACACATGAAGTTTGAAATTCTATTCCTTGTTCAGAAAAAAATGGAATCAAAGGACGAAATTCCGTACCATTATCGCTGCGAACCTGCTTAACTTGTCTATCAAATTGTGTCTTAGCTATAGCACAAAAATTCGAAAATTCTCGCACCACCTCGCCTTTATGTGCCATTAAATATACCCAGACACAACGAGAGTAATCATCAACAATAGTAAGAAAATAGTGTGCACCACAAGAAGATGAAGTACGATACGGACCCCATACGTCACAATGAACTAAACTAAAGATGTCTTTAGCTTTATTCTCACTAATAGAGAAACTAGCACGAGTTTGTTTAGCCTTAAAACAAGTATCACATGGTTCATTGAGAAACTTCTGACAATCAACCTTATTCATACTAGGAAGCAAAGAAATAATCTTATTAGAAGGATGGCCTAAACGCCTATGCCATAAGTAATAATCTTCACCAGTGGTAACTCGATTTGCCATAATCTGCGCTCCATTGTGGAAGATATAGACCCCATCTCGTTCCTCTCCAACACCAATCAATGTCTTCGTAGTGCGGTCCTGTATCACACACAACTTATCAGTCAAAGTGACAATACATTTCAAATCCTTAATCAAACATGCTAACGAAATCAAGTTACAGTGAAGATCAGGAACATATAAAACACGATATAATCTCATATCGTCTCCAAACACCACAGTGCCTTCACATGGAGCAATTGTGTATGTGTCGTTCGGAAGTTTTACCGAACAAGATCCTATTTGATATGTTGTACACAAAAACTCTTTCCTTCTGTCATATGCCTTGAAGCTCCGTATCAAGTATCCACTTACTAGAAATATTTTTCTTGAACCATCCTTATTCGAAAATTAAGTATATTCACAATTACTTCCCACCGTGCATCATTGATAGTATTAGCAAGTGGTAATCGATCTTGTGACGAAAGACATCTTCCATTTGAATTCGCATCAATATTCAGAAGTGCGGTATTAACAACAACTTGTCCATCTCGTTCATAATTATCACCATTCAATTTCAACTTGGATTACTTACATCCTTCAAATCATACGGGTACGATGATTTCTCCCGTAAAATTGAATCAAATTTAAGTTTAACATTAAAAGTAGATTCTTCCCAAGCCATGACGCTAAAAGAAAGATTACCTTCTTATTTTCAATTATTTAGGTTATTTCGATTCTGGCTCAGATGCCATGAAAAGACAAGGTAGAGAATAATGGAAGTTTTCTTATTATTGAAAAGCTTGAGAATACCATTCGGTTCTTTGTGACTAAATAGGGAGAAACAGATTTACTCCCAAAATAAAATCTTTCCTAACTAAAATATATTCTAACCATATATACAAAATACAATATATATATACATATCTCTCAATAAAAACCATTTTTCTAACAACATTTCCAGCATATTGTCTTGTTGCCAATCTTACATCAACAACTCCACCTCCACTGACGGATTTCTTTGTGCACTGGTTGTAGACGAAATACACTAGATTATTTGCTTCCTCGGTTCTTTTTTCTAGGAGCCATTCTAGTCTTGATGGACTAATCAATTCTGAAGTCATCATTCTTTTCATTTTCTTCCATTGATCTCCCAGAGGCGTAAAAACTGTGGTCAAGTACCCACGGGTCATGTGCTCCGTACCCATTGATTTAGGTCTTTCTGCAAACCGAGCATCATTTTGTCTGAAGAATTCTCGAGCTAGTTCCGGTGAAGTTACTGGAATTACATGAACATTCCCAAGGCGGATGCATGCAATTTCAGTATTCATCTCCTCCATTAATTTTAATATCCATCGCATTGCTGGTTTGTTTGAAGTAATTTAGGTAAACATCCCACAATTGGCCAAGGGGCTGGACCTGGAGGAAGTGGAGCATTGGTTGACATGGATGGACGCTTTCGACATGCAGATATCACAAGTTTGATGATAAGTGCTAACAATATTGACGCAAATATATTAAACGAAGTGTTTGATCTTATGGCTAGGTTGGTGAGGCTGGTTAAGGAACCTAGACAGAGACTAATGTTGGGGAATAAGGAGAAGATGTATTTGTTCATCATTGTCAATAGAAAGATAGAGCGTTTGATAGTTTTGGTGTGATTAATCGGTCTACTAATGGGCCTATATATATATAGAATTTGTTCGTCTCTTTGGCAGTCGAACAAGGGATTTATTATTTATATAAATATATATATGGTTGTTCAAGGGAAAATTATATTTGAAAGACTAAGGTCATGGATAATATCTATAAATATCAATTATCAGTATATCATCCCCAAATGCTAATCCAATTACTAAGATGCATTAAAAACCATTTTTTTAATTATGTATTTCTTTTTTTCTTTAAAAAATAAAAAAAAAAGATTTCACAAAGCCACCGTGAAAGAGGAATAGTGGAGATTGCAATCATGCTTCAATATCAATATCATGTTACTATGGATTCTCGGCTTACCAGTCTGAGTATAATTGATGAATCTTGGGGTTACCATTCTGAGTGTAATTGATGAATTTTGGGGTATTATATACCCTCATGTAATAGTCCTTTAGTAGTTCAATAAATTTCATGCTTCAAGAAGAAGGAAAAAAAAAAAAAGACCACAAAGGTGCATAACTATAGTAGCCGTTCCAAAGGATTCATCACAAAAATACAGAATCATGCAACCACCGCAAAAGAATGCATGTTATACAACAAATCTTGGAACAATAAAGGTTATGATGTAACAAATTATATATAGCAAAAAATGAGGACTGCCCAACAACATATGCAGCCTGTAAGAATTCCTGGATGCAACCATATCAGCAGAACCGCTTCAAGAAAAAGATGCACCTGCACTGTAAGATACCATGCATATATATAAACGGATGTATGTATAAGTCACTTGCGTAGAAAGAAAACGGATACATGTGCAACCACTTCAAATAAGGATGTGGTGCATTATAAGAACAATATAACATGAACATAATGTTGAAAAATGCATACAAAGCACGCTACAATAAACTTAACCTATTGTTGCAAAAATCCTTATTTAGCCCTCAAATTTTTTCTCACTAGTGTTACGATAACCTACGTAGCAAGAGGTCTATTGTCGCTCCCACTCTCTATTGCTGCAGCAAAAGATATTATTTTGTCACTTTTCTTTTATTGTTGATACAGTTGTATGGTAAAAGTTTCATTTTGCAGTAATAGATGTGTGAACACGAGAATCGGGTTTGGCTTCCACGTGATCACAAACAATCTTTACATAAGTTGAATACATGCACTGAGGTATGAGGAGTGTGGAATAAGCATAGATAGAAGATAAATCATAGATTCCAAACCCCTCTAGTTTGTCATGATCTCATTATCATCTTTCAGGGATCCGGACAAATCACTGGAATACGAGTATGTAAATGAACTTAACGGTGCAAAAGGAGAAAAAGACAACGATATACGTGGTTCGAAGACTAAAGCCTACGTCCCACGGGTCTAAAGGGATTCATTATAAAATAAATGGTTACAAAGATGATCACAAGATCTTGTGATCATCGAACATATGAGCTAAACTCACTTACTTCTCCTATTCTCTCTCCTTTTCTCTTTTTGATCCCTCCTCGGTGGGAGGATACATATTTATAGCTAAACTCGGTGGGGCCTGCGACAATGAGTTGTTGAGATCTTATCTTCTTGTATTACGTGCATTATTACGGGCTTGAATATTATCCCGCGGGCGTGGTCCGGACTTCTATGTCACTCAGCGGCCGACTATATCCCGATTCCTCACGCTGACCAACCCTTGTTTCCATCGTTTGGTCGTCCGACCGTATTCTCACGAGCTACATTAAATGCGGGTGGTTGGGCCGGAAAGTCCCAATCCATCTTAGGGTGGTGTCCCGGTCCTCTTGTCATGTCCATGTCAGTTGGACTATCTCGACCGTTGATTACATCTTACCTCGTGATGGGTTAAGGCCACCCTTGGGTGCTACGCGGGACTCATCTATCTTGGGTGCCCCTTTATTTCCGACCGTTGGTCTTGACAGATGTACGTTATGCGGAGTGCCACGGATGCCCCTATGTGTCATCCCAGTGGTGATGTCATCTCACGTGGACTCGTTGGCGCACGTGGCAATGGAGATAAATTAGTGTACTTACAATTTGCCCCTCTTCTTACGATTGGCGTTTGGGTTTTGTTGGAAGAAGAGCAGTGTGAAATGCGTTTTATCTCCCTCATAACTTCTCCTAAAAAGGTGCTACCGCATTTATTGTGCACGTTTCCCACGTCCGCCATAACTGCCCTTTGGGTAGTGGACGATTCCCTTACTGGTTCTATATAAAGAGTGAGAGAATGTGACTTTAATTCATTTCCTGTTTTATTCTTTGTTCTTGTCTTCATCTTCTTAACTTCTTCGACACCATCGCTTCTTCTCTACTGCTTTGCTGCCAGCTCTTTGTGGTTATGTAGGCTTCTTTCTTCTTGTGGTTGTTACTTGTTGCTTCTTTTTCGTCGCTGCTGTTGATTGATTCTTCGTGGTTCGGTATGACCTTTTATTAGTTCAATCACCTTGCTTAAGCTTGTCGAGTTTGATTTTGGGTGGTGATTTGATGATGAGTTTTAAATTTAAATGTACCACAGGTTTTGAGAGTTAGCGCCAGCAGTTGGGTGTTCCATTGGTCATGCTTAGATTTTATTTCTTCTTTTGAGTTCGGATAATGATCTCGAGTTTAGTTATCATTAGATGAATTTTAGGGTTTTCTTCTTTTGCACTCTCTGTTCTTGAGATTTTCTCGATTTTGATCTTCTCTGCCTTGATTTGAGTTCCTATTCGTGTTTGTGCCCGCAGACATGTCCAGGCCATCCCTGGGTCCCTTATCGACTCCTCCGTCAAGTCCTCATCGATCTCCCGGAGTGATCTAATGTAAGGGGTGGAGCTTCGCCCCCCACCTACTCAAGGTAATCTTCGGGATGGACGAACATCCTCATCCTCGGTCAAAGATCTTCACTTAGAAGGGGTGATCCTCACGCGAGGATCTAGGTATGCCGCGACTCGTTCTAGAGGTGAGTCTCCTAAGAACCAGTAGAATCCTCGCAATGAACCTTTGGATGTGCAGCCCCTCACGCACTCGGCCTCCAGCGCGACTAACCCATCCGTGCACTGTTCAAGTAAGTCGACTAAAACTCTTACTTGAAGAGAAGGCTACGGAGATAGAGTCTTCGGGAGACTTAGTTCCTCCTAAGAGGAAGGTGCGGGTTTTGTGGAGGATCTTTGCGGAAAAGGTTTCGAGGATGACTCTGCAGGTTACTTTCCGTCCTTTATCTCGGGGTAATAAGAAGTTTACTTTTCGACACATTGATCTCGAGGCCTTCAAGGTGAAGCATGGAGTCTTGACATTTTCGGGTTCGTTTTTATCCGCCGATAAAGACATAACTTATGAGATGGTTACCAATTATAAGTACGATGCCTTTCATTTCTTGACAACCGTAGGTGCTTTCGAGCTGGTTTGATGTTACCCTTGTATAAAGCTGGTGATGATTTCTACTATCGGGTTCGTCTAGCCGCGTCTTTGCCAAGAAAAGTCATAATCGCGGGTGCAGCGGTTGTGAGGAAACTATCTTCGCCATCTTCGTGAATGCTACCTTCGTAGTAAGGGGAAACGATGATGACTTGCTATGCCCCTAGATTAGAAAAGGAGAAAGGGTGGTATACTACGAGAATTTCAACGAGATCCTTTGGAGATTATGTTACGGGGAATACTCGTAGGCCGTGATCCTGTGAGTCTCGGAACATTACTTACATTAAGGGGGAAGTTAGCCTTTTGGGCGAGGTAAGTGATTCCAAGATGGCGAGGATTCACAGTGTAGAAGGTCTTCCTATTCTGTTGAGGAGAGAATCAAGCGTGATCATGACTACGAGTGGTGCGCCCCCTTGTTCTTAAAGTTGTTGGCGTCTGGGCCTATGGATTTGGGTCCACTGGTCCCCGTGGTTGGCACCAATGTTGTGATCTTCCTCGCGAAGCTTCTCCCGCTCGTTACGCGCATTCTGCCCCTGGCGGATGAGTTTCTTTGGTATGGATTTTGTTTATAGCCGTGATGTTGATGATGCGAGAAGATGAAGATGTCCTGATGCTACTATTCCTCAAAGCGGAATACTAATGTTGTTAAGGTGCGTTGTTTGTTTTCTTCGTATGTATGCCCTACGTTTTCTTAAATAATGGTAATTATGCGAGGAAGGTGATGCCAACGGTGCTTTTATCATTATGTGTTGTAGGTGTGTAGAGGTAAGAAGATTAATCCCAAGCAATCATCGAATTCTCCCAGAGGTTCCTCTCATTTCGAGGATGTGAATAGTCCGTGTGTGGTGATGAGGACTCTTGGATAGGGAAGAGCGAAGTGAGACTTCTCACTTTGTTCAAGAAAAGGTGATGGTGATCGGGCGGTTGACGGTGGAGGTGATGATCGGCCCTTTGGTGGTGGTCGGGGTGACGGAAACTATTGGTGGTGGTCAGGGTGATCCATCCACTGGTGGTGGTCAAGGTGACCCGACCATTGGGGGTGGTCAAGATGACCCGACCATTGGGGGTGGTCAAGATGATTCGGCCACTGGTGGTGGTCAAGGTGACCCGACCATTGGGGGTGGTCAAGGTGATTCGGCCATTGGCGGTGGTCAAGGCGACCCGGCCACCGCCACTGGTGGGGTTAAAGGTGATTCGGATGTTGGTGGTATTGGTGGTGGTAACTTGTCTATTGGTGGTGGTGGAAATCATGCCGGGGGGGTTACTCAGTCCAGTGTGAATGTTACAGATAAAGGTAAGGGACTTGTTCTTAGTAGTGGTGATAAGGATGGGGGTGGTTGTTATGAGTTTTCGTTTGGTAAGGTTTTGTCTGGGGAACAGTCATTTGACATGTCCACGGTTATGGGGCTTGTTTCGGACTTCACTCTGCTTCCAGTGGTGATGATTGGAGTGTTCTCGAGGATAGGCTGCGTTGGTGGCCCATCCCCGCGGGTCGATCTTTGGGGTTTTGGTAGTGCCCTCAGGGTTTCTTTGGTACCTCCTCCACTGTTGGTGGGGCCTTGGTGCAAGGTAATGTTGGTCTTTTGCTCATGGTGGGAATACCTCGGACTCCCCTTAGATGATTTCTCGCGATCCTTAGCTGCGGATGGCGATGATCTTTGTTTTGGCGTGGGCTGAAAGAAAAACTTCTTGGTAGTTCCTCACCCTGCCCCGTGATTGAAGGGGAAAAGAGTTCGGATGCTTTTACTCGGAGGTACATGGAGTTAACCCCGAGGAGGCGGTAGATCGAGGATGGGGTAAAAATCTCGTAGCCCAGCGGGCTTGATCTTATAGTGGATCCTCCCTACCGATTCCTCGACATGATGGCTATTCTTTGATGGGTATCAATCTGATTACCCCCCCGGTTATTGGAGGTTTGTTACATTCTTTTTTATCCACGATTTCGTTCGAATATGATGTGAGCTAATCTTCCCTCATTTTGTGATAGATGATGAGAAGTGAGTATTGTAATCACCAACTTTTCTGGCTCTTTAGGGGCCAAATCTACGAAGCTAGAGGAAGCTTCGACATTGTGAAGAGACGCTTTCAAGTGTCGAGGCTTCGGTATCCGCTAAGGATGAAGAAATAGCAGAGCTAAAGGTTTGCTTAAACGTAAGGAGCGCGGGGCACGGAAGAGGCTCGGCTACGTTACGAGTTGGCTCTGGTTAAGGCCAAGTTAGGCTTATTCTTTGAGGAAAATTCCTCATCCATTTGGTCTGCGCTCCCTCTTCTTTGGTAGTTTCCTGCTCCTTATTTATTAAGAGTTTTCTCTTTCTTCCCTCCTCCATTGTACTATCTTCGGTGGGTGGAGTCCCCCAGTGTTGTGGCTTCGGGTGAGAGGACTGCCGTCAAAAGGGCGCATTCTTTGAGTTAGTTGAAAAACTCAAGAGTGAGTCGATTAAATGGAATGCCCGCGGGATGTTCATAACGCGATGGCCGAAGAATGGCGTAAGAAAAATATTGCTTGGTAGATTTGCAAAATCGAAATAACCATGACCGCCATACTTGTTTAACGGGGCCCTTTTATGGACGCGGGACAATCTTGAGCAAGCCGCGAGGCAGATTTCCTCCTTAGAAATTAGACTTAATGTTAAGGAAGGCGAGCTGCGGCAAGCGCGGTCTTACATCCCTCGGATGTGCGGACTTATATGCGGCGTTTAGCCAAAGAGAGCGATGCTAGGGCGGAATGTAGTGCTCTCGGTGAGTGCTCTGTCCGCGTCTCGAGTGATGTGGCTCGTCGGGTTGAACGTGAGAGAGACTTAGAGGTGACTATGTATCGTCTCAACAAGGGATTGGAATTGAAGAATGATGAGGTTAATCGACATCGTCATTCGGGCTCGATCTTGAGAAATGATACGGCGCAAGTCGGTATGCTCATAATCTGCTTCGGGTAGATTATGATAAGTTATCGAATGAATATGATTATCTGCATGCGAGGATTCCGCTGGTTGATCATTGTGAAGGTATCGTCTTCGTCATCGAGTGTGCTTTGAGTTGTATGTGTCATAACTCACTGTCTTCTTTTATTGTTCGCGAGCTCAGGAAATCTGACTTAAAGCCGCGAATGGAAAGGTTGCAGAAGCTCGGGCTAAGGTAGTTCAAGCTGGAGGGTCAAGTTAGCTACCATCGCCAGTCTGGCCTCGTCTCGGGATGAAACAGCTGAAGCTAATCAAAGGATAGACCAGCTTTGTACTTCCTTAAATCGAAATTTGAGATGAGGAGCGTAGCCATAGGTCTAATGGGCATGAAACAAGCGTAGAAGAGATTAATAAGATTCTTGGTGAGATTGAGTGGATCTTAAGAAAAACCATGGGTTAACCAAGAATTATACTCGGCGTCCCCGTACCGCGCTCCCATCAAGTTCTTACGGGCCCTCCTCGGGTGGTAGCGTTCCTTTATTTGAAGGATAAACACACAGAATAACACTCACCTTTCGATGCCGTAGTTAGTATGCTGGGGATTGATCTCTGTTGCTTATCCTTTTTGGCGTTTTTGTTATTTTGCTCGTGGGCTTGTAATCAACTGCATGTATTAGATCAAACTTTGGTTTTAAATCGATATTGAATTTTGTTGAACTTATGTCTATCATCTTTAACTATAATGGAAAATTCCGTAGTTATTGTAACCCACGGATATCAATCTTTGAGTTTGATAAAGTGTATTGTTAAGTCAACTCGTAGGTTGGTATCCCGGAATCGTCTTGTGACCTTGCACCCCGTCCGGCTAACTCCTTGGCGGAAGGATCAGCGGACGGTGGGGTCTAATGACGTTTAAAGATATACTCCATTAATGTTCGCGGCTTGTAATATTGCACGGATATCTCATTACGCAGAAGTCGCCTCCTGGTCATACACTTATAGACATTTACGGAGGGTTAGGAGATCGCATGTGTATGCTCCGATATATTGCGTGTGTGTGTTTTGCAGGATATTGCCGGTATATTGTAGTGGGTGTGATCCATGCTTTGTCTTTGGATAGCCCTCTTGTTAAGTATAGCGTCAATTCCTAATAATAGTAATTGTACAACAATTTCGTGGTTCGGCCTTAAGGCCTACATCCACGAGGTAACAATTAAATCAATATTTTATTATGATGTGACATGGTTTTCAATGTACATTGTGTAAGTAGTATATACATGTGGTTTATATGATGTGTTTGTATGTAGGTTGTGGGTTTTGAATAAATTGAAATGTGCGTGGGTAATGAACGGGATATGATATTTGAAAATGAAAACTTGGTATTGATTGAAAAATTAAGGCGCGTTACTCCTTTGTCGAGAGATAGAAACATGTGGATTAGCAAGTCCATTTTCTTCTTACAAAATGTGCCTGTGAGATGATTGATTATGGGTAGTATGGTTTGAGGTATTTGGCATTCCACGGATGCATGAGGATTTCCCCTTTCATATTACGCGAGATAGTAAGAGCCATTTCTGCGATGTCGTGTATTATGTAGGGTCCTCCCCAAGTTGGTGCTAATTTTCCCCACTTCTTTTCTCTGGTATTGGGAATGGTCCTCAACACATCTTGCCCTTCTACAAAATTCCTAAATTTCACTTTTTTGTTATATTCTCTCGGCCGACTGCGTTGGTAGTTTTTCCATTCTTTGCGGTCTGCTTCTCTTCTTTCTTCGAGGTCGTCAAGCCTTTCCAACATCATGTCCGTGGTGAGATTCTTTTCCCGAAGCTTGTCTTTGTAGTTGGAAGTAGAATTTCCTTGAGGATGGCCGCTTGACTCGTAGGTGAGTAGAAATGGGGATTCTCCAGTGGTGATCTTGAGTCGTCTATATGCCCATAGAAGCGTTATGCGACTGTTCACACCATCGTCCTTTGTACTCATCTAGTTTTTTTTAAGAATGAGTGCGAGTTTTGTTTGTGGCTTACCTTGTCCGTTGCTTTGTGGGTATATGGGGGTGGATTTGTTTTTTCGAATCTTGAAGGTGTCGAGCAATGATCGATATTCTTTCCTTGTAGGCATTTCTGGTTGTCGGAGACTATCTCTGTGAGGATGCAAACCTGCGAGATGATGTTTTGAAAAATAAAAGTGAAGCGTCCGAATCCAGAATTCGGCGATGCCTTTGCTTCTACCCATTTCTTGAAATAATCCGTTGCCACTATTAGGAATCTTCTTTTCCCCGTCACACGATCACGAGTGGGCCTCTGCTATGTCGATACCCCATTTCCCGAAGGGCCAAGGACTATCGGCCGAGTTCAACTTTGTAGGCCCCAGGCGTGGATTCTTTTACAAATCTTTGACATTCTTCGCATCTCTTCGCCGTTACAGTTTGCATCTCGGATCATGGTTGGCGATGCATAGCCACTGCGTCTTGGCCTTATCCGCTAGGGATCTCATTCCACTGTGATTCCCCGCATCTCCTCTGTGTATATCTTTTAAAACGACATGTCCCTCTGGCCCAGGGATAGGCGGCGGCAGAGTGGTCAGGAATGATTTTCGGTATAAGGCTTGGTCTCTTAGTTCGTACATCCCTGCTCTTGACTGCACCTTCCTGCTTTGTTTAGTGTCTTGGGGGAGTTTCCGTCTTTGAGGAAAGAGTGTATTTCGATCTCAATCTGCCTCCGACTATAATCGTCGTCTTCCTCCGCTTGCCGTGTAATATCCTCGTTACGGAAATCGTCGAATATGTATTCTCCCGACATCCTCGTCGGAGATGTCTTTCTCCTCGGAGTTTGCGTTGGTTAGCCGTGCATGTTTACGGGAGTTTGATGGATGGTTCGTACACTCTTGTTACCTTGATTGCTTTGACATCCTCGTTTTTAAGCATGGGCCGATATATATGCGGAGCATCCGCATGTCTAAGTTCCTTTCTGCGTTGATGTCGAAGGCGATTTTTGGTACTTGGGAGGCTAATGTTTGCACCAGAGCCATGTATGCCATTAGTGTTTCGTCGTACACATTGTATTCGTAGCCTATTTGCCGTATGATCGGTTGTGAGTCGCTTGTCACCCGCACTTCTTGTATCCCTAATTCAATTATCAAGCGGAGCGTGGATCACCCCTTCATATTCGACGATGTTATTGGTATGGCCTTGAATTCCAATGCGAATGCGTGCACGATCTAAATCCCCGTGGGTGTGGTGATGACGATCTGATCCGCGCCTCTCTATTTTTGGAGCCATCAACGAAGACCTCCCATTGCCGTGGGTTCACCGGCTCAAGGATATTATTTGGCTCTGGTTTTTCTATTTCAGGGCGCCCATAGCCTTCCATCCTTGTATGCGTACTTCTTCTTCGTTGTCCAAAGCGGAGTCTGCTAGAAAGTCCTGCTAATACCTGCGATTTAAGGAGTGTTGGAGCTCATAGTGGATGTTGAATTGGTCGAGGTATGTGCTCCATTTTGCTATTCGTCCTACCTTTCCCGCTCCTTTGAGGATGGTCTCCAAGGGTGCCCGACATGGGATACGTATATCATGCGTTAAGAAGTCGTCCTTAGCTTTAAAGTAGACCATACGATGACTAGGATTAGTTGTTCAATTCTCGTGTAGTTTCGTTCGCGGAATTCGGTCTTCTTGCGACATAATAGATCGGTTGCTCCTCCTTCGTATGGGTTACGACGGAGTCTTTGCGCTTCTGCGTGTCTGTTCTTGCAATGTAGGCGCGCAAAACCTCCTCGGGTCCTGTTTTACGAAGGATGGGGATTTCTGCTAGGTATTGTTTAATGCCCAAACACTACAAGAAAGTTGGTGTATTGCAACACCTCATTCTTGTGGCTACAACCCATTTTTGATGTGGCAATATCCTTTTGCCACATAAAAACTTTTTGCCACACCCTGTGGCAAGAAACCGTGTGACAAAAGTTGTTGCCACACCTTAAGTGGATCTGACTATAGCTTGGCTTTTGCCACACCAAACGGTGAGGCAATATCACGATGCAAAAACGGTAGTTTCCTAATTTTGTTTTAAATATTTTAAAAATATGATAATTCTATTTCCTTTTTTTTCATTTATTTATTTATTTATTTATTTCTCATTAATTTTTATAATATTATTTAATTCATTTGTTTTCTTTTGATATTTTATTTAATTCTGAATCATTTGATTATTTAATTCTGAATCATTTGATTAAGAGAGAAAAAACTAACGAGATCAAATTTAATTTTTATTTAATTAATTTTATTTCTGATACAAATTGAGTTCATGTTTACAATACAAATTGAGTACATAAGAAATTTAATCAATACAAATCGTATACAAATTGAGTACATAAAGGATCAACGGATACCATAACCATCGCAATTTTGAGAAAAAGAAAAGAGAAAAGTAACTAAACTAAACTTCATCCCAATCTTCTTCTTTTGTACTCCTGCAATATCATTGTTCAAAGGAAATAAAATTATTTTCATGGTAAAAAATCGTTCCAACCATCATATAAAATTATTTTGTTCACTAAAGATGTGAAAACTACCTTGTCCTGTAAACGACCCCAACTTGATTGAAATGCCGTATCCACTTAGGCCCTGAAAATCCAAAAACTGTTAAACAAGATCTAGTTTGTGAGGAAAATACCCAGAGGTTAGAGAATCAAAGAAAAAATTGTGAAAACAACCCCAATTATATCAGATCTCAATTAAATAATCCTTAACTTCTAAAAATCATTGCACTTTTATTCAACAATCGTAATCAAACCCTAAGAAACAAGGTTGAATCATGAAGATTTCCCTTTCCTTTTCCAAATCAAACAAAATTTCTGCAACTGGATTCATTGGATATAATTGTTAAATAACCTAAGTTTGGAATCTTAAAAAAAAATCAAGACCCCAAAATCTATTTCCTCCACCAAAGACTAATTGTATAAATGAAAACAATATCAAAAAAATATTTGTAGCTAGATGTGAACGGGGTAGAGAAGAAACATTGAGAGAGAAAGAGTATGAAACGTTAAAGAGAGAAAGTGGGAAGAAGGAAGGGAATATGTGCATGGAGGTAGGTGGGCAGTTTTACTTATGGAAATAAAAATATAAAATTTAATAATTTTTATTTCCTACTAATGATAAAAAAGAAAATTATGACGTTGTTGCCACACCTAAATTGAATTCCGCGGCAATAAGTCATCTTTTTTCCGCACACCTAAGCTTGTCGAGGCAAAAACCAAATATTTTGCCACAGCGGTTGTTTTGATGTGGCTAGGAAGCCGTTTTTGCCACATCACAATGTAACTGTAGCGATAAAGTTGTTTTGCCACATTTACTCAAATAAGTGGTGTGGCTATAAACTGCTTTTCTTGTAGTGAAAAAAGCTTCTTCGCATTCTGTCGTCCATTCAAATTTAGTCCCTTTTTTCAGTATGTTGAAGAAGAGTTTGCACCTATCCGAGGATCGTGATATGAATCTTCCCAGAGCTGCTAGTGATCCATTGAGCTTTTGTACCTCTTTTAGGTTCTTCGGGGACGGCATGTTTGTTATGGCTCGGATTTTTTCGGGATCTACTTCAATGCCCCTTTTTGTCACTAGGTATCCAAGGAATTTCCACTGAGGTCACCCAAAGTGCATTTTTCCGGTTCACCTTCATGTGATGCTCTCTCATAGCTCCGAAGATGTCCTTCGGAGTCCCGGTGGTGGTTCTTTCTTGCTTTGCTTTTTATGAGCATGTCGTCGACGTAAACCTCTAAAGTCCCCTGCTGATCCATGGCTTGAAAATAGCATCGACCATCCTTTGGTACGTTGCTCCCGCGTTTGAGCCCGAAAGGCATTCTTACGTAACAATAAAGACCATGGGGTGTGTAAAATGCGGTATGTTGCTGGTCTTCTTACGCAAAAATAGTTGGTTGTACCCGGAATATCCGTCCATGAATGACAACTCTTCATATCCTTCTCTACTGCGTCGACTAGTTGGTCAATGCTAGGTAATGGATAACTATCCTTTGGGCACGCTTTGTTCGGGTTAGTGAAGTCGATGCATGCGGTCCCGACCCCTCCATTTTTCTTTGGTACTATTACCATGTTGGAGATCCACGTGGGGTATTTGACTTCTTTTATGAAACCGGCCTCTAATAGCTTTCGTAGCTCGTTTCTCTTTGCTTTGTGATGCTCTGTGGCCACCTTTCGTATCTTTTGTCGTCCGGGGTGTGCCGGGTTTAATGCGCGGCTCATGCTTTATTGTCTTTGGGTCTATTCCCGCATATCGGATAATTTCCATGCGAAGATGTCCGCGTATTCCTTTAGTAGTTTTATCGTGAAGCTTCGTTCTCAGCCCATTAGAGTTCCTATTTTGATCTTTCTTGGGTTCTGCTCCGTCCCTATATTGATCTCTTTCACTTTGCTTCCAAGGATGTGAAAGTGGGCTTTGGTTCCCTCAGGTGGGGAATTTTCTTTAATTGCTATTTGGTAGCCTCGGATTCTTCGTCTGATTAACCTTTGATGTGGAGGCCTCTCGTGCTTCTGCAGAAATTCCCTTTAGACAAGCTTTTTCAAGAGATTTCCTCCGGATATTCGTCGATGGCTTTGTCTTTGGATACCGCCTTGCTACGAGCTTTGCGGGTTTTCCTTTTTTCATCTTCTTCGTTGTTGAGTTGTATTTGCATCGCGTGGCACTCTTTTACAGAAGCTTGATCACCCTTTATTTCCATTATTCCTAGGGGAGTGGGAAATCTAAGGTATTGATGATAGGTAGCTGCGACTCCCTTGAGCTTGTGGACCCATCTTCGTCCAATAATGGCATTGTAGGGTGAGGGCGTGTTTACCACGCTAAAGCGAGTGTCGACTTTCATGGGGCTGCATCCACTTGTAAGACAATATCCCCGGGGCTTCGTGGCCGTGCCATTGAACCGTAGATGGTGTAGTGTGAAGTCGGGAGTTGCTCATCGTTAAGCTCCATGCGTTTGAACGTATCGTAAAACAATACATTTACGGAGCTTCCTCCGTCGATGAGGATTTTCCTTATGTTGCATCCTGCGATTGGCAATGTGAGGATTAATGGGTCATTGTGATCTTCCATGTCGTCCTCAATATCATCGGCTTCAAAAATCGGAGGTGCGTTCATCCACTCCTCGTGCTCCTCTATTTCCTTCCGTTTATCTTTGTAAAGCTCACGGTAATCTTCAAATTGTTTTCTCGATCGTTTTCCTATTTGTGCCGTCAGGGTTGGCTCTTGGCTTTCCGAGCGAGGATATAGAGTTCAATGTGCGGTTACCCTCGGGTAGTTGGACTGTTCTTTGCGTTTGGCTCTATCCTCCATTCCAACCTTTTCCACATATTTTTTGAGATCCCCGCATCTATCGGTTTTTGTCTTGCTATCTTGAGATTTTTGCATTTCTCTGTCGTGTGTCCGTAGAAGCGGTGGAAATCGCGAGTACTCTTTGGATTCTGCCGATCTTTGGTGGTTGTTTCCCTTTAGACCGGGGGCCAATCTAAGTCTTCGCGATCCTTGATTTCCTTCGGTATGCGTGGATAGGCTGGTGTTGAGTTTCGTATAGACCCGGTCTTCAAACTTTACGCCACTCCTTTTGTGATCGTCTTTTCGATCCTTTTGGCGTGGTGGGCACATCTACTAGTTCCGCGGAATTTGTCCGTGGGGTTCGTTGTGCCTGCGCTCGGGGTTATCTTTTGAATTTCTTCCAATCTCGCATGTTTTTCAATGATTATCCTTAAATCTCCTTCGGTGGTTGAGGAGTACCGTGGATTTCGACAAACAACGGGCTCATCCTCTGTCAAGCCCCCATTTGTAGCAGTTAATACTTACCACTTGGTCCACATGTCCAATGGCCTGACATACTTTGTGCCATCTATCGGTGTATTCTCGAAATCGGATTCCACCGTACTTAATTGCAAGTGAGAAGAGCTTGTCCATCCACTGTGTTCACAACTTTGTTGTACATGTAGGTGGCCAGGAACTTTTCGGTGAGCTGATCATATGAATCAATGCACCTGGCTTGAGGTTATCAAACCAAGATAACGCGGATCCTTTCGGGCTTGAAGGAAGTATCTGCATAGTATAGCCTCGTCGTAATCCCACCCGGCCATTACTCGTTGTAATATCGTAGATGAGCCGAGGATCCGCGGACCCGTCGTAACACTCAAAGGTTGGGACCAGGACATTTTGCGGGATGGTAGCCGTAGCCAACCGACGTGCAAGGGGGTAGTGTTGGCTTCCTTCATAACTGTTCTAGTCTTCCACCTCCTTGCTACAGTCTTGAGTTGATTGATTTACTGCTAGCATTTCCGCGCGGAGGTTTTCCATTGCCAAACAAAGGTTTCGTCTTGAATGGAAGAGCGTGTCCTTCTTGTGGATTGCGGCGCCGTGGCCTCCTCCGTGTCATAGTAATCTGGGGCTTCTGGTTGGTAGTCTGGGTCAGACCTTCTACTATTCCGCGCATTTCTTTGGGGTATCCTTCTCCGGTTAGTTGTTGCAGGGATGTTTCCGAAGATCGTCCCTCGGTCCCTGTTCTGTACCGCTGAGTTGGCTTCGTCTTGCTGATTTGCTAGTTCGGAGCTTCGGAGGATCCTTTCTCTTAGGCATTGGTTTTCTTGAGCTAACGGGGCCACGCATCCGCGTCGTTAGTTGATTCATTGTAGCTCCTCCGGTTGTGCCAATATTTGCGTTGTTTGGTTCGATGCTTGATTGGGGATTCCTTCTGTAGTTGAGCTTGTCCCTCGGGATCGTGGTATTGATTTCGTCTATCAATGGCACGCCCTGGATTATTCCGTTGGATCACATGTCGGTAGTTGTTCGTCTTGTTCATTGTTCGGCGGCATTCCGTAGGGATGGTTGGATCATTGATTCGGCTATAGCCTCTGAGGCTCGGCTGGCTTTAGTTGCTTGTTTGTTACTTTGGAGGCAACCACTTGAAAATCCCCTTGCTTGGTGCGGCGGCTCTTGCGGCGCATGACCTTCTTTGCCTCCATTGCGATGTTTCCCGCATCTAAGAGCCACGTGCTTTCCGCCCCGATCTGCTGCGGGTTATCAGCGGCTATGCGTCCTTCGCCCTTTTATCCGCTCCTTGTTATTCTTTGGTGTGGTCCTTGGAATATCTCTTGGAGTTATCTTTGTCTTCCCAAGTATCTTTGTTACTTTCCATTGTAATAATGCACAAAGGACATGAGAGGTAATCCGAGACCCAAAGTCACGGGTTAGCCGTTAGTTTAACTTTATCTTCACAAACTAGATTTAAGCGGTAATGGGTGTATTCGGGTTGTTAGTTCGGTGAATCAATACGAAAGACACGACGGACGCGGACTTGCCCGAGATAAAATCCATGGGTCGTTATTTGCAAAAAGTCCGAATCTTTTGGTGGGAATTTTGTTTGAAATTCTAGTTAAAACCTAGATGTATTGGTAAAAAACACTATAGTCTAAGAGCAGTCTGTTGGCTAAAAATGAGAAACGAGTCTAAGAATGAAATCAAAGCTAAAACCCGGATCTGTTTGTTTAAAAGTCATATAATGCTCGGATCCATTGGTAGAAAACACAATAGACATAGATGTGTGCAACGAATCCATGAATAGATCGTTTTTTTTTTTTTTTTTTTTTTTTTAAATACAAAAATTTTGAGGTTGAGGGTGTGAAGTCACGGGAAAGATAAATCTTTTTGCGGGACAAGGTCCCACTGTTTCTAGCGCCAAATTGTGAACACGAGAATCGGGTTTGGCTTCCACGTGATCACAAACAATCTTTACATAAGTTGAATACATGCCTTTGAGGTATGAGGAGTGTGGAATAAGCATAGATAGAAGATAAATCATAGATTCCAAACCCCTCTAGTTTGTCATGATCTCATTATCATCTTTAGGGGATCCGACAAATGGGAATACGAGTATGTAAATGAACTTAACGGTGCAAAAGGAGAAAAAGACAACGATATACGTGGTTCAGCACTAAAGCCTACGTCCACGGGTCTAAAGGGATTCATTATAAAATAAATGGTTACAAAGATGATCACAAGATCTTGTGATCATCGAACATATGAGCTAAACTCACTTACTTCTCCCTATTCTCTCTCCTTTTTCTCTTTTTGATCCTCTCCTCAGTGGGAGGGGGATACATATTTATAGCTAAACTCGGTGGGGCCTCTCGACAATGAGTTGTTGAGATCTTATCTTCTTGTATTACGTGCATTGTTACGCGGGCTTGAATATTATCCGCGGGCGTGGTCCCGCGGACTTCTATGTCACTCCCGCGGCTTCGACTATATCCCGATTCCTCCACAACACCAACCCCCTTGTTTCCATCGGCCGAGGTCGTCCGACACGTATTCTTCTCTGAGCTACATTAAATGCGGGTGGTTGGACCGTCCCAATCCACGCCGGGTGGTGTCAGTCCTCTTGTCATGTCCATGTCAGTTGGACTATCTCTGACCGTTGATTACATCTTACCTCGTGATGGGTTAAGGCCACCCTTGGGTGCTACGCGGGACTCATCTATCTTGGGTGCCCCTTTATTTCCGACCGTTGGTCTTGACGGATGTACGTTGTCATCGAGTGCCACGGATGCCCCTATGTGTCATCCTGTGAGTGATGTCATCTACGTGGACTCTGTTAGCGCACGTGGCAATGGAGATAAATTAGTGTACTTACAAGATGATAACTTTTAGCTGCACTTTAGAACTATGGCGACTAAAGATATTCTTTTACAACATATAGTTTGGCAATAGGTAAATTTAATGTGTCTATCTAATATCCAAAATTCGATACCACAACCAAACATTTGTCTTTTAGCAAAAACACTTTTAACATCAGCGAACAAAACTACCATTTGATGAGAGTTAGCGACGGATTATTTTTCTACGATATTTCCATTGCAGCGAAAGAGGATATCAGAGAAAATTACAAACAGATGAATGACGTAGATTTTCATAATTCAACAAGAGAAAAAGTAAACAAACCTTTTTTGGTCGGTAAATAAAAAAACTCCAATTAATGGCTACTTTGTATAGAGACTTTTATTCATCTCTCCATGGAAGCCTCCCACAAATGAGTCTGAAACACTTAACCTAAACATCGGTTAGGGGATGAGTGATTTCTACTAATTAATTAAGAAATGATAACATAGTGGAGTTAAAATAAAATGGTAAAATATTAGAACCAAAATGGTATATACAGATCACGAAAAGGATAAACCGGGGTTGTTTAACTTGACTTTGACTTATAATGATGGTGATGATGTCCGGCTAAAAACGAATTACGGTGCAGAGGCCTGGCTAAAAACTAAAGTTGGTGCTCGCACGTCATGTTATGCAAGATGTTTAACCAAAAGGAGGGCGTATTTGAAACTCAAGTTCCTTGCGCGACGCATCTACACTTGAATATATCCATCTGATCATCGAAAAGATTTAAAATAAACTCGCGAGATTGGGGCTAGGTAGAGGTGTAAATTGGGACGGGCCAGCACGTTTATGGCACAGCACATCACGTTAAAATTCGAGCCAAAGACGGCAGCCGCAGACGTGACCGGCCCGGCCGACGGACCGCGGCCGCGTGAGTTTAATGTGTTGTCTTTGTGCCGGACAAAATAGGCACCACGGCCCGACCACGATTGCCAGCGGCATGTGTTAGCACCGGCCCGGCCGCGACCTGACGCGAAGAAAGCACGCCACGTCATCGTGAAATACTACACAATACATCACATTTGATGCATATTTCACAAAAAAATCATTGTTTTAGCCAATTTCGACATTTTATCTTCGGTATGCTAATTTATTTCTATAATAATACATGTACTAAGTAAAATATCTCAAAAATATTTATTTTGGAGAACATCAAATAAGTGTGCTAGCACAAAGACAGCCGCGTTTATTTTTACATGCCACTGACCGCGACACGCCATTTAGCCGCAGCCAAAGACGTCTGAATCTCGGCACAGCCATTGACCCGATGCAGCGACACGCTAAGCACGTGACTTCGTGAGCTGGGTTGTGCCAGGCCGGCACATTTTACACCTCTAGGGCTAGGTAATATTTTGATGTAAAAATCCCTTAGCCAAATATTTTTGTTAATGGCTAAGCTTTCAGTTAATTAGAGTTAATTTTATTTGATTAGGGGATAATAGGATATCCAAGTGCATTTCCACCTAGATCTGTAATGGCAGATGAGGCATGCAGCTACCGAACGCAAATGACTTTCTCAAATACTGACTCGTTAATGAGACAAGACTATTAGTTACAGTCCTGAAAATGGATAATCAATAGTTATTTTTTCAAGCTTGGTAAAGGGGCGGCAAGAATCGGTAGAGGGGCGGCAAGTGTGATAGCAATGTCCCTCTTATTGGTTAGGGGGTGTCCTATAGGGGGTGTAGATTGACTAGATTACCCTTTTCACCTTAAATGGACTAATTTACCCTTACTTTTTTGATTGAAAAGACTGAATTATCCTTCCCCATTTTTAACCTAATTGAATCAGTAAATCAAAATTGTTTCTCTTTTCTTCTCCTCCATTAAAGCGATATTTCATCGTCCTCTTGATTCATCATGATTTGAAAAATTTATAATACCCGGTTAGAGTTTAGTCTATTGTTTTTGATTTAAGTTAGTTTTGCATCGAAAATTAGGGTTTGGATCGAAATTGAAGCGGAATTTGTGTGTTGTATGTGAGTTACGGTTGGTACTAACCAGGATACCAACTATCGTATTGGTTGAAGAACATACGGTTGCTTAACAACCCAAATACGAACCGTACCTTAAAAATTTGAGAATTAGGTTTAGGTACGGTTGATACGAAACCTTAGTTACCAACCGCACTTGGGTTCGGTTGGTAACTTAATGAAAGTTACCAACGTATATCATCACGAATGTTAAGAATTTTTGAAGTGATGATGTACGGTTGTAAACTATAGTTGACTTACCAACCGTAGTTTAGTTACGGTTGGTTTCAATTCCTTTTTTTATGAACCGTAAGTAGTTACGGTTCGTATCCAAGATTTTCTATCAGCGTAATTGGTATTACGATTGGGTTTTTCCCCAAATTGAACCGATTCTGATTTGGTAACTACTTATTTCAACAGTATGTTCTTGAAAAATTTTAAAAATTTGATCTTTTTACATACTTTAGATAATTTTGATCAACAAAAAGCTAATGGGAACTAATTTTGATCACCCACCTCTAATTTGCCACTTGAATCACTCATTTGGTTGAGTGAATCAAAATCTAGGGTTTCACAAATATCACCAAAGTTTTTTTCTTCTCCTCAACTTTTTTCTTCTTATAACTCTAAACATCTGATTTTTGATTCTATAATAAGTGAAAATTAATTATCAAAATTAATCTTGATTATCTACACTAATCTTGATTATCATTACTAAACTTGATTATTAACAATAAGGGTTAATTAGTCATTTCCAAGGTTTTATTGATAAGGGCACTTGAATTTACTTCTAATGACCTTTTTTTGTCTTATTAGGTTGCCGCCCCTCTACCGATTCCTACCGCCCTTTACCAAGATTGTATTTTTTTCTCCAGCATCAATAGTGTTATTGATATATAGTACATATGTATATCTTCTAAACTGAATTTCTAACATACCAAGTGACCATTATTCCTACAAAAAGATGAAGAGAGAGATTGTTTTTGTTACGTCAAAGAGAACTAACTCAATGATGCATCTGGCTGTAAGCATCTTAAATTAGACTTGAAAATAAAAGCCAGTCAAGTGTTTACGACAATAATTCGAAGATATTTATATTTTCCTAGACTTGGCAAAATCTAAAGCGATTAAGATATTTATATTTTCCTAGTCTGCGTTTAACCGATTGGCAAAATCTAAAGCATAGTGGTTGTAATAATTCGAAGATATTTGTATTTTCCTAGACTTGTTGATCCAAGTCAAGTGTTTACGACAAAAGCTTGCCGAATACATTCAGATTAGCCGAGGCTCGAGGGGACATCATCATGCATTCAAAATTTAAGATGACATAAAACATATATCTATAGTTTATTGAAATAGACAAAAAAAAAAAAAAGTAATTTATTAGGTTATCACTGAATCTTTAAACTCGAAATAAAAGGATATATTTTATCGGTGCTTTTGAGGTATAAATATGTATGTATATTTGAGGAAGTATCCCTTCACACTTTTATTACCACACTATCTCACACGTTGCACATCATTTTTTCGAATTAAAACCAAACTATAACGGATTTGAAGCTATTTTGAGGATATGTTCCTCTTACCAAGTTTTATATGCCTATCAAAATGGCGTATTCCGAAATATAAACCTCACAATCTACCTAATTTAATTTGACGGCGAAATCAGATTTTCAAAGACTCATTTTCAAAGTAGTAGATGATGATGTTATACGTCTCGGAATAAGCTCATTTTTGGTAGGCATGTAGAACTAAGTAAGAGGAACATATCCTCAAAATATTAGCTTCAAATTCGTTACGGTTTGGTTTAATTCGCAAAAATGATGTCCAACGTGTGAGATGGTGTGATAATAAAAGTGTGAAGGGATCCCTCCTTTGTATATTAACCAATAACATTTATACATTGAACTAGTAAAAAATCATTTTTTTGTGGTACACTTCTTTATATTAATAATTTTGTGCGTTCCCAAGGCTATTAATATGCGGAGCTTTTCCTATTTATTGTTTTTTTCTTATGAATATATTTATACCTATGATTCTTTAGATTCCCACTTGATTGTTAACGGTAATTGGGTTATACCGGTTACAATGATTGATGCTGGTATGGATGCAGATTTGCTACCAAAGCCAAGTGGCATGCATGATACGGAGATATGGACACTTGACCAGAAAGTACTATTCTTGGTTGTTTCGGCTAAGATGTCGTTGCTTGTGCCAACGCGAGTTTGGACTATTACTACTAGCCTTATTTGGCGACGAGTAGTGCACCCTTCTCTTGGAGCATTGGCGTAGGAAGTATTTAATATTAATTGTTGTGCTAAATGCAGTGGTTCTTGGCGAACCGCCAAAAAAACCACGCAAAAACAATATACCCCTATTGATGGCTGTGATGAACCCTTAGAGAAGTGGTAAGACCCACCTGAAAACTTTGCATGTGAGGGTGTTGTTTGTGTGTAGTTTTTTGGGACGGTTCACCAAGCATTTTTGGCTACTTAAAGACAAGCTTTTGTCCATATTCAAGATTGAGTCAGCGCATCGTTGTGTACTATGGAATGGGGAAACTGATAAGGTGCAACATATTTCATGGGCCTGTTATTCTCGTAGAGAGGTTGGCACTGGTTTGTAGCTATTTTGAGCTGAATCTAATTTAAGATTAGCTAGATTCTTATAAAGTGGCCAAGGGAAGAAGTAAAAATGGTTAAAAGCTTATGGTTGGTTGCTTACTTGGCGGTTGTGGTGGAGTTATGGTTATTTCGAAACAAAATGGTTTTGAAGACGCAAAACAAAAATAGACTCAGTTTAAAACAAAGGTTTATCAGCGCATCCATGAGAACTCAATCAGAATGACAAGCCACATGATTAACACATGCCAAGATACTTTGAATAATTTCCGTGCTCTCTATTTTCTCTCTAGGCGAAAACCCTAAAGTTCTAGCAATGCCTTCTCGGATCGGCTCTTTTGGAGCTGATCTGACGAGAAGCTAAATCTATTCAATCATGTTTTCTAAAATTCTAATATTCTTTCATCCCTTGCGTTCTATTTAGTTTTCCCATATCTTTTACTTTCGTTTTTTAGGGTTCATATTATTTCCCCCCTTTTGTTTTTGTTGTTCTCCTTGTTTTCTAGATTTTCAGTAGTAACCTAACAAAGATTCGAGTTATTCAAATTAAGGGTCTGTTCTCTTACAACCTCTCTGGCTGATGCGATCTGGTTTTAACTTAAATTAATTTCTTGCTTGTTCGGTATTTGTTTCACTTTTTTTCTTTGATTCTCTGATTGGTTTCTTCCTTACTGTTGTGATCTTTATTCTTGCAAGGGTTTATTGGTTTGAAGTTGTTTTATCATTTTAAAGGCTAAGGTTGTAAGGATTGAGAAATCATCTATTCACCCCAAAGAGTCCGCTTCAACCTCAGTTCCCCAACAAGTTGGGTACCAGTTTTAACGTGATAAAAGATTATCTCATCAATTTCATCTCTAGCAGTCCTGACTTCGTTTCAGTTTCACTCTCCAGCAGTAACATGTTTTCGATAGATACAAGTACAATTTCTTATAAAGACACATAAGACACAGATACAAGTTTTTACAAAGATACCTAAAACACCATGTTACAGCATAGCTCGGTTGAACCCACCAAGCATTGGTATGTCATGTTTGGTTGTCATATTTTAGTGTGTCAAAACTCATCTAAGAGTCGCTTGATTATGTACTAAAGACAACTTCGTTTGGGTTAGACTAGAAAGTCTTGGAATGTTGAGATATACAAGTATTACTCGAAGACCTGAAGAACGTGAAGAAGTAACAAACTACAACGACGACATCATCCTTATTCTTGAGGTTAGTAATATTGACTTGAGCTGTTTCATTCCTTATGTAACTTTCAAGTCGTGCTATATTGAAAACAAAACTGCGAAGCTGTGTATTGGATATATTAGTCTAGTAGCGAGACATGATCACATGATCATAGTATTAGGAAATTATGCTACTGTTGATGGTGGTTTTTAAACAAGGGGTAAAATCGTAAAACCCCATGACCTAGTGTTACCATGACACATTAACTAAGAGTATTTAACTTTCGGTGTAAATAATTAATAGGGGTATTTTTCAAAATACCGCATTAGGGATTTTCGACCACGAACCTAATTCCAAAACCAAGCCGTCTGCTGCGCACCATGGCAACAATGCTAAACCAAGCCGCTGCTGCGCCCATGGCAGCGATGCCAAACCAAGTGCATCTGCGTGCCACGCAACAATGCCAAACCAAGCGCTGCTGCGCACCATGGCAACAATTCCAAACCAAGCGCTGCTGGCTGCCAGCAACAATGCCAAACCAAGCGCTGCTGCTAGCACCATGGCAACAATGCCAAACCAAGCGCCAACTAGCACCATGGTAACAACAAAACCAAGCCGCTGCATCAAGCAAGCACCATGGCAACGGCGGCAAAACCAAGCCGCACATAGCTGCGCGCCCATAGCGGATGCCAAACCAAGCCAGCATCTTTGCGCACCCGTGGCATGACGGCCTTAAAACCAAGCCAAGCAACTGCGCACCATGGCAACGATGCCAAACCAAGCTGCATCTTTGCACCGTGTAACAACGACGTAAAAACTAAGCCGCAGACTGCGCACCATAAGCGCGACGCCAAAAACCAAACTACATATCGCACTCATTGGCAACCATGCCAAACTAAGCCGTATGCCATTGGCACATGCAAATATAGCGCCCTAGGCTTGCAAAACGTGCAACTAGGTCAACATGGCCGTACGTGCCATTGGCACATGCCAACACGTACCACAAGCCATACTTCCAAGCCGGCTATGCCATTGGCGCATGCCAAATATAGCGCCTAGGCTTGCAAAACTTAACTAGGTCAACATGGCAGTACATGCCGTAGGGCGCATGCCAACACGTACCACAAGCCATATTTCCAAGCCGCTATGCCATTGGCGCATGCCAAATATAGCGTCCTAGGCTTGCAAAACGTGCAACTAGGTCAACATGGCCGTGCGTGCCATTGGCACATGCCAACACGTACCACAAGCCATATTTCCAAGCCATTGTATGCCATTGGCGCATGCCAAATATAGCGCCCTAGGCTTACAAACCATGCAACCTTGGCCAAGTCGGCCACGCATGCCATTGGCACATGCCAACATGCTGTTGGTAGCTTTTCCTACCAAGGCCACGGCCACTATGACCCACGCATGCCATTGGCACATGCCAACATGCTCATTGGTAGCTTTTTTCCTGCAAGGCCCACGGCCCTATGACCCACGCATGCCATTGGCACATGCCACCATGCTCGCTGGTAGCTTTTCCTACCAAGGCCACGGCCTAACGGACACGCATGCCATTGGCACATGCCAACATGCTCATTTGGTAGCTTTTCCTACAAGGCCCACGGCCCAACGACCCACGCATGCCATTGGCACATGCCAACATGCTCATTTGGTAGCTTTTCCTACCAAGGCCACGGCCCTAACTACCACGCATGCCATTGGCACATGCCAACATGCCATTGGTAGCTTTTCCTACCCAAGGCCACGGCCCTAATGACCCACGCATGCCATTGGCACATGCCAACATGCTCATTTGGTAGCTTTTCGTACCAAGGCCCGCGACCCTATGACCGCGCATGCCATTGGCACATGCCAACATGCTCATTGGTAGCTTTTCTACCCAAGGCCACGGCCCTACTGACCACGCATGCCATTGGCACATGCCAACATGCTCATTGGTAGCTTTTCCTACCAAGGCCACGGCCCTAACGGCCACGCATGCCATTGGCACATGCCAACATGCTCATTGGTAGCTTTTCCTACCAAGGCCACGGCCACTATGACCACGCATGCCATTGGCACATGCCACCATGCTCACTGGTAGCTTTTCCTACCAAGGCCCACGGCCACTTAACGGACACGCATGCCATTGGCACATGCCAACATGCTCATTGTAGTAGCTTTTCCCACCAAGGCCCACCTGACGTACGCATGCCATTGGCACATGCCAACATGCTCATTGGTAGCTTTTCCTACCAAGGCCGCGGCCTATGACCCACGCATGCCATTGGCACATGCCAACATGCTCATTTGGTAGCTTTTCCTGCAAGGCCACGGCCTAACGGCCACGCATGCCATTGGCACATGCCAACATGTCATTTGGTAGCTTTTTAAGTACCAAGGCCACGGCCTAACGGCCACGCATGCCATTGGCACATGCCAACATGCTGTTGGTAGCTTTTCCCTGCAAGGCCACGGCCCTAACGACCCACGCATGCCATTGGCACATGCCAACATGCTCATTTGGTAGCTTTTCCCTACAGGCCACGGCCTACTATGACCACGCATGCCATTGGCACATGCCAACATGTGCTCGGGTAGCTTTTCCTACCAGGCCACGGCCTAACGGCCACGCATGCCATTGGCACATGCCAAACACACACGCTGGTAGCCTAACTTCCCAAACTGATGCAACCTACCACCAAGGCATTCACATGCCATTGGCGCATACCAAACACACAAATTTGGTAGCCTAACACCAAACCGTGCAACTACCACCAGGCATTCCCGCACATGCCATTGGCACATGCCACATACGCCGCTAGCTTTCTGGCATTGCCACTTGCGCTCAGTATAACCCGCAACAAGGGCATTCCGCACATGCCAATGGCACATGTTACAGCGCCACTACCGGCGCCACTTGCACTCAGGTGCAACCAACACTCGAGATATCAACACAAGCGGGGATGCTTTCCGGGGTTTTGGTTTTGCGGTCATAGCTTGCGGCGTACACCTACGCTCACATTAAGAAAGCGTGAAAAGGAATAAAGCGGTCAAATAAATGAGGAAATAATGGTGAAAACGTTTTCACCCATTAACGATATCGCGGTTACCACCTCCTCCCATTATTTCACCTTTACTCTCTTCCTTCATGAGACCAGGGTACGTTTCAATCTCGACTTGTATAAATAGGTCTTACCTATTTCACCCGGACTACAAGTCTCGGTCGGGAGAAAAATACTACACTCTCGAGAAGGCAACTTTGCAAGCTCTCCCAAAAAGCTTTCATCTCTTGCAAGCTTCCCAAGCTTACTTTACGATACAAGTCGAGATCTGCTCTCCCACTATTATGCGGGTCTCAACACCTTTCTTTGCTTCCATCCCCAAATCAACCCTTCTCCTCCACTTTGTGGCAAGAAGCAAGTCTGAAACGGCCATTTCTTGGTTTAGGCCGGACTTGTCACAGTTGATCTCTCGAATCTATAAAGTGCTCACGTGCAGCACATTTGTTTAGGGTTTGAACCGGTTTCTCACTCACTCTCAATTCTGAGAAATCGCGAAACGATTTTCACCCATAAACATTGGCGATCACGGTGGGACGTTCGATCTTTCGGTTACAATGTCAACTTTCAACCGTGATCTCATTCTTGACCCGGACGTCAAGATGGTAGAGGAAGGAAATCCACTCAGACTCGATTACTCGGCGGCTCGATTATCGGTCATGACATGACAAGGCGGCCCAGGGGACTTGTCACCGAGGCTAGAATCAAAACGATCGCCCGGGATTAACGGCACGATTGTCAAACAACTCAACAACGATTCGGAAGAGCGGGGACTTCCCATGACTCTTACGAGAAAACCGAGTAAGTCTTATCTACAAAAAATACGTGGTTTGCTTTTTCAAGTTCTCGATAAACCGAGATAGCCATGTTATGTTTCATCCCATGTAATCTACCAACACACGGTTCCATGGTTTTCCGGACGTTTGCATCACTTTTCAATCATAACTAAAACAATCAACTCTAAACAATTCATTCCAAAAGAATAACCCAAACTGTCAAGGTAACATTTATCTATCAACCCAAGAAATCCGGGAAGACAAAAACCATAAACTAGGCGCTTTGTTTGCCTTTGAAAAAAAAAAAAGTCACCTACCACGTACGTACCTACTTTGCACAATAATAATTACACATCACTATTAGAAGACGTTACTACAGTGACATTTGAAGAATTATTTATGATGAAGTATTTTCACAAGTTTATGAAAGGCATACATATGGCTATATATGGTTTGCACCAGCACAAGTGTGACGGACCGGAAAATTACGCCTTTGGCGCGTTGCCCCGCAGGCCGTAATCTCCCGGTCGCCATGATGAAGCTACGATCCGACCTTTAAGGCTAGGCAAATGCACGTCCATTTGCCCTTGCAAGCATGCTCGTGGAGCATGACGCAGACTAACTTAGCTTCCACACCGTTCCCACTTACCCTTGTTCACCCAAAGGGTTTACTGACCATAAGGCCATGCCAATGCATTTTCATGCATCTCGGCTTTGCCTTTACATAGGGAATTCATCACCTAATTCCCTAGCTAGCCGAGCATCCGTCATTGTCCAGGTATAAGCCTTGGACTTTGGCGTAGGCGCGCCAAGCCCTTGCCATTTCCTAAGTTAGCTTTCTTACCAACTCTTTATAGCTTGATAGGAAGTATGAGCATCCACTTCTTGGCATGCAACTAAGCCTCATCAAGTCTGCCACAATCATCTCTTGCGTCGAGCTCACCGAGAGCTTAGATGATATGAGGGGCCAACGTCTTTGGGCCGCAATCTGCCGCAACTCATTGCGGCTGCCTACACTCCCTTCCACTACTCTAAAGGGATCAAGCACGGACATCAGTTCATCCTCGAAGGGACAAGCAAACTTATTCTAACTCGTTTGCTAGGCCGTGGCCAAGCAACGGTGTTAATGGCCCTAATCAAAAGGTGTAGGTCGTTAATCAAAATGCATCCAAGTGATGCATGTTCGGTCTGCAATATGGCATAACGATGCCTAAGCACCAAATGCCGTATTCGCGAGAGCTACGCGACTATAAATGAGCCTTAGGCATCATTTATACTCTTCCCGCTAAGCTATGAAGCTTACTTGGTGCATAGTCGCATATGCCATCAACCAACTACCCCTCCTATATATGTTTTAATGGAATTTCTACAGTATGAAAAGGGGACAAAAAATATTTCATCAACTCCCCGTTTACTATTCATGGCCGTTGCCATGTATTTTCTTATAACCCGCCAAGATGGCTGGTCACTACCAATGTCAACTCAGTGTCCGGCCATGTTGGCCGTCACGCTAACCGATAACCAGCCATGTTGGCGAGTCCTCTCAAGACCGTGTCCGACCATGTTGGCGTCCGTTTCAAGGTCATCTACCAATGACCTAATCATCATTTGATGCAAGATTGGCTCTTAGCCAATGTAGCTTCCAACCAATGCCATATTGGCCTTAGCCAATATGCATATGCGATGTGCCTTACTTGGCACCGGATATGGCCTAGGGGCCAAATGCATCTCACCATGCAAAGGAAGCTTTGGATGAAGCTTCATCACAAGCAAATGGCGCATCTTTTAGCATGCGCCATGTTAAAAACACGAGGTGTTACATTATCACACCCTTCAAAGAATTTCGTCCCGAAATTCAAAACCAAAACTATTGTGGACAATCTCTTGAGTTGGATTTCCTTGCAAAAGTCCCATACGGATGCTCGGAAATCACGGGTTTCTTCAAGTTGTCATGAACAACGGTTTAGACCTTACGAGCACATGTCCCATACCACCGCCTGAGAATCCAAAAGTGCCTACAACAATACCAAGAATCGCAATTGGCCAGTGCCAAGAGGATATCTCGACAAGGTATCCCGAATGTGCATCCCATACTACACACTCGGGAATCCCTAAGGTTCACAAGTTGAAAGATGTCATCAAAATGACAAAATTTTAGCACAATCTTTGTGTGGATCATATCCGATTGCCCACCGTCACCGACGGTCATCCGGTGCCACTCGTAAGTGGGATGCTAGCCGGGCGACAACGCACACCCTTGGCCGGTGCCAACGTGTGGGGATGATCAGTCATTGTCTACCCACCGTCCCAGCATTTGTGCTTCCTGATATCCACTCGTAGAGTGGGGTGCCACTTAGGCCCGGGCAATCTCACGGTGCTTGAACAAGCTCAACTCGATTCTCATAGTAACCGGCAAAGCCCGATTTACAAACTCTTCCCAGCGCAAAAGTTGGCTGCTCTCCAACTTTATGTTTCCATCAAAGGAAAACACTCGCCAATGAGTCCACTCAGCACAAGTCCCTAGAGTTTCTCGGAACTTGCTCACGATACCATCCATGCGGACGACCCGGAAAATTACGCCTTTGGCGCGTTGCCGCAGGCCGTAATCTCCCGGTGCGCCATGATGAAGCTACGATCCGGGCCTTTAAGGCTAGGCAAATGCACGTCCATTTGCCCTTGCAAGCATGCTCGTGGAGCATGACGCAGCTAACTTAGCTTCCACACCGTTCCCAACTTACCCTTGTTCGCAAAAGGGTTTACGGCCATAAGGCCAATGCCAATGCATTTTTCATGCATCTCTCGGCTTTGCCTTTTACATAGGGAATTCATCACGAATTCCCAGCTATTTGAGACATCCGTCATTGTCCAGGTATAAGCCTTGGACTTTGGCGTAGCCGCACCAAGCCCTTGCCATTTCTAAGTTAGCTTTCTTACCAACTCTTTATAGCTTGATAGGAAGTATGAGCATCCACTTACTTGGCATGCAACTAAGCCTCATCAAGTCTGGCCACAATCATCTCTTGCGTCGAATTACAGGAGCTTAGATGATATGAGGGCCAACGTGCTGGACCGGCAATCTTTGCAACTCATTGCGGCTGCCTCACGCACCCTTCCCTACTCTAAAGGGATCAAGCACTGAGCCGTAGTTCATCCTCGAAGGGACAAACAACTTATTCTAACTCGTTTGCTAGGCCATTGGCCAAGCAACGATGTTAATGGCCTAGTCCGTGTAGGTAGTTTCCGTCAAAATGCATCCAAGTGATGCATGTTAGGTCTGCAATATGGCATAACGTGCCTAAGCACCAAATGCCGTATTCGCGAGGCTACGCGACTATAAATGAGCCTTAGGCATCATTTATACTCTTCCGCTAAGCTATGAAGCTTACTTGGTGCATAGTCCGCATATGCACCATCAACCAACTACCCTCCCTATATATGTTTTAATGGAATTTCTACAAGTATGAAAAGGGGACAAAAAATATTTCATCAACTCCCGTTTACTATTCATGGCCGTTGCCATGTATTTTCTTGCATAACCAGGCCAAGATGGCTGGTCACTACCAATGCCAACTCAGATGTCCGGCCATGTTGGTCGTCCACTCAAACTGACGTGTCTGGCCATGTTGGCCGTCCCCTTCTAACCCGATGTCCGTCCATGTTGGTCATCCAAATTCAAGGTCATCTACCCAATGACCTAATGCATCATTTGATGCAAGATTGGCTCTTGGCCAATGTAGCTTCAACGATGCCATATTGGCCTTAGCCAATATGCATATGCGATAATGCCTTACTTGGCACCAGATATGGCCTAGGGCCAAATGCATCTCACCATGCAAAGGAAGCTTTGGATGAAGCTTCATCACAAGCAAATGGCGCATCTTTTAGCATGCGCCATGCTAAAAACACGGGGTGTTACAACAAGAATAAAACAAATTGAAAGAGAAACGCTGGAGTACATAGCTGGAATATGCTTGCCCACTTTATCACTCTGGCGCTCACCGCTAACACCGTGACGTGATAACAAAGATACGAGGTAAAAAGGGGAACCAATCCGTTTCATAAGCATAACACTTTTTGGAATTTGAATAAGGAAAGGATTTCTGTTTGAGCTACGTATGGGAAGGGCAACTGGCCCATGAGGAACAAGTCCAGAGCCGCACCTGGCCGGCCTGCCGTGCCAAGCCCGATGGTCCACACCATCACCGAAATCCAAGCGGCGTCCATGCATAACCGACGTCCACACCAAGTCGGCGCCCATTCCAAGGCGATCCGGCGCTACCAGCGCGCTTCCCAGTGCGCTTACGATGCGCTTGCGGCCTTGCATACCGAAAACGCTTGCCGAGACGCGCTTTCGACGTACATACCGAAGCGCTTGCAGACGCGCTTTCAGACGCTGCTTACCGGACGTGCTTACTAGACACGCTTACCGAGACGCACATGCCCGGGCACACATGCCGCGCGCATGCCAGGCGTGATGCCACACTCTGTGCTAACGGTTTGCATCCTTCAGGCGCTAACATCTTGTGCCCTTCGCACCATCCTTGCCCTTGAACAGCGCCTTGGCTCCGGCGCCGTGATCAAAGCCGTGTCATCTCTGCACGATACACTTACGATCACGGAACAGGCCGCTTAGCCGCCCAACGGTCCTTGAAGCATGGCGACTTTAACCGTCACCGGACCTTCCCACCATCGTGGCAAGATCTTGGGAAGATCTCAAAGAAGACGACCTCCTTTTAGCACTTTGTTGACTTGATGAAAATACAAAAGATACTTCAGCGGGGCGTGCGTTTATAGATGAAGAGGCTCGCGTTGCTCTTGGGCGCTTGATGAAGGGGATAAGCAATCCAATTTAAATCGCACATGAAGATCGGGAAAGACTTCTCAAAATCAAAGCAAGGAAATCAACAACTCTCCGAGTTCACGGAGACCCTTCTCCGTCAGGACCCGCACAATGGGAACTTAGCCCACAAAGTCGCATAGTCCATGATGAAACAGTTTATGTGAGATTTTCTATGTTTCTCAGAAGCGTAGCGTCAAGACATATTTGCACCCCTCAACTGCATCGGGAAAGCGGCGCTTCCGGCCAGGAAGCCGTTCCCAAACCCCAACCTCTGCTAGAAGCACGATCGATAGATGGAACCAGGGACTCTAACCTCTGTTCTTTTGAGGGATGTCGAGTTTGACTGAACGTGTGCGACCTCGACTTCAAAAATGGTAACAGCAAGGCTTTGAAAGTTGCAAGACGTCGTTCCAACATTCTCTCCAGTAGCTCCACATCAAAGTTCTCTCTAGAAGTAGCTACGCATCGGGCGTTCTCCGGAAGCCGACCTTCCTAACGTTAAGCTTCAACGCCACTCCTTCACGCCAAGTTTGCTCGCTTCTGACCTCACCGCAGCAGCAACTACTACAAAGATGGAAACACGTAAACCATACTTGAGGACGGAAGATATACACGGGATCCCTTCAGCATGTCAAAGCTCAGAAGACACGGTCCACCATACCCACAACGAGGTCCTCTACTCTTCAAGGGTGCAACGCAAGAATATCATCACCTCTCTGCATCTAGAAGACGCCTTCAACACTTTACGAGGCCGCGGAGGATCCAGAGCCTGCACTATCGAATATGTCATCATGTAATTTAAACCATCCCAAAGTGTCACATCCCGAGAAAAGTACGATAGGCCTATATCAAATCCGTGGAGGGGGATTCAAGGCGATGTAATGAAAGTAGGTTATGCATGGGGACTGCCCGGGCGTGAGATGCTTTCACTCCCCTCAACCAGAATCGCGAACTAGATATTATAGACTCTAGAAGATCCGGGCGGAGGAACATGCACAAGCATACGAAATAGGATTTCCGGGCGTACAACAGCCATGTAAAATCCGGGATTTTAAGGAAGGAGATCTGGTGCTAAAACCGCTAAACACATCCAAAGATGTATCAGCACTGAAGTTTTCTCCCAAATGGGAAGGGCCGTACATAATCACTAAAGCGTATGACGGTGGTTACTACAAGATTATCAAAGAAGATGGGAAAGCTAGAGCGGTCATCCACGGAAAGTGGCTTAAGGCATACTACGCTAATCACTTCCCCGCAACATGCTACATCAAAATCCCTACTCTTCAAGTCTCAGTCAAATCTTCAATCTCTCCGAGACACCAAGGCCAAAGCTTTCTCCTCTTCCGAGATGGCCATGTGGGGAATCACACCAGCCAAGGATATCAGCTCTGTTGACTTTCACAATATTGAGACGATCTGCAACCAAAGTGATATTAAACTCCAAGGATTCACGGGTGGACACCATGTTCTCCCACCTTTGAATGGATGACTCCACATAAAGATACGGATGGACATATTCTCCATCTCAGCAATCATTGGCAAAAGACAGTTCACTACGGAAACCAAGGCGGACGAACAACACTTCACTACGCTCCTGGTAGCGATATGGCCGTATGTCTTCTATATCCTCGTATAAAGGACCACGAATTCTTTTCGCTCCGGAAACCGCCAACATTCCGATATTGGAGAAGAGACACCTCATACGAGTCCCGAATGACAATCTGCATAGGGTATTCATAACAAGAGAGCCTAAATCAACGTTCTCCAAGTCTGCAATGATCAACGAGTTTGGATTTGAAGGGAGGGGAACGACTAGGTCATCCTCGTCGATACTTGATAACGCATGCTCCAATGGGATATCTCTGCGAGAGGAAAATTTTCCATTCATCAAACAAAGCGGTGAAGCGTACGTCGGTCTAGAAGAAGAAGAAAACATCTGGGTATGATTTTCTTAACCAGAATAACCTTTGTTGGGATGCTCACGCAAGAGTCGGACCTCGCGCCTTCACCTAGAGAATCTGGTTGGTTAGAAGATGATTCGTCTCGTGCGACATGACAAGAGAGAGACTCAACAAGAAGAACCCTTTCTCAAGCGAAGGAGATGATGCAATTACGTTGGGATGATGCCACGATTGAAGGCTTGCGCGTGAAGGAAGGCAAAATAAGGAAACTTTGCTATCTGTAGAAACACTTACTCCCTCCTTGTTTTCACCGGTCCCATCAAACTGGCGCCCAGTCTCCCCAAACTTCCAACAACCACTTGAAACACGCCGGCTAGCCGACCGACTTCCCCATCTTGCTTGGGGTCCTGCCGACTAGTGCGCTCGGTTTCCAACTCGCGACAACTTCTCAATGCGTGACTTCTGTCTCTCACGACGCCAACTTCCCGACGTCGCCCAGGTTGCACCGGCCCCACACCGGTTGCAGGACTTCCCAATGGCGCCCAAATTACGCTGCAAGCACGCACAACTTCCACACCTTGCGCCGGTCCACCCGCTAGCACACTCGGTTCCCAACTCACGCCAACTTCCCAATCGCCCAATGCCACCGGCCCACCAATTGTGCCGACCTCCCAGGTTGTGCAAAACTATCAGAGGCAAGGATTCCAAAATCCTATTTATAAAAGGTCAGACAAGCCTCCTCAATTCTCTTTACAATTTGTTGTTGATAGTTTGTCACCATCTTATGCTTACCTCGCAACAAAGCCCCTGTTTCGAGCTAAGCATGGGACTTAATGTTGATGGTGGTTTTTAAACAAGGGGTAAAATCGTAAAACCCCATGACCTAGTGTTACATAACACATTAACTAAGAGTATTTAACTTCAGTGTAAATAATTAATAGGGTATTTTTTTCAAAATGCAGTTAGGAGTTTTCCGACCGAACCCTAATTACAAAACCAAGCGCGCCTGCCTGCGCACCATGACAACAATGCCAAACCAAACGCACACTGCGCTGCACCATAGCGATGCCAAACCAAGCCGCATCTGCGCTACCACGCAACAATGCCAAACCAAGCCCGACATCTGCGCGCCATGGCAACAATGCCAAACCAAGCGCTGCTGCGCACCCACGGCAACAATGCCAAACCAAGCCGCACACTGCGCGCCCATGGAAACAATGCCAAACCAAGCGCGCTGCTGCGCGCCACCATGGCAACGACGCCAAAACCAAGCGCTAGCACACTGCGCCCATGGCGGCAACGCCAAAACCAAGCCCGACACTGCACCATAACGCGATGACAAACCAAAAAACGCATCTCAAAGCGCACCATAGCACGGCAGCAAAACCAAGCGCCGCAACTGCAGCACCATGGCAACGATGCCAAACCAAGACGCACATCTGCGCCACTATATGGCAACGCCAAAACCAATGCGCACCATGCGCACCAGTGGCGTAGCGTGACGCCAAAACCAAACTACATGTCGCACTCATTGGCAACCATGCCAAACTAAGCCGCTATGCTATTGGCACATGCCAAATATAGCGCCCTAGGCTTGCAAAACGTGCAACTAGGTCAGCATGGTAATCACGTGCCATTGGCACATGCCAACACGTGCCACAAGCCATACTTCAAGCGTATGCCATTGGCGCATGCCAAATATAGCGCCCTAGGCTTCACCAAAGCGTGCAACTAGGTCAACATGGTAGGTACATGCCGTTGGGCGCATGCCAACATTACCCGCAACCATATTTCCAAGCCGCTATGCCATTGGCGCATGCAAATATAGCGCCGTAGGCTTGCAAAACGTGCAACTAGGTCAACATGGCCCGTCGTGCCATTGGCACATGCCAACACGTACCACAAGCCATATTTCCAAGCCACTATGCCATTGGCGCATGCCAAATATAGCGCCCTGGGCTTACAAACCATGCAACCTAGGCCAAGTCGGCTACGCATGCCATTGGCACATGCCAACATGCTCATTTAGTAGCTTTTCCTACCAAGGCCATGGCCCTAACGACCACGCATGCCATTGGCACATGCCAACATGCTCAGCGGTAGCTTTTCCTGCAAGGCCACGGCCTATGACCCACGCATGCCATTGGCACATGCCACCATGCTTTCGGCCGGTAGCTTTTCTACCAAGGCCCACGGCCCTACTGGCCCACGCATGCCATTGGCACATGCCAACATGCTCATTTGGTAGCTTTCTACTAAGGCCCACGGCCTAATGGCCACGCATGCCATTGGCACATGCCAACATGCTGTTGGTAGCTTTTCCTACCAAGGCCACGATCCTAACGGCCTCGCATGCCATTGGCACATGCCAACATGCTCGCTGGTAGCTTTTCCTACCAAGGCCACGGCCCTAACGGCCACGCATGCCATTGGCACATGCCAAACACACACGCTGGTAGCCTAACTTGCAAACCAAATTGTGTTGGTCGGACAAGATTTGCGCTATTTTCTCCGGCAAATTCAAACGACAATGAATTTAAGTCTAATATTTTAATGATATATTCCTATTATAAGACTTTATATTCCTACCAAAAATGAATGCATTTCGAGATAGCAAACCTGACCATCTACCGATCTTAATTTCAATAGTTAATTTTGAAATTTGATATTCAAAGGGGTAGATGGTGGTTTTATACATCTCAAATTGTGCTCATTTTGTAGGAATGTAGAGTATTATAAGAAGAATATACCATCAAAATATTAGACTTAAATTCATTATCGTTTGGGTTTTGCGGAGAAAATGGCGCAAATCTTGTCCGACCTTGTCTATCTAAGAGTGTCCATGGATCCTCCCTCGACATGTAAAACTCATAAAATTCATGTCCACAAGTAGGGCGGTATAAAATAGAACGCGAAATTGGGGGATATAAAAAGAAATTGGGGATACAAGAAAAGGACAAAAACTGGATCCAGATATCAATTCGGGGTCACCCCTTATCTAAGTTTTTTTTTAAATTTTAATCTACCCCTCACTAATCAGGTTTAGTGGTTAATAATAATTAGTAAAAATATTAAGTATTTGTTAAATGATTAGTGTGTATTTGTATTTGGGTGAATGAGATGAGAGTAGAAAGATGGAAAAAAAAAATTTGAGAGGGAACTTTTTTTGGTGAAAGTGGAGGATGATTGTGAAGAGAGAATTGCTTCCGCTAAGAGGTTGAAAATTTGATTTTTTTTTCTTTGAATCCAAAGATTGTTGCAAACAAAAGCTTAGTGCGGATGGTATTCAACCAAAAAACCATCTTTGGCATTTGTTGGAAATTTTCATAAATTGTTTGCCACGATTTTTTTTCTAAGGTTTTGATCTTCAAAACCTATTTTTTTCGTGTTTAAAATCACTCTACTTCAAGACAATTATCTCGATTTTAAGCATGACGGAACTACTTAGGCATTGTTTTTGCTTAATTTCTATCTTAACATGATGAAAAGTATCCAGGAAACTTCAATTTTTTTCATGACTACCTAAGCATTGATAGGTTTCTATCGAGCATCTTCTGCACAATTTTCCTAAGATGGTTCTTCACCAATTCCAGCATGGTCTTCATCACTTCGGCGATGTAAAAAAATATTCCGTTTTGAGTTTTTTCCTGTTTTAATCACCCACTTCCTAGCACAAGTAGTTAATCCTCGACCATCTTGAACCACGGTTTAGAGCATAGTATTTTGCTTAAATTTCTATCTTACCTAAGCACATGATGAAAAGTATCCGAGAAAACTTCAATTTTTTTTTCACTTGACTACCGGCATTGATAGATTTCTATTGAGCATCACCGTGTGCCAATTGAATTGAATGTTAGTTACCAACCATCTTGCAGGCACTGATTCCGGCACATGGTCATCATCAATTCCAGCATGGTCTTCATCACTTGCAGATGATCTTCATCACTTCGAATTAAAAAAAAAAAAATTCGTTTCCAAAGTGAGGAGGCGTAAGAGAGAAGGAGAAGAGAATTTGAAAGAGAGTGGGGATAGTTTATAATTTGAAAGGTAATGGGAATATTTGGGTTTCAAAGCTCTAACCACAAAAGTGATTAATAAGAAGTGGAGATGGAAATGGGGGATATGATTTTGTTTTTTGATTTTAAGTTTTTAAATTTTTATTTTGAGGGAAGGGTATTTTAGTATTTTCATACCCAAAAGTCACCCCTTAGCAGACACCATGGGTTGGGAGAAGTAATCAATATCCCCCAATTCCTTTTTATATCCCCCAATTTCGCGTTCATAAAATACTCGGTGGCCTGTGGTTTTCAGTATTTCATCATTTTCGTGTTTATCCGTTCACAAAATTGGTTAAAAAGACTAAAATCAACAATTTCTGGGTGAAAAAGACATGTAAAATTTGATCTGTTTAAATGGATAAGAATGTAAAAATAGTCGATGTAAACGATTTCATCCTACCCATTTAAAAATATTTTTTCTTATTTTTAATTTACATCAGGATGCATCCGGTTTCATCCTCGCTATTTTTTAAGTTTAAGCCAGGGATGAATCTAGTTTCAATCTTCTTATTTTTTGGTGTCCATTTCACCCATACTATTTTTTACTCGTCCATTTGAACCATGTGTTAAAAATATTTGGCCAAATGAATCATTTTCCGTTGTCCGTTTTGATATCAGTTGAAATGACAAGGGTATCGAGTGTATCACAATATTTCGTATCAATCTGTGCAAACACGATCTTGTTGGATTTTACAAAACAATATCATCCTAAAAAACCACTTCAACAAGGTGCACTTTATAAAATAGTCTATTCTCTAATTAATCAATTTATTTGTTCTTTATTAACGTACTTAGTATAATTGTTTTATTATAATTGTCAAAACTATAATGCGGAAAGAAAAAAGTAAATAACACACACATAAGATTTTCTTAATGAGAAAACCGCACAGGATAAAAATCCAAGGACCTAATCCAGTTTTGAATACTCTCAAAATTAAGTTGCCACCCCAATTGACTCCCGAAACTTTGTATAGGTGAGACCTAGTCGCTACTCAGTTCCCTCGGTATCCTATCATCTACAACCAATCTCTCTTACACAAGTAAATCTAAAAAGAGAGTCGACTGTCTTGAATTGCTGCACACATCGTGAAGACTTCTGCTCTCTCAAATCTTGAGGATCTCTCTACACCGGGCACAATAAATGACTAACCTGTTGCAGCAACTACCTCAAATCACAATACCATAAGTCCAGATAAACAAAAAATAAATATAAGAAGAAAGGCTCTTCCGTTTAATCAGTATAAACTCCTTCCAAAGTCAACAAGTAAATTCTTCAGAAGTAAACAACATTTTCGATGCAACAAGATCTATCACAAAGATCAGAAACCACAAAGAGGTCTTCAAAGTCTTCGATCTTCAATCTTCAATAACCTGCACAAAAAACAAAATTATTTCTCCATTGATCAACACTCACAAAAAGAAGTGTTTTTTAATCAACATATCTTTCCGACATACCTCAAATTATTTGATCTGCAATAGTCAAATCCTCATACAAACTTGAATGGTCTTATATAAGAAGAGAAGGATCATAAAATAAACAAGCTTGGTCTATTGGGGATAACTACATTTTTACCACAGTCAAACCAATCTGCACTGTTACCACAATCAAACCAATACATCAATAAGAAACAAAAACTAAAAAAGCAATAAGATTTAGTTTCATTCCAATGGTATATATTACTAAAAGCTTCTTGATCCCACAAAATACTTAAACACACGTGTTTAAGTGTTGGTCAGGATAAGCCTGTAGGAATACAAGACTTCAGTATTTAGAGTGTTCGACCAAGAATTAGTGTGGAAGGCAAGGAATTTTCAAATACGAGAATATTAAAAGACACATGTAATGATTATATATGTTCGTTTCTAGCATATTCTGATTGTATTATAACTCATAAACTAGTAGCATCCATAGATGATAACTAATATTAGCTAATACAATATATGTACTTAACTAGTTTATCGTTTTAGTGATATGCACACCTCTAGGAAAGGAAAGTATTGTATCTTAAAGATACTAATATAGGTTTCGATTATAGTCTTAAGTATCAAATATGGAAAATCTTTGAACTATAAGATATTGGAGTTTTAACATATGTTCAAATCACTGCGTCGATATCCTATGAACATCCAAGTTAAACTGGTATACTTTCCGAAATTTTCTTAACAATTATAAAACCACAAAAAAACGGTACTGAATAAAAATTCTAACTTGTACTGGATCGGTCCTACAATGGGATTGGTCCTGTGATTGGTCATGAGACTCCTTTCAACTTTACGAACACATATTCACAAGTTTACTTCCTTTCACTATGTCTTTATACTTAACATTGATATATAACTTTAAGGTACGATATCCATCGACGTTCAACATACTACGCAGTAGACAAATACTAGAAAGTGCACGTCAGAGCAGCTATGTGTATTAATATAAATCTCGTAACTCCGCATACTAGATATAAAACAAACAAGCATACCTTGCCTTGATGCTTTGATCATATGAGATGACCAAGTCACATATACTAAAGTAAACTTTTGCTCATAATTTTGTATGTTATGTTTTCAATGAATAATAACACGAAGACACGATAGATATAATTGTAACAAGACAAGTTTCTAGCTACTAACCTCGAACTGAAGGATGATATTGTCGTTGATGTCGATTTTCAATCGGAATCTTCATAATTCCAAATGTTGACTTTCATGACTGCTTAAAGTTGTATCTTGGCAGCAGATGTGCGCTAGGAATCGTGACCCAATCTCACATAAGAATAAAATAGAGTTTTGTCCTTCAGAAAATGAATGAACTGTATTTTGGACAAACTGAGATTTAGCGTATCTTCACGACTGAGCTCTGGCGTGAACTCCTTTAGTTTGAAACTGATCAATTACCTTCTTCTCTATTGTTCTGCCGAAAATGACAATTTTACCCTTTATCGAAATATCACTATACAATTTGGATCATCATCATTTTACTATATTATGATAATTTTGGCCTAGATTTTTTAATTTTTATTTTTTTTTTAAATTATGAGCTTGATATTTAAGGGCATTAATATCTCTTCATAATTTTAAAGGAGCCCAATAATGTACGTAGCCCATGGGGGCTAAACATAATTTTCCCATTAAAAATTTTAGGGGTGGGACTTGGGTTGGGTCAACCCACACAACCCATGCCCAACCCGAATGTTGGGCGGACATGGGAAACGTATTTCAAAACTTTAGGCAAGCTTGGGCATAAATTTTATGAACCCGAGTTAAATTTGGGCAAGCATGGGCACAAATATTTCTAACCCAAACAACCCGCCCAACCCGAAGAACTATTTATAAGATATTTTTTATAATTGGTATCATCATCTATTTAGAGACATTTTAGATATTATCTTCAAATATATTAATGAAAATGTAAATTATGTCTATCTCATTAATCATTCAATATGAAAAAAAAGTTTATATTATTATAAATAATCTTTAGTTATTTGAAAATTTAAAATAAATGGAGCTATTAAATTTTATTATTACTAAATTTATTATTTATCACATTAACAATTGTATGTCTAGTGGAACTTGAGCTAACCCGAAGAACATAACTTGGGCGGACTTGGGAAACACCTCAATGGGTTTCACGGGTTCGATGGACAATCTGGGCAAAGAATTCCTAGCTCGGGTCTGCCTCGGCAAAGCCTTCAAACCCGCCTAACCAACCCAAGTCCCACCCCTAAAAAATTTACACAATATGTAAAGGGAGGTTACTTTTGTCATTGTGCTCATTTCTTTAATTTGACTCCAATAACTATGAAGTCAACGCCAATTGAGTGATTTCCTGTTCCTATTCCTGTTCCTGTTCCTATTCCTATTCCTATTCCTGTTCCTATTCCTATTCCTATTCCTATTCCTATTCCTATTCCTATTCCTATTCCGGCCCTGACCTCATTTATCATTTTTAGTACACCATCATGTACCAACTCTGCTAGGTTCGCTGTACTGGCACTTGATTATTCATTTTAACATCTCGACACCTTTACTAAATTCACTTAATAGTGTTTTATATTAATGCTATATATAATGGCATTTTGGAGTTTCAGTAATCACATCTGAATTTCCTACTTCATCATTTAAATGAAGGAAATTGTTCTCTGGTAAGTAATAATAGCTTTAAACCAGAGATTTCGCTCATCTGCTTCTAGTCTATCTATCATCTTTTTTTTTCTTCTACTCCGTTTTCATCATCCATCAATCATCCATCACTTAGTAAATATGAGGGATCTGGTTCTCTTCATCCCCCATCCGTACTTCACGTTTGGTAATATTGCAGGCTTATTAGCTCTTTTATCCTTCTTCTATTGTATATGGGTCTTAATTATAAGGTCAGGGATTGTAAAGACCAACAAAAACAATTTCATCAATACAAACCCATCATCAGTATGTTCTCCACCGGAAGTTGCAGGTAGATGGCCTATAGTAGGTCATCTTCCTCAGTTAGTAGGCTCAACACCTCTATTCAGAATCCTCGGAGATATGTCTGAAAAGTATGGACCTATATTCATGGTCAGGTTTGGTATGCACCCGACTCTAGTTGTTAGCAGTTGGGAGATGTCTAAACAATGTTTCACTACCAACGACAAATTCCTCGCCAGTCGTCCATCTAGTGCTGCTGGGAAGCACCTCACTTTCGCCATGTTTACTTTCTCCCTTTATGGTCCTTACTGGCGTGAGATCCGTAAGATCACTACCCATGAATTACTCTCCCCTAGGCGTCTTGAGTTGCTAAACCATGTACGTTACTTGGAGATTCACAATTGTATGCAAAAATTATACCGGCGTTGGGTGAAAAGCCAAAAGGAAATTAATCAGAATGCTACAACAGCAACAACAACATCATCTGCAGGTTCGGTTAAAGCCAACATGACCCAAGTGTTTGGAGAGCTAACCTTAACTGTGGCATTGAAGATGGTTGTAGGAAAGCAGCTTATTATGAAGAGTGATGATGGGGAGGAGAAGGATCGTAACAAAGAAGAGGAACAAGAGGGTCAAAAGCTCTACAAGACCATCATAGAATTCTTTGTACTTGCAGGAGTTTCAGTTGCATCTGATATTCTTCCATTTCTTGGGTGGCTTGACCTGGATGGGCAAAAGAGAAACATGAAAAGGGTAGCCAGGGAGATGGAATGTTTTGCTAAGAAATGGCTTGAAGAGCATCGACTGAAAAAGAAACTTCAAAAAGTTGAATTATCGAGCATAGAAGGGGGCAATAAAGATGATGCGAATGACTTCATGGACATGTTGATATCAGCTCTTGATGAAGAAGAAGAGGATGATCTCTTTTTCGGTTATAGTCGGGACACTGTCATCAAAGCTACATGCCTGGTACGTACATATTCCCCCGTTACATAAAAATAGGATTGTTTGATTTTGCATAAGAAATAGGAAAACTAATTATTTAACCCCTTTTTTTTCGTATTTCTTAAAGAAAAAAGTGACCCCATCGTATTTTAAGTCGGATAGTTTGGGGCCTAGCCTGATTATTTGTGGCCTATGACTAAAAGACAAAAAGAGATTTTGAAATAAAATCAAAAACCCCTTATCAAATTATTTTAGTTAATGGCTAATTTGTCCCTGATTAATTAGCGTTAATTTAGTTGATTAGTAGTGAAAATATCGTATTAGATATGAAATTAATTTGTGTTAATGAATCATCAAAACATTAAAAAATTTAAAATTTTGAATTTTTTAAAGAACATCAACCCAAAATCGGTTTATGTTGACCTTGGTATCAACCGATTGTAACTTCATAAGGCTTAGTCCTATGAGCTAGATATCTAGCTGCTAGATTGGCCATCCACGTCATCTGTGAGCGCCGAATGGTTCGGCGTTTTTCTGAGCGCCGAACCGTTCGGCGTTTTGGTTTTGAGCGCCGAATGGTTCGGCGTTTCAATCTCAAAATGTTAGATTTTTGTGATTTTTCCGAGCGCCCGAACGATTAGGCGTTTTGGTAACTTTTTGAGCGCCGCACTATTCAACATTTCAATCTCGCGATAGTGCGATCATGAGCAATCGCTAGGAGAGAAGTAGCGATTGAGTGTTAACTTTTTCCCACACTTTTTTCATGATTTGCAACACTTTTTGGCCAATCTAGCAGTCCAATCTAGCCCATAGGACTTAGACTAAACATACTGAAATTTTTTGAAATTTTCTTTTACCCAGAATCGGTTTATATATGTACATGCAAATCAACTGATTATCCAGAATCGGTTTATATGTACATGAACATAAACCGATTCTAGGTAAATATTTCTTTTTGATCGGTATATTATGTGTTGTTAAAAATCAAATAAAACTAAAATGAGTATGATTTCATACTCATTTTCAGATTTTTTGAGAAGTCATACTCATTTTCAATTCGAGAATAAAATTAATTATACTCGTTTTAAATCATAAGCATTTTCAATTTGCGTATAAAACTATTTTCATTATACTCGAATTGAAATCGAGTATGCTTTCGTACTCATTCTGTAATCGAGTATTAACTGGAAAAAAATGGGTTAACCAGAATTAGTCTTTGATTTCATATACAATCGGTTTTTGTGGAATTTCACATAATCCGATTCTAGCAAAAAAAAAAAAACATACAAAAAACTTGGTATTCCCATAATCGGTTTATATGTGAGGCACATAAAGACCGATTCTTGATTTCTCTACAAATCCAAACTTGGGCCCAAAATCAGTTTATGTGTGCATTAGAATAAAACGATTGTGGTTGATGTTCATCACATCAACCCTGAATCGGTTTATGTATGTGTACAACAAAAATCGATTCCTAGTAACATCAATTACAATCGCACATAAACCGATTCTAGGTTGATTTTCAGAAAATTATTTGAGGAGATTTCAGAGATTCATGGTTAAATCATTGTTGAGTTTCTCTTAAAATGAACAAATTAAATGGATTTAACTCAATCACTTGAATTGTTTGTTGACTAATATTCCTTCAAAAAAAAATGAGAATTCAATTGTTGTTTGTGATTATGTTTTAATTTTGGTTTTGATGGAAATTGAAAAAAAATGGGTTTTGATTAAAGATTTTTGTATTTATTAATAGAAATGATTATGATTTTGTATTTGTATTTGAATTATTAAGGTTTGTTTAAAGGGTAATTTAGTATTTTACCATATTTTAGATACCCCGTATCTCTTTCTCTAGGTTGGTTGAAGAAATTCATAGGCCCAAAATAATTACACTAGGCTACAAACTAGCCAGGTATTTTACAGAAAAAAATACGAGAAAAAAAACGTTCCCCAAAATTGTTAAAGTATTACATTAAAGTATTAAATTGTTAAGAGATAAAAATATAATCCCCTAATACCGGCAAAATAATAAAGTTAGGATAATTAACTTTTTGTTGATGGAAACCAAATCATTTTTTTGACATACCCAGGAAAATCAATATATTTTTCTTTCTAACGAAGGGAGTAGTGGTATTGACAGAAAACACAAGTCATGCATCACTTGCGCCTTGCGGTGCCTGATGATACCTCAGAAACTGCCTTATTGGTTTAATACTTACATATGGTAATCCGCAGAACCTTATCATAGCTGCCAGAGACACCACATCAGTATCGTTGACATGGGCTCTGTCGCTACTACTCAATGATCCCGGTGCCTTAAGAAAGGTCCAGAACGAGCTTGACACCATAGTTGGCAAAGAACGAAATGTCATGGAACTCGACATCATCAATCTCGTCTACCTCCAAGCAGTCGTCAAGGAAACACTGCGTTTGTACCCTCCTGCCCCACTCTCTGTGCCCCACGAAGCTACTAGGGATTGCACTGTTGGTGGGTACCAAATTAAGGCAGGTACACGCGTGTTGGTCAACCTGTGGAAACTACACCGCGATACACGAATGTGGTCTGACCCGTCGAAGTTTAAGCCCGAGAGGTTTCTCTCGCAGGTGAATGGTGTTGGTGGTGAATCAGCTGACATAGACTTCAGGGGTCAGCATTTTGAGTTTACACCATTTGGGTCAGGGCGAAGAATGTGCCCAGGAGTAAACTTCGCCCTCCAAACACTACACATGGCACTTGCTCGCCTGATTCATGGATTTGATTTTGTTGATGTCTCGGGTGGAATAGTAGTAGACATGACAGAAGGTCCAGGGTTAACCATGCCTAGAGCAACCCCTCTTGGAAGTTTACCTTCGTCCACGCCTTCCAGCCACACTCTATTAAGAAGATTTGTTTTTTGAAACTTTTCTATTTTGCTTTGGGTGATTTTTGATGGAGTCAAGTAGTTAACCATCTTTTGTTAATTTGTTGTTTGGTTTAAGGGTTGTTGGTGCTGTTTTAAGTAATTTCTATTTACGGTCTTTAGATGGTCGCTGGTGTTGTTGATTTATCCTCTATTCCTCTGTAATCTGTAACCGGTTTGCATTTCTTAAGCAACTAGTCCTTTCATCAATTCCTAATAAAATTTACTCGATTAATATTTTGATGGAACTCGGCTTGTTAATGGAACTCGGCTTGTTAGGCTTCTAGCTAGTTTCCTGTAATATTCTTTGTCCAATAATAATAAAATTTATAGATAACAAAAGAAAAAACAAAATTTACTTTGTTTAAAGGTACCCATAACATGATAACAATACAACATCATGGTCATGAAATACATATCTCTACAAGAAAGAAAGAAAAAAAAAAAAAAAAAAAAAACATTAAACTTTAATCTGGATTAGCAATTTTTTTGGTTGGATTAGACATGAAATTCATGTCTCTTGTAGTCTCTTGAAATTCAGCATTATTGTTTTCTTTGCCGATAAAAAAAAACTTCTTGGATTAGCGATTCTGTTTGTATTCTTAGAATTTTCCACCCAACTTCAGGAGATGATTCATCCTACTTAGAAATCATAAGACTTAATATTTCTTAAGTTTGGCCACGCCCAAACCGCGCCAAAGCATGCCAACCTAGCCGCGCCACCATGCTGGCCTTCCCTATGCGGCTACTAAAACGAAGGCGTGCGACAATCAACGACCCCCCTTCAATCCCCGGATCAAATCCTATCCGTCCAAGGTTACCAGACAACGCATGGTAACCTTTGACCCAAAATCTAGTTTGGCCACGCCCAAATCGCACCAAGACATGCCATGCCAATGGCATGCCAACCTTTCCGTGCCTTCATACTAGCCTTCCCTATGCAACTAACGGAAGCGTGCGACAATCAACGACCACCTCTTCTCTTAAGATGCAAAATATCGACCGTTGAAGGTCACCAAGCAAGCAAGTCTCTAAAGCTCGACTTGCCAGACGAACAATAACATGCTACATGTTTTCCACAAAAACATTCGAGACATCAACACATATCACAAACTGGGGGATCCACTTTGGGTATTGGTTTGGCGGTTTAGAGCGTGCGGCGTACACTACGCCCGTCATAAGGAAGTGTCATAAGGATGAGGCGGTTAGTAAATACAGGGAATAATAGTGAAACGCTCTTTTTAACGGAACATCAATTCCATGCGTTAACGGTTACCACCTCCTCCCATTTACTCACCCATTATTCCATTCCTTAATGAGACCAGAGTACGTTTCACTCCGACTTGTATAAATAGGTCTTACCTATTTCCACCGAACAACAAGTTCAGTCAGGAGCAATACAACACTCAAAAACATTCGCTAGCTTTCCATCTGTGAGCTTCCTATTTTCTGATACAAGTCGTGAAACAACTACTCTTCCAGAATCAACCTAGTCTCAACACTTTCTTCGCTTCCCTCCCTAAAACCAACCCATTTTCCTCCTCTGTGACCGAAGCAAGTCTAGAACGCCCATTTCTCGGTTTAGGCCGGATTTGTACAGATTGATCTCTCGAATCTAAAGTACTCCCTTGCAGTACATGTTTTAGGGTTTAAATTCGTTTCTCACCCACGCACCTGAAATTACCAAAATCAGCAGAAACCATTTTCACCCACAAATAAAAGGAATTGAGGTATATCCGACTAAGGTTCAAGCCATATTAGATATGCCATCCCCAGCCACCAAAACAGATGTGCAAAAACTAAATGGACAATTAGCATCCTTGGGAAGATTCATCTCGAGATCCTCGGACAAATGTAAACATTTCTTTGATATCTTGAAGAAAGAAGCGAAGTTCATATGGACGCAAGAATGTGAGCAAGCATTGCAAAATATGAAAGGAACATCTCATCAAGTTGTCCATTCTGCAGAAACCGGAACCTGGAGAAGAATTATTGATTTGCCTCGCAGCTACGTCAAATGCTCTCAGTGCAGTTTTACTTCGCTCATATGATGGAGTAGAAAAGCCAATATTTTATATCAATAAAATATTTAATTGCAATGAAAAAGAAATTATCCGAAGATAGAGAAGTTAATACTAGAATTGGTGTATGTAAATGCAAAAACTGCGAACTTATTTCCAAATTCATAAAATCAAGGTGCTAACTAGAGTTCCAATAGAATCAGTTTTGAAGAACACAAAGAGGGTAGGAAGAATTGAATGATGAAACCCATAAATTGATCAATTCGGATTGAAATACGAAGTCTCATATAGTAGCAGAATTTTTGATTGAATTTCCCTCGGAGGAAGATGAAGGAGTGGAGGAGTTGATGGATATGGAAGAAGATCTCCCAGACCCATAGGACTTACTTAAAGAAAATCACCCGCGAAGATGGGAAATATTTGTTGACGCAAAAAAAAAAAAAAATTAAAAAAAAAAAAAAAACGATAGCGGAGAAGAAGAACCGCAACAATAGCAGGAGCAGGAGCAATGGAGAAGATGAAGATCGAGAGAAAGTAAAGAAAGTGAAGGGAAATCGAAGTATTTATAGTAAGGCAGTTAATTACCGGCTATGACGGGTCATCAAAATGGTGGAGGAAGTGGAACCGGTTATGGGCGGTTACAAAAGATCGTGGGCACGTGGAAGCGAGAATGAAGGAAACGTGGCGGTTACGAATTCAATGCAAGATTCTCTTTCCATCCTTAATCCTTGCGAATGGAACGAAAAAAAGGCAAAACCTAAGTGTCTTTTTAAATTTTTGTCCATTTAAACAGTATCTTTTTAATTTTTGGCTATTTAAACAGTATCAAAACCTAAGTGTCTTTTTCACCCGGGAATTGTTGATTTTGGTCTTTTTGACCAATTTTGTGTTTTTGGTTGGATTAGACATCAAATTCATGTCTATTGTAGTCTCTTGAAATTCAGCATTATTCTTTTCTTTGCCGATCAAAAAAAAAAAAACATCTTGGATTAGCGATTTTGTTTGTATTCTTAGCTATTTTCCACCCAACATCGAAGATGATTCATCCTACTTAGAAATCATTAGACTTAATATTTCATATTTTTCCGCACTTAAAATTAAAATAGCATGTAAAATCGTTTGGATTCGGACGTCAAGACTTGCCCAGTTTTCTAGCAATTTTGTTTTATTGTCTAGAAAACTTTGCCATATTTGATGAGTTTCTATGACTGGTCAAGCTAGTGAAGCACAAGGATTGCGCGATACGGCATAGCCGGCCTAGTCAGTGTTTGGCCATGTTGGCGCTACACTGCATAGACTGTAAAGCGCTAAGGTAGTGCTATCCTACAAATCCAGTGAAGCGCAAAGGTGGCGCTACACTGTAAAGTCATTGGCCAAGTAATGAAGCTCGTTGGCCGACACAATGAAGCTTCATTGAGGGAATGACAAGACAATCCCAAGTTGACAAATGCAACATGCGATGTTGGCATTGATGCATATCCATGAAATTGAGTTGGCCCAAACTCAAGGATGACGCAAGAGTGCAGAATAGGTCAAGAGTTGGCATATGCATTGCTCCTCCAAATATTGGACAATACAAAGTAAAGCATATGACACAGGATTAACCAGAATGAGCTAAGAAAGTGGCCGAGATGATTGTAGCGCGATGTTGGCCGTACTTTTGCTTGGGACAAGAAGATTACAGGGTCATGTTAGGCCGAGTAGTAACGGAAGGCCAAGTTCAAGAATATGCAAAGATGGTGCAATATGGCTCGGGTGGCGGTTATAAGTTGGTTATTGGATTTACAAGCATGCCAAAGGTGTGAGACAAAGGTGAACGGTTATAAAGTGTGTTTTATATCCATATTAGAGTGTCCACGATTTGTTTTGGACAAATATGGCATGAATAAATTGGCACAAGTTAGAGAAGGTGGCCTACATGCACAGTTTAGGCGGATATGGAAACTACCCCTTGGACACCTGGCTGTCCAAGGCTTGTGCAAGCGGTTGCACACAAGTTTTAGCCTAATCCTAGTAGTATAAATTGTATAGGAATCAATAATGTTGGTGTTGTTCGTTTGAGTGAAGAACCATTGATGTAGAGAGAGTTAGGCATTCACCAAAGAGGGTGAATGGCGTGTTTAGTCCATGAGATGGACTATATTTGATGTAATCTTCCTTTAGTGCAATAAAATGAGTTTGTTGTAGTATGTCTTTGTGTTTATGATGTTGTTGATGTGTGCGAGATTGTCAAATGGGTTGATGCATGGCAAACACCTCTTATGCTTATGGGGGCATAAAGAGTAAGAGAGAAAGAAGAAAAACTTATGTTGATGCATACTTTTATGCAAGTATGCAAGGCTGAGTACTTGTGGGTGAATTTGATTCATTGAACCACATAGTATTGTTGGTCATATCCCATGAAAAATTTTAGGCCGTTAAATGGGCATGTGACGGCTTCCATAAGAAATTCCCTTGCTTGTAGCTGGAACATGAAGTGTACTTTTAGTATTCACTGCCTCAGTGGCATCCCAATCAGCTCTGCCTTTGATTCATCAGTGTTCAACATCTCAATCACCGCTGAGCATTGGAGAACGGAAAAAAAAAAAAAGACGAATGGAAGAAGAAGAACAAGAAAATTAGTATAAGAAGAAAAAGAAGAAGCCATATGGGATTTTGAATCTGATGATAAAATCTTATTAGGCATATGTTTTTTATTTATGGTCTATAGCTGTTAGTCAACTTATAATCTGGACTCCCCCATCTTAATGGGTTAGGCCTAGTTCTTAAATCTCTTTATCCTAAAACGGACCCTTGATAGGTTAAGGGACCATTTATTTTAGGATTGGTTATTTTCATGTATCAACACTATCCGTATTTAATTCGCAAATCTCTTATCCATAGTGGGTTCGTACTTCACAGATCTAATATTCGTAAAAGTAATTCTGACACTTGATTTGACTTAACACTGACATTCATTCTCGGGTTTGACAAAGAATTTTCTGCTTTAAAATTTACTTCGTCGATTTCGTGCGACCTCGTTTGACCACGTGGCGAGTAGGATTTTTGTACCTACACTAAACATGTATTTTATTTATAGAGGAGGCTGGCTTCGAAGTTAATCAACTTAAAAATTTGTCCTTTTTTTCTTTGCTACGTAAAGTATCAGCACAAGCAATCTAGTTATGGATGACTAATGGGTGTTGTTGATTGATTTGGAAAGAGGCCACTTCACGTTTGTTATTTGCCGCTTCTGAACGTGTGGTGACTCCTGTTAATCATGCACCCAATGATTTGCCCGTATATATCTCGGTTTCACAATTTGCGTCTTGACGTCTTGTCGACCAAGTACCCCATGAGATATTTCATTGGGGTACCAGCCGGATATCTCATTCATGATGCTACACTCATTGGAAAAAAATATTCAAAACTCCACTGAAAATGTTTTCTAAGAGGAACCCAACATTATTCAAAACCAAACATTTCTTTACCAAATGATGATGAATTGGCAATGGCTTATACCCTCTACAAGAAAGTTAGATAGTACTTTTCAAAAAAAAAAAAAAAAGTTAGATAGTTGTCAGTCATGTCTTCTGTGGCGATACTGCTTCTTTCTAGAGCTTCTTTTCATTTGGATATTTTTATGGCCCATGTTCTTATACAACAATTCTGGCTCATGTTCATGTAGAATTTGCAAAGAACATATTATTCGGAGAAGAAAGAAATATATAAGTACATTGTTTACCAACTCTGATACACTTTTCATTAATCAAAAACAACCTTAAATAGGCATTACATAAACGTTGGACTCTTAACCACTAACCTTTACTCCTATTTTGTAGGCACAATTATCCCATGTCTAAACTCACCAATGAATTCCTAATTAATAGGACTTCTAACAAACACATTTAACTCCCTTGATACTAGGTCATATCACACTACCAAATCAATTAACACAAACACTTAAACATTAAATTGTGTTTGGATTACTAATTCCAACACCTTCCCTTAATTCAAACACGGAATTATGTTGTCTTCACCATTGCATCATCCATTAACTTCATACATCTGCAAAACATCATCATCATATATATCAGCAACGTTTGTAATTGTTTGCCACGATCACCATCATCATCATTGCTAGTTGATCAACATCCTGCATCATCTCAACTATCCTAACATATTATGCAAATCATATTTGCATCTTCATCACAATCATCATCATTATTATTGTCAGAAACAAACTGTTGTTTCCCAACTTTTCATCATCACAGCTAGAAACCCATGTTTTCTAACCCAAAACCATTTTTTAATGGAAACCCTTGTTTTCCAAATACATAAAAGTTATTTATCTACTTCATTAAGTAAAACCATTTTTTTTTAAATAATCTTAACCATTTTTCTAAACATCAGTTACTCACGGAACAAATCAAAACTTTTTTTTTTCAACAAAATTACTCAAAACATTTTTTCTTAACCGACAAAAACAAGTGAATTTTTTTCCACCATCTCCCGAGGATCACCTGGCTCTTGATACCAAATGTAGAATTTGCAAAGAACATATTATTTGGAGAAGAAAGAAATATATGACTACATTGTTTACCAACTCTGATACACTTTTCATTAATCAAAAACAACCTTCAATAGGCATTACATAAACGTTGGACTCTTAACCACTAACCTTTACTCCTATTTTGTAGGCACAATTATCCCACGTCTAAACTCACCAATGAATTCCTAATTAATAGGACTTCTAACAAACACATTTAACTCCCTTGATACTAGGTCATATCACACTACCAAATCAATTAACACAAACACTTAAACATTAAATTGTGTTTGGATTACTAATTCCAACACCTTCCCTTAATTCAAACACGGAATTATGTTGTCTTCACCATTGCATCATCCATTAACTTCATACATCTGCAAAACATCATCATCATATATATCAGCAACATTTGTAATTGTTTGCCACGATCACCATGATCATCATATACCATCATCATAAAATCATCATCGTCACGATCTTCATCATCATCATTGCTAGTTGATCAACATCCTGCATCATCTCAACTATCCTAACATATTATGCAAATCATATTTGCATCTTCATCACAATCATCATCATTATTATTGTCAGAAACAAACTGTTGTTTCCCAACTTTTCATCATCACAGCTAGAAACCCATGTTTTCTAACCCAAAACCATTTTTTAATGGAAACCCTTGTTTTCCAAATACATAAAAGTTATTTTTCTACTTCATTAAGTAAAACCATTTTTTTAAATAATCTTAACCATTTTTCTAAACATCAGTTACTCACGGAACAAATCAAAACTTTTATTTCAACAAAATTACTCAAAACTTTTTTTCTTAACCGACAAAAACAAGTGAATTTTTTTTCACCATCTCCCGAGGATCACCTGGCTCTTGATACCAAATGTAGAAATTTGCAAAGAACATATTATTTGGAGAAGAAAGAAATATATGACTACATTGTTTACCAACTCTGATACACTTTTCATTAATCAAAAACAACCTTAAATAGGCATTACATAAACGTTGGACTCTTAACCACTAACCTTTACTCCTATTTTGTAGGCACAATTATCCCACGTCTAAACTCACCAATGAATTCCTAATTAATAGGACTTCTAACAAACACATTTAACTCCCTTGATACTAGGTCATATCACACTAGCTACCAAATCAATTAACACAAACACTTAAACATTAAATTGTGTTTGGATTACTAATTCCAACAAAACCATGCTAAATTTTGATGCTTTGCGAGACGACCACTTGCACACGTAAATATGGGCATTATGGCAGTGAGTGATCCACAACTCATTCAGCATGGATAATTTTCCTTTGTATACCTAAAAAAAAATTCTTTAATGAAAATTTGAACTATTTGCTTAAATTGAACTTCATAAAATTATTTAACGCAGCCGCAATGAATATGATGATAATTTCTCATGTGTCGTCTTTGGTGCAAAGGCCTGGCGCACCTTAGAAAAATCATAACCATTAACCTTTCAGATACTTTTTTTTGTTTGGAATGCATAATTCAACACCCATAAGTTTTCAGTAAATGGGATATGAAAGTGTGAAACATGATTTTATTGATGCAAACAGTATTAATCAATACAGATTTTATTTTAATAAGTGAACAAGAACTACAAACAAAGGAAGTAAAGATAAAAATTAACTGCTAACAGATTCTTTAAGATTTGGTTCTTCGAACCCCAATCTCGATCCTGAAATATCAAACTCTAGGAATCCTATCTGCCTTGCACCAATAACAACGGAAGTCTTAGGCTTTAAACCACTATCAACAAAGGCCACACAGGCGACACCCTCCTTAGCTATGACTAGATCGAAAAAAGAGATGTTCCATACACTCGTGGGAAAAATGAAAGACACTAGGTGCAACATTTTACAACAGATGGCCCTCGAAGAATAATGGTGGACGAGTCATAACATGTGGTAAAAGGCTCTACCGGAGCAACCACGGTAATGTTGGGGAAATCCATCAATTCAGCATTAGCAATGTTCAAGCGATCAACCCATTAAGCATGAGCCTTGATAAAGGCCTTGTAGATTGATGTCTGCAAAGTCGTATAGGGAATTCGAATGTCGATCTTTGTTCCTCCGGTTCCAGTTTTCTTGTTGATGGATAACAAATTTCTGTTTATTGGCACCGTTTCACCATGTACCTTGATTGATTTTACATTGACAAAATATTCATCCCTACTTTTTGGGTTAACCAAGAGTGGAGTGTAAGTTAAAACTCTATCAGCCAAGTCTGAAATTCCCCAGGAAAAATGAATGTAAGGTCCACCTCCAAAATAAATCTTACCCTTTGTTTCAAGTACTTTTTCATCTATAATACCGTCGTGTAAATCCACAGCAAATATGTTTGGGAACCGAAAACCAACAGCAAATTGAGAAGCTAGAGAAAGAGCCGATGAACGCCCAAGACCAGCCACTCCTTTAGAAGCCTTAGCAAGTCCACTCAAGATATTGCTTGCAGCTGGACAACCGAACGCGAATCTACCGTTCGAAGGAACTGGTGTCTCCTGGCTGTCAGGGTTAGATTTAACGGTTACAATATCTGAAATGAGCTCACCTTTGCCCACAAACCGAGTTACTGGATTTCTTATGTAAATTCTACATGCTTTTTATACGGCTTAGGACATGTATTGACTGGTTTTTCTGCTTTAGAGCATTGAGGCGACCCGCAACTGACTGGTCGGTCTGTTGATAAGTTATATCCCTTACGACAACTGAACCATGGTAATTTTCCGCCTATATCGACAACTAGTTTTACTTCACGTCTAGGAGTTCCTTGTTTGAGTTTGACCATATATTGGAGGGATGATGGATCTCTCTCAAGATCAAAAACTATACCGGCACTTTTAGGTGTTGTCTGACCATTGGAGAAAAAGATAAAGACGAACAGAAGAAGACATTGAACAACAGTAGAAGAGCAAGAAGTAGCCATGGGATTTGAAAAGAAGATGAGATGATGATAAAAACTAATTAGACGTGGTGGGTTTTATTTATAGAAGGCCTGTAAATTTGTCAACTTAAATTTCTGTACTTTCATTTTTTGTTAAATGTGTTAAAAACATAAGCTAATTTGTGATATTCAAGAGTGTACAGGGCTTAAACAAAGAAAAGCCCATAACAATATATTAATCTGGCCCAAAAAGAGAGCTAGAGTACTTTAATCTTTTTTCTAGCAGTTATCTAGAGAATTCTTTCTCTAGATTTATCTTATTTAAGCACGTGTTCTCTGGAGAATTCAATCTCTAGATTGTTGTTGTAAAGTCAGTCCACACATAGTCCAGAACCTTCAAAGTCTAGGGTGTTCTCATGGTCGGTTAGCAATGCCTATAAATAGGCAGTAGATGCGATCATTTGAGAGCATCAAAAAATCAAGAAAAACTCAAGTGAGAAAACAAAGTAGTAAAGAGTGAGAGCTAGCTAGTAAGAGCCAAAGAGCCACTTGTAAACAAACGTGTAAGCCAAAGTTGCTACACCAAATCATCTTGTAACATTTTCATTTTCAAATTAATATAAGCCTCACCTTTCAATTAACCAACCTCTTTTCCCAAAATCTTTTTCTAATCCATTTCCATAAACCCATCACACTTCCGCATTGCGCCAACAAATTTGGTATCAGAGTGAACCTATTCCGATAATCCTAAAACTCTACCCATGGCAAGTATTCAAGGTTTCAATTATGCCCAAAGTTTAATTCCAATTTTTGATGGTGAGAGTTATGATTATTGGAGTCTACAAATGAAGACATTATTCATTTCACAAGACCTATGGGATTTTGTGGAAGAAGGTTACTTGGTACCGAAAGTCGCTGACGGATTACGGCATCATGGACTGGACGCACAGAAAAAGGAGTATAAGGAAAATAAGAAGAAGGATGCTAAAGCACTACTATTCATACAACAAGGGGTAAGCAAAGCTATTTTTCCTCGAATTTCGGTTGCAAAAACTTCGAAGGAAGCCTGGAATATTCTCAAAGTAGCATTCCAAGGTTCCGAAAAGGTAATCTCCATAAAACTACAAAATTTATGGCGAGATTTTGACAATTTACTTATGAAAGAAATCAAACTATCCGAAACTTCTTTTCAAGAGTTCTTGGAATAGTAAATCAAATCAGTAGTTATGGAGATACCATAGAAAATAAAAGAGTTGTAGAAAAGATTTTAAGAAGCTTACTGTTTAAATTCAATCATATCGTTGCTGCCATTGAGGAGTCAAAAAATTTATCGACCCTCCCGGTACACGAATTAATGGGTTCACTGGAGGCGCACGAGAAAAGGATAAATAGGTTCGCGGAGCAACCGTTGTAGAAGGCATTCCAATCAAAAATAAATTTCAGCGAAAAGAAAAATACAGAAGCCAGAAAAGAAAGCTCCAGAGGGGGATCATCATCACCTCATGAGAAAGGGTCGACATCAAATCAAGCGCCCAGAAATTTCTACCGCGGACGTGGAAGAGGAAAAGGAGGTTATAAAAACACCAACCAAAGGTACGGAAGAAATTACTCCTCAAATCTCCGGTGTAATGTTTGTAAAAAGATTGTTGGCTCAACGAAGCTAACTATTCCGAGAAAAAAGATTCTCAAAATCAAGTATTTTATTCCTGCCTCACCTCGCAACAAGAAGCGCAAGGTATATAGTATGTCGATAGCGGATGCAGTAGCCATATGACAGGAAATAAAGAATACTTCATAAAGTTGGACGAGCAAGAGATTCCACCAGTCAAACTCGGAGACGGAAAGTATCAGAATGTTGAAGGAAGAGGAGTCATATCCGTACGCACAAGGTCAGGTAAAACTCGATACATATCTGATGTTCTTTATGTTCCTGGCCTAGCTCAAAATTTATTAAGTGTTGGACAACTTATAAGAAAAGGGTACTCACTACATTTTGAAGACGGAGAATGCACAATTTATGGTAAAATTAATAGGCAATTGGTGGCAAAAGTAAAAATGTTAGCGAATTTTGTCTTTCCCTTATCTATGCCATCAATTGGATATTGTGCAATGAGTACCAATCAAATAGATGAATGCAAGTTATGGCATTTGAGAAACGGGCATATCAACTTCAGATCCTTGAAGGTTCTAAAATCAAAGAACATGGTAATTGGTCTTTCTAATATCAGTGGTGGAGATAAAGTATGTGAAGGCTGTATTCTTGGGAAGTTTCATAGACTTCCGTTCACAAAAAAGTCGTGGAGAGCAAGAAGGCCCCTCGAATTGGTGCATACCGATATATGCGGTCCGACAAGAACAGCTTCACTCAACAATAGAAGATATTTCCTACTATTCGTGGATGATTATACCAGGATGATGTGGGTGTATATTCTCGAGCAAAAGTCCGAGGCATTCACTAAATTCCTAGAGTTTAAGGCGCTGGCAGAGAAGTAAAGTGGTCATCAATTGAAGGTTTTCCGTATAGACCGTGGTGGAGAATTTACTTCTAATAAATTTATCAACTATTGCAAAGAAAATGGTATTAAGAAGGAGCTTACCGTTCGATACACTCCACAACAAAACGGCGTTGCGGAAAGGAAAAATCGTACGATCGTAGAAATGGCTCGCAGCATTCTAAAAGCAAGGAAGCTATCCAACACTTACTGGGCTGAAGCATTCAACATGGCAGTTTACATCCTCAATCGCTCACCAACAAAAGCAGTCATCAACAAAACTCCATATGAAGCTTGGCACAAGAAAAAGCCGGAGGTAACTTCTTTCATAATTTTTGGTTGCGTATCATACTCACATATTCCATCCCAACATAGAGAAAAGTTCAATGAAAAGGAGAAAAGCTAATATCTATCGGATACAGCGAAGAGTCTAAAGCATATAGACTTCTAAAGCCAGACACAAAGGAACTGGTAATTTCAAGAGATGTTATCTTCGATGAATTCAAAGCCTGGGATTGGAATGATGAACCAGACAACTACGAGTTGCCACTAATCATTGAAGATGAGCCAGATCAGCCACGTCAGGAAGAAAGTACTCCACCAGCAAGCCCGTGATCTCCTATTCCAACACAACAAAGTCCAAGTTCATCGGAAGCAAGTGCCACACCTAGAAAGGTGCGTTCCCTAATAGATATTAATAATATATCTAATTGTGCATTTATAGCACTAGAACCTCAAAAATATGAGGAAGCGGCAAAGGAAGAAAAATGGAGACATGCCATAGATGAAGAAATGCGAGTAATCGAGAAAAATAAGACATGGGAGCTTGTAAATCAGCCAATTGAGAAAGAAATAATTGGTCTGAAATGGGTCTACAAGACAAAATATAATGAAGATGGGTCAATTCAAAAGCACAAGGCAAGGCTAGTTGCAAAAGGATATTCCCAGCAACCAGGAATTGACTACAACGAGACATTCGCCCCAGTCGCTCGCATGGAAACAATCCGGATGGTGTTAGCTTTGGCAGCTCAACTCAAAATGAAGGTCTACTAATTGGACGTAAAGTCGGCGTTCCTAAACGGAGAACTAGAAGAAGAGGTGTACGTCGAAAAACCTCAAGGATATGTCCGAAAAGGAAAAGAAAAAATGGTTTATCGTTTCCGCAAAGCACTATATGGTCTCAAACAAGCACCGCGTGCATGGAACAGCAAAATCGACAAATACTTCCGAGATAATGGATTTGAAAAAAGTCCAAGTGAGCCATCACTCTACATCAGAAAACAAGGTACAAATTTCCTAATCGTCTGTCTATACGTAGATGATTTAATTTATGCCAGCACAAAACAAGAGTTGGCAGAAAAATTTAAGAAGGAGATGATGAAAGAATATGAGATGACAGACTTAGGACTTATGCGATATTTTCTTGGGATTCAAGTAAAATAATCTCCAGAAGAAATATTCATTTCCCAAGAAAAATATGCAGGAGACTTACTGAAAAGGTTCAACATGATGGATTGCAAACCAATTGCAACTCCAATGGGTACCAATGATAAATTGGTAAAATATGATGGAGCGACAAAGGTCGATCCAACCTTATTCAGAAGTCTAGTCGGCTCACTGATCTATTTAACAAATACAAGGCCAGACATCGTCAATGCAACCAGCATTGTTTCTCGGTTTATGAGCGAGCCAAGCAAGTTACACTATGCATCTGCAAAGATAATTCTTCGATATATCAAGGGAACAAAGAATTTTGGCATCAAATATACAAGAGAGAAAGATAATGATTTAGTTGGCTTCACAGATAGCGATTGGGCAGGTTTTATTGAAGACCGAAAGAGCACATCAGGCTATGTTTTCTGTATGGGAACAAAAGTTATCTCTTGGAGTTCTAAAAAACAAAGTACGGTAGCACTATCGTCAGCTGAAGCAGAGTACATAGCATCAACAAGTGCAGCATGTGAAGCAGTATGGTTGAGAAGAATAATGACCGACCTACAACAAAAACAAGAGCAGTCGATAACTATCTATTGTGACAATATGTCTACAATTGCAATGACAAAAAATCCAGTCTTCCACGGAAGGACGAAGCACATAGAGCTACGACACCACTTCATTAGAGAATTGGTCGAAAACAAAGAAATCGATCTCCAATTCTGTCCGAGACAAGAACAAAATGCGAACATTTTCACTAAAGCAGTCACGGTGGATAAGTTCAATCATTTTAGAGAAAAGCTTAACATCACAAATTAAGAGGGGTGTTAAAAACATAAGCTAATTTGTGATATTCAAGAGTGTACAGGGCTTAAACAAAGAAAAGCCCATAACAATATATTAATCTGGCCCAAAAGGAGAGCTAGAGTACTTCAATCTTTTTTCTAGCATTTTCTCCAGTTATCTAGAGAAAGAAATCTGGCCCAAAGGAGAGTTAGAGTACTTCAATCCTTTTTCTAGCATTTTCTCCAGTTGTCTAGAGAATTCTTTTTCTAGATTTATCTTATTTAAGCACGTGTTCTCTGGAGAATTCAATCTCTAGATTGTTGTAGTAAAGTCAGTCCACATATAGTCAAGAACCTTCAAAGTCTAGAGTGTTCTCATGGTCGGTTAGCAATGCCTATAAATAGGCAGTAGATGCGATCGTTTGAGAGCATCAAAAAATCAAGAAAAACTCAAGTGAGAAAACAAAGTAGTAAAGAGTGAGAGCTAGCTAGTAAGAGCCAAAGAGCCTCTTGTAAACAAACGTGTAATCCAAAGTTGCTACACCAAATCATCTTGTAACATTTTCATTTTCAAATTAATATAAGCCTCACCTTTCAAGTAACCAACCTCTTTTCCCAAAATCTTTTTCTAATCCATTTCCATAAACCCATCACACTTCCGCATTGCGCCAACAAAATGCACACAAATATAGTAGAACAAGCAATCTATTTATTTTTATATTTATGGATGACAATTTTATTAATTGTTAGCGCTCTCGACAAGTTACCCTGCATATATATCGGAGATTTAAGTTATCTGAATGCACGTAGTAACGCAAGTCCATACAGGACGAGTAATAGAGTATATATATATATATAGATTGCAATAATTATGGGTTGATCAATCCACATCCACAATTTGCAAACTGTCATCGAAGAAAATGACTCCTTCGCCTACGAGGTTTCCCATATCAAATCCTTTAACTAGCAAGCAAAAGGAATTGGAGTGTGAATATAGGCTAGAAACGTCACCTCTTATGTCAACGTTTCAAAAGGGATATTAAAATGAACGGAACTGAGATATAAATGCATTGGATGAAGAAGATGGGAAGTGTTGGTCAATGAGATATTCAAAGAGTGGAACGTTGATTTAGCCGCACGGACATTGCGCTACACACAACGTACGTACACTCTACCCCATAAGGGATGTGAATGAAGGTATTATAAAATGAAGTTGATGCATTTCTTAGTAAGTGATTGGGTAAATGGCGCATTAATGAGGTATTAACTGAGGCGCGTCAATTTCTGGTTGAAAACTATTTCCAAACCCTTTGTCAATTGCATTTCTTAGTAAGTGATTGCAGTCGTTGTTTGTACAGTTTGAATGATTGTTTGTGTAGTTTGAAAAATGTTCAGTCATTCTGAGATAATCGGGATGAATCTGGGTAAATGCAGGAAAATCTGGTTACAAGGGACTAAATTTTAACTAGGTCAGCAGAGATTGACAATCTGTTTTTTTTTTCCTTTGTAGCAAAGAATTCGCAACGGCGTAAGTTTGTGCAAAATTTAGTACTAGAACAAGGATATCTGGTTTGGAACAAATCTGTGTTGAACAAAAAATTTGCAAACGCCGAAAATTGTTGCGAATATAAATCTTCTTAGCGACTGTCTTCCGTTGCAAACGAGCCATCGCGAAAAGACTGCAACAGGGGTTTCGCAATGACTGACTTACGTTGCAATTGCGTTTTGCAACGATGAAAAACTGTTACTAAAGCTGAAATTTGGTGTAGTATCCTTTGGCCGTCCAGAATTTCTGAAAGGGCTTCCACTAATCAAGGCTAAAGCCCTGCATTTCTTAATACTATGGCCCAAACAAATTTTGTTGGTAAATGAAGTGTCAAAGACTGAACCATGATTTTATTGATGCAAACAATACTAATCAATACAGATATTATTACATGTAGGTAAACAGAATAGCAAATCTACAGGAAGATAAGTTAGAGACTAGAGATTAACTATTAACGGATTCTCTAAGATTTGGTTCCTCGAACCCCAATCTCGATCTTGAAATATCAAACTCTAGGAATCCTATTTGACGTGCGCCTATAACAATGGAAGTCATAGGTTTCAAACCACCATCAACAAAGGCCACACATGCGACACCCTCCTTAGCAATGACAAGATCGAAGATGGAGATGTTCCATACACTCGTGGGAAAGACGAAAGATACACTTGGTGCCACATTATTGACAACTGATGGCCCTCGAGGAATAATGGAGGATGAGTCATAACAGGTGGTAAAAGGAGCAACTGCAGCCACCCTGGTAATGTTGGGGAAATCCATCAGTTCAGCATTAGCAGTGTTCAAGCGATCGACCCATTCAGTATGAGCCTTAATGAAGGCCTTGTAGATTGATGTCTCCAAAGTAGTATAAGGAATTCGAATGTCGATCTTTGTTCCTCCGATTCCGGTCGTCTTGTTGATGGATAACAATTTGTTGTTTATTCGTAAAGTTTCACCATGTACCTTGATCGATTTAACCTCAACGAAATATTCTTCCTTGCTTTTTGGGTTTGTCAAGAGTGGGGTGTATGTTAAAACTCTATCGGCCAAATCCGAAATGCCCCAGAAATAATGAATGTAAGGTCCGCCTCCAAAATAAATCTTACCGGTTGTTTCAAGTATTTTTTCATCGGTAACACCATCGTGTAAATCCATGGCAAATATGTTTGGGTATTGAAAACCAACAGAAAATTGCGAAGCTAGAGAAAGCGCCGATGAACGCCCAAGACCAGCCACTCCTTTAAAAGCTTTAGCAAGTCCACTTAAGATATTACTAGTAGCTGCACAACCGAATGCAAAGCTGCGACTCGAAGGAACTGGTGTCTGTTGGTTGTCAGGGTCAGATTTGACGGTCACAATATCTGAAATGAGTTCACCTTTGCCTTCGGACCGAGTTACTGGGTTTCTTATAGAAATGCTACATATTTTAGGATCAGCACATGTACTGACTGGTTTATCTACTTGAGAGCATTGGGATGACGTGCAACTGACCTTCCGTAGCGATGATGAATTGTATCCCTCGTGACAGGCAAACCAGGGTAATTTTCCACCGAGATCAACAACTAATTTAACTTCGCGTCGAGGAGTTCCCTGGTTGATTTTAACCAAATATTGGAGGGTTGATGAATCTCTCTCAAGATCGAAGACTATACCAGGATGTGTAGGTAACTGAGCATCGGAGAAAGGAATAAAAACGAACAGAACAAGAAGAAAATGAATAATGGAAGAAGCCATCAGTTTTGAAGACGATGATGATAACAACTTATTAGACATGGGTTTCATTTATAGATGGCCTGCCCCCCCTAAGTTGGTCAAACTTAAATATTATGTACTATTTTAGGATATGCATGGATGACTTATTGGACGCGCAGTAGAATATTGACTGCAATGGATATGAGTAGAAAACTCCTTTACGTATCAAATCCGTTAGCAACCAAAAAGGATTTGGACTACGAACACAGAATAGATAGGCTAGAAACGTCATCTCTTATGTCAACGTCTCTCGAGGAAAGAAAAAAGCAGTGCACCAGCCGGGAATCGAACCCGGGTCTGTACCGTGGCAGGGTACTATTCTACCACTAGACCACTGGTGCTCAGCGTGCCAATTTCTCAGTATATATATTACTGGCTTGGGGAAGTTCATCAAGCAGTCCACCTGCACCAGGATCTTGCACTTTATAATAATTTCAAGTCCTGGTGCAGGTGGACTGCTTGATGAACTTCCCCAAGCCAATTTCACTATTGCCGGCTGGAACTTCTGCCTATTGATGATGAGCTTTATGTATGGAATTCAATAACTCATCAACTAGGATCTTGCACTTTATAATAATTTCAAGTCCCTATCAAATGTTATCTGCAGTGTGGAATGGCCTATTCTAGGAGAGTAGGATCATCGTTTTCCTTGTTGACTTATTGAAGTCGTCTTCGTAGCATTTGTTTACTTCTATCACAAACGGAGGGAAATGAATTCAACCCTGCACCTGTTCAGAACTTGAAAAATCTGTTTACATAGGCCAGACCGTGTATCTGGGCCTATTTTCATAACTAGCGACGTTTCCCCCGTATTTAGCAAGTTTTGGGCCTAACCAAGCAGCATAGGCAAGATTGTACATTTAGGCCTACTACTCCTACCAACGAGCCCACATAAGTCTTATGTGCATTTTATTTCTACAAAATCGGATTTGAGACTTAATTGATACGCTAGCTTCACTATTTATGGCCGTTGCTAGAGTTCCAGCGTAATGTACTGTAACGGTGCAACAAAGCTCAGGCATCCAGTAAGATGTACTTTAATGATGCGATATTGGCTGTTGGCCAATCTAACCAGCGTAACACACCTTTTGTAAGGAAACGTGAGTTTCCTAGTTTAGGTCAAAGAAGACGGCTAAATTCTAGGAGGTTAGGAAAGGCTCCGTTTGGGAAACGTAGATGGTTTAGGACAACTTCCATATATAAGATGGGTTTCCTAATTGACCATGGTTTCCTTGGGAACCAAGTTTGTGACTCCTATATAAGGAGGTCTAGGCTAAGTGTTTTAGTAATGGAATCCTCAATGTAAATCTCGTAGAGATGTGAGGGATTCATCCCACCTATTGAGGTGGTTATGTGAGAGACCTAATGGTGGAAGGAGTACACCATTATGGTGCTATGGGATACTTATCGATGTTGGAAGATATGTCGTTATGGAGTATTCATATGGAGATGTTGGTAAGACATCTTGTTGAAGAGAAGATCATCTTGGTGGTCTTGGATTAGATTATTGGTGTTGAGCTAAAGGCGTCCATGGTAATCTATATCGGGGTGTGCGAAGAAGATCATCTTGTTGTGGTAGATAATGTGGTAAACTTTATCTCGTATGGGTGAAGACGCTACTTTGGATCTTATAGGGTGCTTGTGAGAGTTCTTGTGTTCGGTCACATTATGGTGAGTCGATGGGTTGATTAGTCAATCAGTTGTGTAATTCTCAGTGGTGATTCTATAATGAATAAAGAGGTCGTAGCCGTTTGGTGGATGTAGACAATATTACACAATGTGTATATTGTTGAACCACGTTAAATCCGTGAGTACTTTATTCTTGTTGCTTTGATATATGGCTTGCATCTGTGTGGTTCTCTTTCTCTTCTTCTTATCCTAGATCGTAGTGAGGTTCATGGAGCAATCCGAGAGATCAAGTGTTTCTTGTTAGCTATTTTGTTTCCGCAGTATTAGCATGTAGATGGCTCTGAACCCCAACAATTGGTATCAGAGTGATCCAATTGTCCCAACAATTGGTATCAGAGCTTTAGGTTGGATATAAGATTTGAAGAGAGAAGTTTTGGATTTTTTGGATTTGCAAGAAAATTTTGAAGACAAAAGATTTGGTTTCATCAAGTATGTGAGGATTTGATGTTACGACTTCGAAGATGCAAAGTTTGATGTTATCAAGTATGTGTAGGATTTGATTTCATCGAGTTTGGGAACAAAGCAAAGTAAAGCGTACTTCTGAAGGAATGGGATTATACAAGGTGATCTGCATTCGATATGGTCAAGATGTATGGTCTTGATGTTTTGGTGCTCTACATTGGAGATTTGGCATTGATTCTTATTGGAGCAAAAACCCTATGCATGGCTTCAAGTAAGTTTATTTATTCTCTATACTTCGTACTATATTCTTGTGAACTGTTTTGAAAGATCTTCATAGATTGGTTTTCAATTAATCGGTGTTTGCTTGGCAAGACACAAGAAGGCAAGAGTATCGTAGTTGAGACACGAATATTGTTTCGTATGTTTGTGGAAGTAAAGATGGAATATAAGCATGTCAAAGTCTCATTATTGTTCCAAACCAAGGGAAACAATAACTAGTTATCAATCATCATCAATTAGATCATGTTGCTTGATTTTCTTTAACACGAAGTTGAAGAATGTGAAGATGAATTCATACTCGTTACTGCCTTAGTTGTTTACTACAATAAGCATTTGGGAAATCTCTTAGTAGGTTTCGTTTTGGATGTATTGTCCGTTGGCGAGGGTGTGATATGTTCCAAGTGAAGAGTTTGATATTCAATCTTAGTATTTGAAGCACGTAGCTACAAATAGTTGCGGGACATTGATCGTTGGATGAAGATGTGATATTTGTTGTGGTGGAGCTATGGTTTCTTATTTTTTGTAAGAAGAAGTTTGTCAACACGGTTTGTAGGGTTTGTTTGTACGTGTTGAGTATGGCATTGTGTCGTGTAGAACAATGTTTTATGGAGTTTCTCTCGTATTGTTTCCGATGGAGAAGCTAGATAGTTTGTGATCTTTTGATTCTTCCCGATGACGTTCGATCGAAGATTTGTTTGTTTGTACACCATTTGAAGTCGATCGGAGCTAGTTGAAGTGAAAGACAATCTGGAAGAAACAGTTGGTCTATTTGTGTTGTGGATACGTTCCTACTTTGGTGAAGACCCGTTATGAGGAATTAAAAAGGTATCGCTTGGACACTTCAAGAGTTTAAAGAATAAAGACATAATACTACAATGTGTATAGTGGTGTGGCTATGTAAGTTGGCGCATACTACAAGGAGAAAACACGGTGCATGAATTTGAGAAGGGCTACAATTTCGACGTGTTTTTCCATCAACCTTTATTATCCATTGGCTATTTGATTTCCTGATGATCAGTGTGAGACTTTCTATTGGAGAGAGCTACATTATAGCGATAATAATATTTGGGGGTTTGCTCATCTTCTATGGTTATTGAAATTGATTTCAATAGGGATGAGCTTGTAGAGATGAAGGTAAAGATTTCTTTTGAGAAATTTGGTTCAGCAATGATATAGTTTCCGTCAAGTTATTTTCTCTACATAGTTTGAGAAGATAAACACAACAGCGTCTTGAATTGCTTGGAGCTTGAGGAAGTTACCAAAGGTTTCAGATTATGGCTGGGTGTGATTGAGTCTTTGTTTGGAGTACGGATTATCAGATTTCGAAACGTTGGTGTATGTTTGGAGCAAGATTCGAAAAGGGATATTCACAAGAAAGAATGTGTGACATTATGTATTGTTACGACGGTAACAATGAATTCTTCGACATTAGTCACAGTGTTATCCAGGTCTTATTATGTTGTGGTTTGACTCTCGCGAAGTCGAAACTACATGCTTGCTATGAAATTGATAAAAGACTATCTTGACAATTATGTTAAAGCTCGTAAAAGGGACATTGTTGTCAAAGCCCGTTGAGGTTCTTTGAAGTGATGAAGATGATTGGTGTGTCACCAAAGTCTCGTGAAGCTGGACACGTGCGTTATGGTATGTATGCATTAGTTGAAGATATGATGAGCTTTTTGAAGGAGTAAAACTCAATTGGGAAAATATGGTTGTAGAATCATAATCCAATCGGAGATAGGCTCGTAGAGTAAGATTCATAAGAGATGAGCTCGAGATTGGCACGTAGTGGAAATGATCCATGGATTGGTTGTATTTGGTGCGTGATTAGAGTCATGCTCAATATGCTTTGGTACATACAAGATGGTTAGTTTCTTGGAAGCTAACATGAAGGTTGGTTTTATAAACTAACGCAAGGTTTCTCGTTAACTCGCTTTGGAGGACATGCTCATGGAAAAGAGCAAGTATGTGATCAGTTGTTTAAATAAGCAATAGACTCATACTGGAGTTTAGAGACGAAGATGAAGACTATGGTTCTGCTAAGGTAATGCTTAGGCGGATGCATGGAGAGGCTACTTTGTGATAGTTTCATTTGTTGATCGATTAGTTATGGATGTCAACCCTAAAAGATGTGGTGCGCAACTTGGAGTTAGTGGCTTATAAGAGCGTAACATTAACTCAGGTGGAGCAAGGAAGGCCAAGACGAAGCTGTGTTCATGGTATGGAACAAGTTCGAAGGTGGCAAAGGCTCAAGGGCGCATAATGACTATAACTAAATTCGAAGGTGGCATATGGACAACTATCGTGTATGTTTTGATTGAGTTGGCATGCAATACACTTAGAATGATGCCAATCAATGTGGAGTTATGAACATAAAAGAGTAAGTTGTTTCTCAAGATGTTGCATAACGGATGATCATAAGCTGTTGATTTGTTGAGATGGTCAGATTTTTCACCGTTGTGGAGATTTGTACAATCACCAGTAGGTTGGATTGTTAAGTCTGAGTTGGTAACGTTCAAGTTTGGTTTGCTCTCTTAAATGGAGGTTCTATGGAACAATTTTGGGTGAACTACATTTCGGTTTGATTCCTATTGAGGATATGTAGGCAACCGGTGATGGTGCAATCGATGTTCGAAGATGGAGGGATAACAAGTTGATCGTCTCATGCATGAATGCATGATCCGAGGTGGAGAATTGTAAGGAAACGTGAGTTTCCTAGTTTAGGTCAAAGAAGACGGCTAAATTCTAGGAGGTTCCTGAAAGGCTCCGTTTGGGAAACGTAGATGGTTTAGGACAACTTCCATATATAAGATGGGTTTCCTAATTGACCATGGTTTCCTTGGGAACCAAGTTTGTGACTCCTATATAAGGAGGTCTAGGCTAAGTGTTTTAGTAATGGAATCCTCAATGTAAATCTCGTAGAGATGTGAGGGATTCATCCCACCTATTGAGGTGGTTATGTGAGAGACCTAATGGTGGAAGGAGTACACCATTATGGTGCTTATGTGATACTTATCGATGTTGGAAGATATGTCGTTATGGAGTATTCATATGGAGATGTTGGTAAGACATCTTGTTGAAGAGAAGATCATCTTGGTGGTCTTTGGATTAGATTATTGGTGTTGAGCTAAAGGCGTCCATGGTAATCTATATCGGGGTGTGCGAAGAAGATCATCTTGTTGTGGTAGATAATGTGGTAAACGTTATCTCGTATGGGTGAAGACGCTACTTTGGATCTTATAGGGTGCTTGTGAGAGTTCTTGTGTTCGGTCACATTATGGTGAGTCGATGGGTTGATTAGTCAATCAGTTGTGTAATTCTCAGTGGTGATTCTATAATGAATAAAGAGGTCGTAGCCGTTTGGTGGATGTAGACAATATTACACACATTGTGTATATTGTTGAACCACGTTAAATCCGTGAGTACTTTATTCTTGTTGCTTTGATATATGGCTTGCATCTGTGTGGTTCTCTTTCTCTTCTTCTTATCCTGGATCGTAGTGAGGTTCATGGAGCAATCCGAGAGATCAAGTGTTTCTTGTTAGCTATTTTGTTTCCGCAGTATTAGCATGTAGATGGCTCTGAACCCCAACAATTGGTATCAGAGTGATCCAATTGTCCCAACACCTTTACCATGCGATATTTTCCTTTGACCTATGTTCCTTCCTTAATTCACCTACATGGTGTGATAGTAGCTCTTGGACTATATACCTTGCACGATGCACTCTCATGGCGCGATGTTGGCCCTAGACCAATATATCTTCCGCAATGCATTATTGTGATGCAATATTAGCTCTTGGCCAATTTATTACACTCGTATTGCACTAGAGTAGTGCAACACATCTCATGGACACTAACCCATTAAGCGCGCAACACAAGCTTGAGATGTACCTTCATCTCATACGATAACTATTGGAAATTTTGAATAGAAATATGATTTAGTATGTCCACTCACTTCAAGATATGGTGTCTTATCTCAAGGCATGTGACTCTCCATCAAAGGATGTGACTCATCACGAAAGGATATCTCCAAAGAGTCTCCTTGAACCTATATAGACCATATACATTTTCCATTGCATGTATGTGTTTTTAGAGTCATAAACTAGTAATAGAGATTTTATGATTTTCATTTTGTCTTCAAGAGTCAAAGAGAGTTTATGTTGGTGATCCTCGAGTGCTGCGAAGAACACTAAAGGTATTGTCGAATGCTGGAGACATATGCCATACACTGTACTTAATAGCATTAAGTACAGGGCATTAAGTGTCTTAAGTAAAGAGATTACTTGCCTCAATACACCCAAGTAAGTTTTGTTTAATGTATTTTTTGGATTGATCATTTTTTTTTCTTTTCTTTTTTTCTTCTTTTGGTTCCTAGTAACCAAGTGTATTACAATAGATGTAATACATAATAAAATCATTGTTACGAAGAATTGTAACGAATCGGTGGATATAATAGCGAGTTGTACTATTGAGAAATTGGTAACGGGATACATTTATCCAACAATAACGCATTCTAGAACATGCTTGTGCTAAAAACACAAGGTGTTACGCACATCTTCCTCTTGAATCATCGGTAAAGGCTCACAGATTTTGTGACAAAGTGCTGCAACCGTTGTTGCTTATCTCTTTGAATGGCTGTGATAAGTTAGTAAAACACGCGGATTTCTAAAGTGACCCACAACCCGATTAAAAACTCAGAGATGTCTTGACTTTATCTCTCTCTCTTTGAACGTCTTCAAAAATTCCGATCATTTGCAGGAGAAGAGAAATCCGATCATCTTCTTAAAATTTTCAGGAGAACAACAAAAATCTGATCATCTTCTCAAAAACTCGAAATCTACTGGAAGACATGATGTTACAAAATCTTTCATTGAGAGAATATCCAAGTATACTAAACATACATCAATTTAAAAAATAACAAAAATCGTTCATTTTATCCACAAGAATCATTCAAACGGACAACAATGTAAAAGAAGTAGCTTTTGATGTACTAAAAAATTAGGAAAACTCACCCATTAAATCAAAATAGTTGTATGTTGTTACAAACTAATTAAAGAGTTGTATGTTGTTACAACTAATTAAAGATTAGACAAATGAAGTGATACCGATAATGAATGAAATTGCTTACTAGACACTAGACTTGTTGGGGTTTCTCTCTGGTAACGGTCGGACTACTTGCATCTGGTGCTCTAACAGTCATAAACATAAACAACCCACATATAGATATAGCAAAGCAAACAAGCATAAAACGATTAACGAGTAAACAACAAAATCATACCATGACACGAGATTTATAGTGGTTCCGCAATGTGCCTACGTCCACTTGCGACGATGATCCTTTTCATTATTATGAAAGATTTCGAAGAACAAATACAAGAGCACTTTGTGTGTCAGCCACCTATGTCTCTCTAGCATTACAAATCCATATCTAGAAGACAACCTTGACCCAACCCATATCTTGTTATATAGCATCGCATCCCCATTGATGCGATTACATACAACATTTGAAGAATACTCCTCTTGTTGTAACCTTACGCTAAATACAAGAAACTCTCATGATAGCCTCACCTTTCTCTCTTGACCTTCACCAACGATCGCTCAAGAAGAAACCTTAGACTCACCATGAAAACTCTTCACAAGATAACCACCCCAAGAGGTGGGATGGAATCCCTCACAACTCCATTGTCGATTCCATACCTTTCTCCAAATCAGCTGATGTATATATATACTCGACCAATACTTGGAGGTCAAGTATAATACTTGGTGACCAAGTTCAACTAGTTTCCTAAATATGGAATACTACTGATTTCCTAACCGTGGTATACTTGGTTGCCAAGACTTAATTATTTGGAGACAAGGAGACAATATATTATCAACAAATTAACTTCACAAGACTTTCCAAATATTAAAACTCATAGTAATGTCAATCCCAAATCAAAACCCTAGAAATGAAATGGCCTAATTATTACAGACGGTGGAAGAAGGAGGAAGATGCTCCGTTGATTAGGACTTAGGAGGAGAATGATAAAAACAATTGGTCTTTCAAATCGGGTTATGGGTCACTCTAGAAATACGGGTGTTTAGCAACTCATCATAGCCATTCAAAAGGGTGAGAATAAGCGGCTCTCGGGCTTTGTAAGGCTTCACATGGTCCGGTACGGCCCGGTTCTCTTATGGAACCAGTCCCTATACTTGGTGTTGGCCGGTACCTCAATTTGAGGACCGGTACCTGTACCTGTACCTGGAGTTGTACCTGTACCTCCGGTATCGGTCCTGTACAACACCGGTACCGAGTTTTTACCCACTGAATCATAAATTTCTTTTTTCCTTTCATTTTCAATCCATTCAAAATTTCCAACTCAATCTCAAACAAACGTATATCAAACATTCAAACAAACCCTAAATTTAGTTATATCTATATAACTGCTGTACCTAAAATCAATTGAACATGAACCCTAAAATAATTTTCAGGTTAAAATGATTGATTAGTTCAAGCATTCATTCCCTGTAGCAACATCAACACTTCTCAACTGCAATTAAACAAATATCCATGAAAATTAACAAGAACAATATCTTCTCTTTCTCAATTCACAGATCTATTGCAAACCCCATCTACAGGCTTCAATTCGAGTCTTCTCATCATCTTCTTCATCTACGATTAACAGAAACAACGCCACCTCTTCTCTTTCTCGATTCACTAAACCTATGAATTGTTTTATCATCAGAACATTATGAATCACCATTATTAACAATAATTTCAGTTCCAATAAAAACACAAAAGTCCATCAAATTAGATATTCTTCAAGCAAATTAAGGTCTGGGTTTTTCTTTGAACTTCAAGTCAAGAAGATTTCAATAACAATCAGAAGAAATTTCAACAGGAAAAAAAAAACTGATCAAATCAGAAGAAAAAGAAGAAGATAAATACACTTGAGATAAGCAGAGTACTGAGGATAACAATTAAAATCAGAGATTCGAGAAGAACTTGGATATGACGATTGCGACGATAATGATGACGACGATGCCATGATTTTGCTGATATACCCTTTCTTCTTCGATTCTGAATAGAGGGTATCTGTTGTTCTCTTCGACAGTGGAGAAGGAGGAGGAAATAAGAAGTGAAAATATCTTGACCTAAAATTAATGATCGTTAGGCTTAGGATTAGATATAACTTTAGTTGGACGGATAGGATATATATTAGATTAAAGCCAAGATGAAACAGGTTGATGGGTCCGTTACAAGACGGGAATAAGGCTAAACCGTGCACAGTCCCAGAATACACTTTGTTCCCATGTTTCATTCCCGTTCCCTGTACCGGCTACACCGGTTCCGGTATAGTTCCGTTTTGGTTTTTCCGGTTCCAGTCCGGTACATGTCATCTTAACCGGTTCTTGTGCAGCCTTAGGGCTTTGTCACAAACTCTGTGAGACCAAGTCTATGAGTGGATCCCGCCCCATATATCAGCTAATTCATGTATCGAGACATTGCACGTGTAGTTTCAATTTTTAGCGATGCTCATTTAAAATTATCTATTTTTTAAACGCAAAAAGGGGAAATTTAGTAAAAGTTAACACTCATTAGATGTGAGTATCTCAGTTACATATCGAAGTACTCGAAGAAAACCCATCGAAAAGAAACATATGTAAAAAACCAACAATAGTATAATAAGGTACACTAAATATAAATTGTTGAGATTAGAAAACCTGATTGCAATTGTTACTGAATGTACAGTTTGTGGTTCGAAGGAAAGTGTAAGGAATCACAAGTCACCAGAATTAATGCAGTTCACATACAAACCAAGTGATACCAATCAAACGAAGCTTCATGATATCTCAAGTCACCAAAAAGTCACCAGAAAGTGTTTCCTATATATTTCCATTTCCTTGTGTCCTCTTCGTCTGAAATTATACACGGCCCCAAAAGAGAGGTAAGTGTCGTATCCTCCCTTATCTTCCTATCAGTCAACCTTCTGTTGAAATCCAAGTTCCAATTTATATTGTCAACGGAAGTTGTATGGTAAAACTGACACCTCATAAGACCTTGCTTCCAAAAAATACTACTTATATGTGAGCACAACATCTGGTACCTGTACATTGTGACCCAACAATGGTACACGGTATTTCTCTTTTTAGGGTTTGTTATGTTTGGTATTCACTATGTATTAGGAAATATGTTAGCTTCAAGTACACGGTGTTTATGTATATATATGTGTCGAGATTTTATGCATTGTAATACAGTTAAAAAATCAATAAGAAAAGTTCTGTTTAAACTTTATTCTTCTTCTCTTCTGTTAACCCTAAAACCCTAGTAAATCCAACTTGGTATCAGCTAGGTTAGTCGATCTTCATCATCATGTATACCGAATCCTCAACTCTTTCTTCTACAATCTCTGCTGTTATCAACTCAATTGTTCCTTCTTTATAATCTTCTTTGATGTCGTCCCTTCAGTTTTCTCAACCTCACCACTTAATCACTGTAAAGTTAGAGGAACACAATTACCCATTATGGCGTGCCCAATTTTTACCCTATCTTCAGGGATGTGATTTGGATGGTCTTGTCACTGGTGAAACTCCTTGTCCAGTACCTACCCTTGCTGATGATTTACCTAATATTGCTTATCTTTCATTGAGAAAACAAGACAAAATCTTGGTTAGTTGGATGTTTTCATCACTTACTCCAGCTGTTCTTCGTCATGTACATCGCCTAACCACATCAAAGGAAATATGGTCCTCTCTTGAATCTCTTTATGGCTCCAATTCTGATGTCAAATCCATCATCTTCATTTTGAATTACGTGCTTTAAAGAAGGGGTCTCAAACCATACGAGCGTATATAGATCGTGCTAGAGATATCGTCGATAGCCTTGCCGCTTCAAACACCACATCCACCGAAAAGAGTTTCGACCTTTGTTCACTTCTTGGATTGACGATTCGTATGATACAATTGTCACTTTTCTTACCACTAATATGAGCTCTCAAACCACGAGAGGATTTTCTCACCTATATCCTTACTTTTGAGATTCGAATTGAACAACGAGGCTAAGTTTTTTGCGGTCTCGGCCGTAGCTAATATAGTTGCATCTCATGGGTCCCGTCCGTCTCCACGGCAATCATCCCGCTCACCAGCACCGTACACCTCATCATCTGGACAATACAGTTCTGCTCAATCCCGGAACAATAGGCCACAGTCATCAACATATCGAGCATCTAGTCGTTATGAAGCTTCCTCCTCATCTCGTCGTACGAACATGCATGTCAACTATGTGGTCGAAAAAATCACGAAGCTAATGACTGTTAGAACCGCTATGATCGTAGCTTTCGTCCACCTCGACGTCAACCATCATCATCTGCACCTCGCGTGTATGCTTCTCAAACTTGTTTACTGTCATCTCCTCAATGGACTCCTGATAGTGGTGCCACAGATCATATAACTAATGATATTTCTCGTCTTCAATTTCCAACTGAGTACACTGGTCCTGATCAAATTCAGATGGGTAATGGTTCTTCTATTCCAATTTCTAATGTTGGATCCTCTATTTTGGGAACTCCCAACTGTAAGTTGAAGCTTCGTAATGTTCTTTTTGCACCAAAAATATCTCATAATCTTTTATCTGTCTCTCGTCTCACCACTGATAATAATGTTCTGTTTGAATTTCATCCAAATTTTTTTCTTGTGAAGGATCGATGTACCGGGAAGGTTCTTCTTCGCGGCAGTAGGAAGGGTGGTCTCTATCAACTTTATGATTCATCTACATCTCCTAAAGTTTGCATAGGAGAACGTGTTATCTTACAAGACTGGCACTTTAGATTGGGACATCCAATGATGCGTACAGTTCGTAAAGTCGTCTCCCAATTTTCTCTTCCAGTTTCAAGTCAGACTATTAGTTTTTGTTCATCCTGTCATGAACATAGGATTCATAAGTTACCTTTTCATCCAAGTAAAATACTTATTCCAATCCATTAGATTTAATTGTCTCAGATGTATGCGGACCTTCTCATATTTTATCTAATGAAGGATACATATATTATATCATTTTTATTGATGCGTTTAGTCATTTTACTTGGATGTTTCCTATGTTTCAAAAATCTGATGTCTTTTCTATATTCTTTTTGTTTCAAAAGCATGTTGAAAATATTTTTAGTCGAAAAATCAAAATATTTCAATCTAATAATGCACATGAGTATCGTAAACTTACTTCACATCTTCAACGACTTGGTATTTTTCATAGATTTTCATGTCCACATACTTCTGAACAAAATGGTTTTGTGGAACGCCGTCATCGTCATATTCGTGAAACTGGTCTTACAATTCTAAACATGGCTTCTGTACCGTCCTCGTATTGGTATGATTCATTTTACACTGCTTGTTATCTAATGAATCGTGTTCCTTCCACTTTCATTAATAATTCATCTCCATATGAATCTCTTTCCGGTCTTCCACCGGATTATACCTCTCTTCGTGTATTTGGGCGTTTATGTTATCCTCACCTACGTCCGTATAGATCTCACAAAATGGAGCCTCTTTCCTCTCCATGTGTGTTTATTGGCTATAGTCCGTCTCAAAATGGCTACAAGTGTCTTCACATTCCTACGGGTCGTATATATGTAAGTCGCCATGTCGTTTTTGATGAGACTACCTTTCCTTTTGCGTCAGCATCATCACCTTCACCGGCATCGACTCCTTCTCAGGTAAATCCTACTTCACCCTTGATGTTTCATTACCACCAGTCTCCATTACCAGTTCTACTTCTCCGTTACCATTACCAGTTCTACTTCTCCGTTACTGCCAGGCTGCATGGTTCCACCTTGCTCCCGTGATGCCACACAGTCTGCAACTATTCGGCAGTTACCATCAGTGATCGACCAATTTCCACCTGTTCAGCCAACGTCATCTCCTATAACACCTCGGTCTTCACCAAATCAACACACAGCCTCCACTGAAATAGCTAGTGCTACCCCAGATGACGTACCTGCTTCAAATCCCAATTTGCTATCAGTTCCAGCGTCATAACCTGCCTCTTCAACTGACGTGTTGGGCTCCACTGCTTCAAATCCCAATTTGCTGTCAGTTCCAGCATCAGAAACTCTGTCTTTAACTAATGTGTTCGGCTCCACATGACAGACAAGTTCAACCTCGACTTCCACTGTTGCTGTAGATTCCAATGACTATGTGTCGACTATAGCACCTATTTTAGGGACACATCCAATGGTTACTAGGGATAAAGATGGAATATTTAAGCCTAAAGCTCTTGGTGCTTCCAAATATCTTGCTGTATGTGACTCACTTCGTGAACCAACTTGTATTTCACAGGCTCATAAAGATCCCCAATGGCGTCAATCATCCGAAATGCTACTTGGTCACTAGTACCATATGATCCTTCTATGAATGTTATTGGATGTAAATGGGTATTTCGTATTAAACGAAAGGAAAATGGTACGATTGAACGCTGTAAATCTCGCTTGGTTGCCAAAGGCTATAATCAACAAGAGGGAATAGATTATTTCGAAACGTTTATTCCAGTTGTTAAACCATGCACTATTCATATTATTCTAACTTTCACCTTGTCTTCCAATTGGCCTATTCATCAACTTGATGTGCAGAATCCTTTCTTACATGGACAACTTCAAGAAGAGGTATACATGAAACAGCCTCCAGTCTATGTGGATTCTCGATTTCCTACACATGTTTGCAAACTGCATCGTTCTCTCTACGGACTTAAACAAGCTCTTCGTGCGTGGTACCACCGACTTAGTACTTTCTTGCTACAAATTGGGTTTGTTACTTCGAAATGTGACTCGTCTTTGTTTATTTACAATGGTACTCATGGTACTATTTACTTGTTAGTTTACGTGGATGACATCATCGTTACTGGTTCCAGTACCACAGGTATCACTTCTATCCTCACTTGTTTACAACAAGAATTTGCAATTAAGGATCTTGGTTCCTTGTCTTATTTTCTTGGCATTGAGGCGACTCGTACTTCTTCGGGTTTATTTCTTTCTCAACAACGTTATGCTCATGATCTTCTTATTCGAGCAAAAATGGATGGAGTTAAACCAATTCAAACTCCACTTAGTACTTCTGGTGATATTTCTTCTGATCAAAGCACTTTATTATCTAATGCTACTGAATACCGTAGTATTGTTGGAGCTTTGCAATATTTGACATTTACTCGCCCGGATCTTGCATACGTTGTCAATAAAGTCTGTCAGTTTATGAACGCTCCAACCGAGTTTCACTGGAGTTTAGTTAAGCGAATACTTCGTTATCTCAATAATACACCTAGTTTTGGTATATTTCTAAGACCGTCGCCTTCTCTACAATTATCTTTCAGTGCATATACTGATTCTGATTGGGCTGGTTCTCTTGATGATCGTCGTTCTACTAGTGGGTATTGTGTTTATTTGGGTGTAAATATTATCTCCTGGAGTGCTCGTAAACAGAAAACAGTATCTCATTCTAGTACTGAAGCTGAATATAGAGGACTTGTCATTGCAACTGCGGAAATTATGTGGATTCAGTCACTCATTTCGGAACTTCGTATATCTACTCGTTCTCCTCCTATTTTATGGTGTGACAATATTGGTGCAACTTATCTCGCTGTTAATCCTATATTTCATGCACGGACGAAGCATATTGAAATTGACTATCATTTTGTTCGTGATCAAGTTTCTTCCAAACTTCTTGATATTCGTTTTATATCCTCTAAAGATCAAATTGCGGATATATTCACAAAACCACTTTCTAAAGATAGATTTTGTCTTTTACGGTTCAGGATAACCCTCTACGCTTGCGAGAGGGTGTTAGCACAACATCTGGTACGTGTACATTGTGACCCAACAATGGTACACGGTGTTTCTATTTTTAGAGTTTGTTATGTTTGGTATTCACTGTGTATTAGGAAATATGTTAGCTTGAAGTACACGGTGTTTATGTATATATATGTGTCGAGATTTTATGCATTGTGATACAGTTAAAAAATCAATAAGAAAAGTTCTGTTTAAACTCTATTCTTCTTCTCTTCTGTTAACCCTAAAACCCTAGTAAATCCAACTTTATATGAAGAAAAGAACTTGTATAGAGGTCCCACACGTACCTTAATGATCCTGCCAAATCTTATTTGATAAAGACCATTCTAACTTGTCATACGTCTTAGACATATCTGATTTAATGGCTGCATATCCCACTTTCATTTTCTTTTCTCTACTTAATAGTAGGAATAAGTTCATGAGATAATATTACATTATCAACAATTTGTCTCTTCGGGACAAAAGCACTTTGATAGGAAGATTTCACTATGTTCATCAACGGATTCATCTTGTTAGCAATAACCTTAGACATCGCTTTATAGGAAAAATCGCATAAACCAATAGGTCTAAACTGATCAACAGGATAGGCATAAGGTTCTTGGCAATCAAAACAATATTAGTATGAAGGAATTGAGTTTATATATGCTCACTCACAGTCAAAGAAATTAATGTTTAACCATTTGTGTTACACTTTCCCCTACCACATCCTAATATGTTTGGAAGAATAACCCAGTGAACCCATCAAGTCTAGGGGATTTCTTTGTCCCCATTTGGAATGCAGCTACTATGATTTCCTCAACAGACATTATAGTAACAATAGATTTTTATTATCCATATTAGTAACTTTGGATTTCATAATATCTAACACAATATCCTGATCGGTAGTTCCAGGGGTCCTATAAAGCTCTTGAAAAGCTTCTCTAGTAGTCAACTAGGTGTCTTTTCTTGCTTTAATCCAAAGTTCTCTTACAGTTTTATTACTTTTTCCCTCCATAGGATTTCCTCAAAACGATACAAATATGTCAGTTTATCGGTGAGCTCGAATAACTTTTTGGAATATGTAGATGTGATAATTTTAGTGTTCGTAATTTATTCTTTGGTTTCATGACGAAAATGATTAATGTTGCCAAAAGAAACTTTGTTCCACTTTTTTAATTTCTCATTTGCATGGTTCAATCTTTGTTCAAGTTGGAAGGCTTTTCAACCCCACACTTTTATTAACCAAGCTTGTTCAATAATTGTTTTACAAGAATCATCCTTAACCCACATAGACATGAAATGGTAAAGCATAAGGAGATTATCCACATCAGGATTCAAGATGGAAGAGTGATCATAACTGATTACGAGGAGGTGGAGTGTGTGGTTATGCATGAAGAAAGTCTCCCACACCCCCATTATCAAAGGCACGGTCAATCATCTTCATCACTAGGTTATCACCCTCTTATTTATTGGTCCATGTGAAATCAGGAGGCATGCCCCGAAGACCCCAGGCACCAATACAATTTTGTGGGAATAGTATAAATACCGTCCATTTTTGTTGACCTTGCACAAATACCCCAATGGGTAAAAAATGATATTCTTGGAGTCAACTTGAGAAAGTTGCTTCCATTTTTGGAGGCAACTTGTAAGGAGCAAATTTTGAAGGGTAGGTACGAAGGGATCACAATTTTAGGTCATGAACCCTGCCTAAAAATCATGCCTAAAATTTCTATTAGCTCACCATACACAAAATACATAAGCCACTTAGTATTAGCTTTAATTGAATTTAAAGAGAAAACTGTACTATTTTGGCTAGAATGAACAATATTAAGGTCAAATCCGTCCTTCCAAGCCAAACTCAATCCTGCTTTCCTACCCATGGATTGAGAAAGCCGAAAGACCGAAATTTTACTTACCGATCTATCATTATTAATACCACATGATAGAACTGAAGTAAATCGGCAGTGAATAATATTTTTTATATACCATCCGAATCAAAGTAAATCTCCATCAATTTGTATTTAAAATATCTCTAATACATTGTGATCCCATGAGAACAGGATTTGATTCCATTACTGCCATTACTGCCATTATTTATATTGATTTTATTTTTCAGTTGACATTTTTTAATATTATTTTTCCTGCTGAGTTTTCTTTCAAGTCCCTATATTTAACTAGCTTAGGACTGATATCTCAACTCTGCACCTGTTGAGAACTTGAGATATCTATTTTTTTAATATCATGGCATGTGACTTATAGTCTTTGCAGTTGATTTCAAGAGGCAAATTAATGTACGTAATTGTTTGTTTTTTAGGTCATCCAAGCAACTTGTTGTTTGTTTTGCAGATATGTCTTGGGACTGGGAGAAGAGAACTAAAATGAAGAAATTGCCTGGAATCTTCAACCCACCGATTATGCAAGTGGGCATGGATGAATAATGAATAAATTAGGGGAAGATATTTACGAGTTATGAATTGTTGTAACAAGTAAACAACGGTGCGCAGCTGCTATAAATAGAAGAGAAGTATCTCCATAAGATATCAACAACTCAATCCAACAAATTGAAATCATGGCTAAAGCTGCTCATCTAAGTTGGTCTCCTAGTTTTATCATTGGATTTCTCTTGGTTTTGATCGTTGCAAACACAGTGTAAGTTGCTATTAGCTGTACGGTTCTTTATTTATTTTTATTTTTTTCCTTCTTTTCTGATGATATTTGAGACGCTAATATGATCATCCGTCTACTTTTAATGGCATACAGATACGTCCGTGGTGTATGTGATGTGGGAAATACAGTGGTGGTGAAGTCGTGTGCAAGAAGTAATTGTGATAGTCTTTGTAGATTTTATAGCAATTTTATAGTCGGTCATACTGAATGCACAGTTGGTCAATTTCAAATTAATATGTGCTTATGTTGCCGTTAACGATATAAGAAGGCACTTTCACCGGCAATCGGCATGTCACCAATCATGTATCACAGTCACTTGTTTGCTTCTTTGTAATAGTAAGTTCCACGAACGCGTTATTTGCTTAATTGTATCAGTTTTGATCATTTCTTTCTCTGATCAAATTGTTTATCTTTTATTATCTGTTTGTAGTTGTATTTCTTACGAATTGCTAGTTTTTTTTTTTTTTTCAAACTGATTTCACTGGTCTTTATCTGTATTGCAAAGCCAATAATTATTAAATTAAACATGGGTTAAAAGCTACTGCACCACGAGAGCACACTAGACGCTATAATCTAATGGCCGTCATCTCAATACAGTCGACATGCCATCTGAGATTCGACCCTTGTGAAAATGGAGAAAATGTAATCTTTTGCATTATTCGGACATTTGTATCTAGCAATACGCCAATATCACGACCATTATTGTGACAATACTTTAAGATATAGCAACGAATGCCCGTTATAAATTTGCAACGGTAAAATGGTAGCAATAACCCACTACAGTTGCACAAGTTGCAGCTGCTTCAAGTTGTTGCGATTTGCAACAGATTAGTCAACCACATGTGCCACTCGCATGAGTGTGGCTAAGTAAAATAAAATGGTAAATCTATCGTTAGAGGCCGAAGGGAGTCTTCTATACGTTCATTATGGGGCTAAAAATGCAATTGCACTTAACGTATTTCGTTTTGTTTTTGATTGATTCAATTTTATAGGAATTAGCCGTTTTTCTCCAAAATTGGTTGGATGATCAAAGAGTTATCATCCTCAAGTATTGTTAAGCACCTATTACGGCCTGAAAATCATGAAAAAGAATGTGACCCAATACAATAGCAACAGTTTTTTTCAATTTCATTGAATTTGTTCAAATTCGGTTGTAATTTATCATCTTTCTTCCAAAATTGATTTGATAATAGAAAAATTGGGGTCCCCAATTATATTAACTTAAACCCCATCAAACTGGATAAAGCCGACTGATTTCACCCTCAATTGCTTCAAATTAAACCAAAATTGATCATGTGTTGTGTATTTGTAACAAATACATGAGTTGCTCAATATTTTCCCTTGCAAAATGCAAACTACTATCAACGGATGTTCTTCTTCGTTAGACGAAGTTTTCCCCCACTGCCAAGCAGTAATCTAGTAATAGTACTTTTTTCTTGGAATTTTAAAGTTTGTTTCGGCTGGCGGTTCTTCTACTTCTTTTACTAGAGATTGGTAATTTTAAGTTTATTGAACTGATTTTTCAGAATTTTCGATCTTTTTTCGGCTGGAGGTTCTTCTATTTATTCTACTTGAGATTTGTAATTTTAAGTATATTGAACTGATTTTTCAGTAGATTGAGATGATTTTCATTTGGGTTTTTGTAGTTGATGAGATTTAGTGGTGCTTTTAATGAAATCGAGTGGTGCTTTCACATGTGAGGTGTGGGGATCAAGATGAGACAAAGTGGGAACACACCACGACAATTCCTATTGTTCCCTTAAGATATCCTTTTCCATACATCCCTCTAACGAAGGGAAAGTTGTCTCATCAAAGTGACAGTCCAAAAATCTGGCGGTAAAGAGATCGCCTGTCAAAGGTTCCAAATAGCGGATAATTGTTGGGGATTCATATCCCACATAAATACTTAATCGTCTTTGGGGACCCATATTAGTATGATGTGGGGGCATAATAGGCACGTATACATCACAACCAAATATGCGTAAATATGAAATACCAGGCTCATATCCAGTTACCAAATGGTACGCAGAAAATGGTTGGCTCATAGTAGTTCTAAAGCGAATAAGTAATGTTGCATGCAATATGGCGTACCCCCAAGCAGTAATAAGCAAGTTGGAACGCATAACCAGTGCCCAAGCTATCATCCGTAACCTTTTGATGGTAGCTTCTGCGAGACCATTTTGGGTATGTACGTGGGGTACATGGTGCTCTACGTCAATTCCGATAGACATATAGAAATCATCAGCTTCTTTAGATGTAAATTCTCCAACATTATCAAGTCTGATATACTTTATTGGGTAATCGGTGTAGTGATCCCTCAAACGCATAACTTGTGCTAGGAGTCTTGTAAATGCAGCATTTCTTGTGGATAATAATGTGACGTGTAACCAACGTGTCGAAGTATCTACCAAAACCATAAAATACATGAATGGTCCGCACTCTGTATGTATAGGTCCACAAATATCACCTTGTATTCTTTGTAAAAATGGACTGTGTTATTTTATATATTTAGCATAGGATGGTCTCGCACCTGTCCACAAAGTAGAATGCGAGAGGGGTTGCACACTAGTCTCTTTAGATGGTAGTGGCTGGCAGACGTTATTATTGTGCACTATAACTGTCTTTTGTCCCATTTTACTTTTCACTCGAAATAAAGGATGTCCGTATGAGTTCTTTAAAACACAGATCATCATATCACGACCTGGCTGTCCCAATCGGTCGTGCAAAATCTTGTATAAGTTATTTTTCAACAATTCATCGTTGGTAACAACATGTGATTCGATAATGCGAATTGTAGTAGTGTACAAACTACTAGAGTGACTCTTTAACTTCTCTAAAATGCGTTTTCTTTCACATGCATTAGATATAATATTTATATATTCAATTCCATTTTCACAGTGAGTTTCCAAATGATAACCATTTGCATGGATATCTTTGAAGCTCAACAAGGTACGGTTAGCTCTTGGTGCATATAGAGCTTCTGTGACTTTAATCATTGTGCCATTTAGCAACAATAATTGAGCATTACCTCGCTCAATGATCATTTTTGATGATCCAGTCATCGTAGTTTCATAGGATTTATAAGGAATTAAGTCAACAAATAATTTCCTATATCTTAAAATAGTGTGTGTGGTGCCACTATCAGCTATGCACTCAATCTCTTCTGAGGATGACATTCCTCTTAATGTGTCATATTTGACCAAAAACAAAAAGATACAAAAAAAATAAAAAATAAAAAATAAATTGAAGAACCTTGTGAAGGGGAAAAGCTCCTGCCTTGCGATCCAAAGAAATAAGAAGAATGGAAAAAACCCAAATTTAGATCGGCAGTGAAGCTTCGTGCTTGATAATATTTTGGAGTAATAATAAGAAACAAAGAAAGACTTTCAATTAACCAGAGAAGGACCCAATTACATAGCTATAACATTCTATTTATACAAGAAAAGGGGAAAACCCTAGTATTCAGATGGACCACACATAGGCCTTATAACACTTGCCAGGTTTTTTTTAGTGATGGTAAAAGAGAGAAAATCCTCCCCTTTGGACGAGAACTGAACACCTCAAGTTTGGTATCTTTTCTTTTAGTCGTGACACATCGCTGCAGATTGTACAACATGGGAACAACTAGAGATGAATGGGGCTGACGCGGTATTCCGATGGGCTACAGAAAAGAGTGGACATACTATCTCGTTTAGAAGCAACTCTGAACTTATTTTATTGTTATTGATTGAAAAGTATGCAATAGCAAGGGAACAAAGATACCGTATAAGTGCAGATTTTGGAAATAAGACCAAGTTTCAAATAAACTTTAGAGTCTAGCATTTCATTTTAGCTATGCGTATTGATGTAAAATAGGCTGAAAATCTTTCAGTTTTTTGTAAAAATATGCAATACAACACACATGGAAGGACTTTAGACTAGGTACTTTATTAATGTATTTGAACATTCAAACTTGGAATGAATCCGTAACTGTTTATCGAAACTCCCTTTGTGGAGATTACATAACTATCTAATATAAAGTTACGAGGGAAACCTATTTTCCCAAAATAAATAAAAAAACAAAATCGAAGTGAATCTCAATTGAATAATATTTATATACCATTAATTATGGTCGCATGATCCAAATCAAAGTAAATCTCCATCAATTACTTATTCAAAATAGTACAATGTGATCCCATGAGAACATGATTTTATTCCATTAATGCCGCTTTTAAATATTATTTATGGATTTCCAAAATAGAAAAAAAAATAACAAATTACAACTAAGGAAGACTATCATCTGGTAAGAAATTGGTCGGAAGCCTAGCAACAAGCTGAGCTCCAACACCTTTTGAATAACTATGCCTAACCTATTAAAAATAAATTCTCTGACCCGAACATTAGCACCATGGCTAGCCATATAATTGTGCAAGCGCTTCAGAAAGTCTATGCTATGATCAGCCAATTCCCTTAAGGTGGTAAAAACCAGTGTCTCAAAACCTAAACCATGAGACTTGTATTTCTCTAAATATTTAACATTCTTGCGAGTAACAACATTCTTAATGGCGAGACCCGAGGTAAAGGTACAAACTCCACCACCGGTAAAAGGCGAAACACTAGTCATATCCAAACACACATCACGTCCATTATCCCAATTATGCACAAGTATGTCAGTAGTTCTCAGAGCAATGTTGTTATTCGCCAGAAGTCCCAAGTCAACCTCCTTCCTAGCCGGCACCCCCGCACGGTAACACATGTACGCAATAGTGTCTCGCACCAAATCATGTCTAAATTTAATCCCAACTTCATTCGCACAATGATGGGCATGTCCCAAGTCAACCTCCTTCCTAGCCGACACACCCGCACGGTAACACATGTACGCAATAGTGTCTTGCACCAAATCATGTCTAAATTTAAGCCCAACTTCATTCGCACAATGATGGGCATGATCACAAAAAATATTCATATCTCTCTTGCAAAAGGGACAAGCACCATCCACGTCAAAAAGACGGATCCCAAATATGCACCGGAGATTTGCACTTTTGGTGCCTAGCTCCAATAGTTTGATTAAGCCCCACAATTGGAATCTCCATCAGAAAGTCCCAAGCATGTTTTGTTTGGTGGCAGTGCCATAAAACAAAATCACGCTCCATCATAGCATAACTGGTGGGTATGTTTTCCTTCACAACATCAAAGTAAATATTTGTCAAAGAGTTCATGGAATGGGTGGCAAAATTACTTGAGCAAAGAGGAGAAACGGCCACACACAGTGAGTTGATGGAGTCCAAAGATCGCTGAATAAAGGGGACCCTACTATTGATACCAGCACCCCTCAAAATCGTGGACTGCAGCTCTAGGGTCTGTAAACAAGATGCAAGAAAACAATAATATTTGGTATCCTATATAGTATATACACACCCATACTTCCATGTTTGAATGGCAATGTAGAAAGTCTTTGCTGAAGGATTTCGTAGCTAGGGCTATCTCCAGTAAACATGTGTCTAAGGAATTGAAACAGACGGGCGTCAAATAAGTCTTGAGCTTCTTGTAAAAAATCAGGTTTAGTCGTTTTCAAGGCGAAATAAAGTCTCGAAACACTGGTGCAATTCCAAAAAAAAAAGCAATTCACATTGAGGGTCTTCTAATTTCTCCACAGCATCAAAAATGAGAGCCATAGTCTTGCGCACTCCACTAAACCTGATTTTAATTTTCAGTTAACATTTTTTTAATATTATTTTGCCTGCTGAGTTTTCTTTGAAGCCCCTATTTAACTAGCTTAGGACTAATATCTACCGAATTTAAAGAATTATTAATAGCAGCCGTATTTTCAACCTGCTGACAATTTGAGGGTAAAGAATTATTGTTTTTTTTTTCTTTTGGTAATATGGGTGTATTAAACAAAGACTATCCGGGCCTCACAAACGGAGGGAGAGCTCTCCCCATCATGTCATAATACAGAAGAGAATTCAAAAAAGACGGACACTGAACCCAGATTTCATTGCACTTATCTTTGACAATTGACAGCCTTTTTGGCAAGTTTTTTTTTATTTTTAGTATCAAGGCATGTGAATCTCTATATCACTTGTCTGAATGATTATATAATAGAATATTTTTACTAACATATCTTATAGCCTGTGCAGTTGATTTCAAGAGGCGAATTAACGTACGTAACAGGATAGTGTTCGGCTAGTTGTTGTTTGTTTTTTAGGTGATTCAAGCAACTTGTTGTTTGTTTTGGGGTGGAGTAATTCTATACGAACCGTGAATGTGGACTAAACAAAAGCCGTTCACACACCAAATAGGTGGCCCGGCCCCGCCCTTGGGGTGTCCTACAGATATATCTTGGGAGAAGAGAATGGATAGGCTGAAATGAAGAAATTACGTGGAATCTGCAACCCGCTAACTATGCAAGTGGGCATGAATGAATAGATCGGGAGAAGATATGTATGAATTATTATTAATGGAGCGCAGCTGCTATAAATAGAAGAGATGTATCTCCATAAGATATCATCAACAACTCAATCCAACAAATCGAAATCATGGCTAAATCTGCTCATCTAAGTTTCTCTCCTAATTTTCTCATGGGATTTCTCTTGGTTTTGATCGTTGCAAACACAGCGTAAGTCACTGTTAGCTGTATGGTTCTTTATTTTCTTATGTTCTTTTTTTTCTTTAATGATATTTGAGATGCTAATATGAGCATCCGTCTACTTCTAATGGCATACAGATACGTCCGTGGTGCATGTGATAGGGGAAATACAGTGGTGGTGAAGTCGTGTGCAAGAAGTAATTGTGATAGTCTTTGTAGATTTCATAGCAATTTTATAGTCGGTCATACTGAATGCTCAGTTGGTCCATTTAATACTAATGTGTGCTTCTGTTGCCGGTAAGCGGTAACGATATAAAAAGGCAACTTTCACCGGCAATCGGCATGGCACCACCAATCATGTATCACACTCACTTGTTTGCTTCTTTGTAATAGTAAGTTCCACGAACGCGTTATTTGCTTAATTGTATCAGTTTTATCTTTTATTATCTGTTTGTAATTGTATTTCTTACGAATTTGCTGCTGGTTATTTTACCAAACTGATCAATTAGCTGATCTTTGTTTGTATTGAAAAATGTTTATGTTGTATTAATAAGATTGTTGGTGACAATGTTTAGCCAATATTATTATATAAATGAAACATGGATTCCTGGAAAAGTAACTGCACCAGAGCACACTAGACGCTATAATCTAATAGCTATCATCTCAAAACCCTTGTGAAAATGGAAGAAATGTAATCTTTTGAATTATTCAAGCAGTTTTTTATCTAGCATACAATGGCTAGCCTGGTCATGATTTAGATAATACAATGGCTGGCCTTCCACCCACGTCAGGGGTATTAATTCTGTTTTCATAAATTAGTTTTGCATTATGTAACGGCACATCTGTAGGGACGATTTAGCATTCCAATCTCTTTTCTATCCAGAGGGATGTAGTGATTGCTTTCTTTACTTGAACGTCAGATAATACACCATCAGTTCCACTTGAACATGTAGTGATTGCTTTCTTTACTTGCATTCAATTATCTTTTCCATCCATTTTCAATCTAGTGATTGCTTTCTTTTCATTCATGCAGAGTAGATTAATTTTACATTTTCAATTGCTATGATAATATTTTGAATTGTGGTTTTGGATTAGCCCTGTCTGATGTTACTTTACCAAATTTTGCTCATAATACTTCATTATGTCTACACTGTCTCGCTTAATCATATGTTTGAATTAGGTCTCTGATGAAAAAAAAAAAAATTCTCAATTTTCAGCCCAAAGAACAGACGATTGTTTTCAACAATAAGAGAAAAGAAATAGCTTTTGAAATGTTGATTTGTTAAGTAAGCAAATGATCAACAGACTATTGAAGTTCGGACAGGATAAGGAGATTGACTTTAGAGGAACTGTTGATTTGTTTAAGAAGGTGTTTTTTACTGTAAGCTGTTGTGAAAAGTAAGTTGATTTTTAATGGTTCAGCAACAATTAAGTGTTAATTTCTGAAGCTGAAATCAGACAACTTACTGGTGGTTCTAAAGAGTTTTTTACTACTCAACCTAATCTTATTGAAGTTGAAGCTCATATTAAGATTCGTGTAAACCTCTTAATGAATGGTATAATGACATTTTTTTTCTTTGGTTGTGTGCATTTTAAACTTTGAACAAAGGACTTTTATACTTACATGTAACAAATGGAATCAACATAACCCCCTTGGTGTGGAGAAAAATCTGATAAACTTAACGGATCGATTCTTCTTTGTATAACAGACTTAAGTAATTTTCATATGTTATTTGTAGTTGATGAGATTTAATGGTGTTTTTTGTAGTTTGGATCTGATTTTTTGAACCCGCAACTGTAACGTGCCAGGGTACTATTCTACCACTGGACCACTGGTACTACTCGATCACTTTTCATAAACAGAGAAAGTATGAGAAAGGGAGATATGAGATAAGACCAAAAAAATGTCTTGATAAATCCAATTTCTTATATGATATCTTGTTTCTCTTCTTTGCGTTTTCTTGAAGCAAATCTCGATAGGATTCATAGGAAAGCAATAAAAGTTTATACTAAGCTCTTATTGAAGTACAAATTTCTGAGCGGAAAATTGTTACAATTAAGCTCATTTGATGAATGTGGTTTCCTAGCTAATTTCTGTCTCGGAAGTCTAATCTCTTCACGGACTCCAACTGGAGAGGAAACAATTTATTTACTATCATGCATGCGTTACGAATCCAGGCACACTCTTTTGATTCGGATCACTGTAATATTCTTAACTCTATTTTGCTTACAGTACAGACATCAACCTTGTGGTAACCATGAGAGGGCGAACTGTCTAGTTGCCTTGCTCTTTTTCTTATAAAAAAATAAATAAAATGAATGTGGTTTCATTTCTAGGTGTAAGTTTTTGGCTTTGTAACTAATCCAAACCCGAAATGGAAGAGAGGATCATAGTGCTTGTCACCAACATTCATTGCAAGTTGATCCACGCTCTTGAACCAAATGCGAGCTAGTTTACCAGTGAGCCCATAATCACCGAACAGAACATCAGCAATACCTTGACCTTCAGTCCCTGTAACCAGGTCCATGCGGCTACTAATGCTTCAATTTTGGCAACGTAAGGTTGGATCACTACAAGTCGGCCAGAGACGACAACAACAACACACTTCACGGCAAACACTAAATTTCACAAGCTCCCAGTAAAATTTCTTCCGGATGAGAATCGAACATCTCGAGTTTGGAGCCTTTTCTTTTAGTCGTGACATCCCATTAATATCACATGATCAAATCAAAGTGAATCAACATTGAATAATGTTTATACACAATTAAATACTATCCAAATCAAAATAAATCTCCATCAATTAGTTATTCAAAATATTTCAAGTACCTTGTGATACCATAAGAGTAGGATTTGATTCCATTACTGTTATTTTCAAATATTATTTATGGATTTTGTTTTTCAGCAGACGTTACTTTTAAATTATTTTCCTGGTGAGTTTTCTTTTAAATTAACTATCTTGGGACAAATCTATGGAATTTAAGAACTCTTTACCTGCTCTTTATAATTTCTAGAGGTCGATCAGTTGAGTAGAAAGAGTATATATATATACCCTAGCTTTGCGCTTGCATTATCTGATAAGATAAATATGTTACTGGTCTTCTTATTTTGTGTAACAAAAGACTGCATCACTTAACTTGTAGACAATGGAGATGAAAGATCTAGCAAATTTTATCTGCAGAATGGAATGGCCTACTCTCACTCGAGTCAATATACTCTATTCTTCGTATTTGTTTACTTCGATCACATTTAGTGTTTAGCACAATTCGTGGGTAATGAATTCAACTCTGCACCTGTTGAGAACTTGAGATATCAATATGTAATATCAACGCATGTGAATTCCTGTATCACTTGTCTGAATGATTATATAATATAATTTTTTTTCTAACATATCGTTTTGCAGTTCATATCAAGAGGCAAATTAACGTACGTAACAGGATAGTTTTTGGCTAGTTGTTGATTATTTTTTAGGTCATTCTAGCAACTTGTTGTTTGTTTTTGGGTGTTAAAGCATCCCTACAGTTATATCTTCGGAGAAGAGAATGAGTAGGCTAAAATGAAGAAATTACCTGGAATCTGCAACACACTAACTATGCAAGTGGACATGGATGAATAGATCAGGAGAAGATATTTTTGAATTATTATCGGTTGTAACAAGTAATAAACAACGATGCGCTGCTGCTATAAATAGAAGAGATGTATCTCCATAAGATATCAACAACTCAATCCAACAAATCGAAATCATGGCTAAAGCTGCTCATCTAAGTTCGTCCCCTAGTTTTCTCATTGGATTTCTCTTGGTTTTGATCGTTGCAAACACAGTGTAAGTTACTATTAAACTGCACGGTTCTTTATTTTCTTGTGTTTATTTTTTCTCCTTTAATGTTTTCCTTTAATGATATTTGAGACGCTGATATGAGCATTCGTCTACTTCTAATTGGCATACAGATACGTCTGTGGTGAATGTGTTGTGGGAAATTCAGTGTGGGTGAAATCGTGTCCAAGAAGTAACTGTGATAGTCTTTGTAGATTTCATAGCAATTTTATAGTCAGTCATACTGAATGCACAGTTGGTCAATTTCAAATTAATATGTGCTTATGTTGCCGTTAACGATATAAGAAGGCACTTTCACCGGCAATCGGCATGTCACCAATCATGTATCACACTCACTTATTTGCTTCTTTGTAATACAGTAAGTTCCACGAACGCGTTATTTGCTTAGTTGTATCAGTTTTGATCATTTCTTTCTCTGATCAATTGTTTATCTTTTATTATCTGTTTGTAGTTGTATTTCTTACGAATTGCTGGTTAGTTTACCAAACTGTATTAGCTGGTCTTTGTTTGTAATGCAAAATGTTTATGTTGAAAAATAATAAGATTGCTGGTGACAATGTTTAGCCAATAATTATTAAACGAAACGTGGATTCCTGGAAAAGTAACTGTACCACAAGAGCACACTAGGCGCTATAATCTAATGGCTATCATCTCTATACAAATGACATGCCCCTCCGGGATTCAACCCATGTGAAAATGGAAAACGGAAAATGGGTTATTTGTCCAAAAAAATTTAAAACAAGGTTCAAATGGACGAGTAAAATTTATTATGAGAATGGACACAAAAAAAATAGCAAGGATGAAACTGGATTCATCCTGGCTTAAACTTAAAAAATAGCGAGGATGAAACTGGATGCATCCTGATGTGAATTAAAAATAAGAAAAAGAAATTGAAAATGGGCAGGATGAAACTGGTTACATCCTGGCTATTTTTATATTTTTGTCCATTTAAACAGTAACAAAATTTAAATGTCCTTTTCACCCATAAATTATTCATTTTGGTCTTTTTAACCAATTTTGTGAATGGAAAAACTGTAATCTTTTGCACTATTCAAGCATTTTATCTAGCATTATCATTGCTAACTCTTAGGCCTCTTCCTATGCACATGCCAAAACATGGTATTTGGCATATATGCACCCACTATGGGTATGCCAAACTGCAAAACTCATATGCCAATATGTTTTTCCTGGCATATAGGCATACACGACGAGAAGTTTCCAAATGAGCGATAGAGTCTCGGTCGCTCGATGTCAAAGAATCGTTCGATGGTCATTCACTCGAGAGCGACAGTCAAGCTATCGCTCGATACTATGATAATCGCTGACCAGATCTTCATCTAACGGCTACAATTTCCCCCCTCTATAAATACCTGATTTCAAACTCATATCAACACACACCAAAATTTCTAAATCTCTCTAGAATTTCTTAATTTCTCAATCTTTTTCAAATCTAAAACTATCACAACTCCTCTACAATTATATTTTCTTGTAAAATGGATTCACAAGCACAAACTCAAGGCAAAGGTAAGAAGAATCGAGTCCGTGGTGCAAAATACACCATGATAGAAGATGAATGTATTTGTCGTAATTATGTTTCTTTTACCCAAGATTGTATCGGTGGTGCACACCAACATGGTAACACCATGTGGGATAATATATTTCAAAAATATGAAGAACAAACCATGAACATCAATGGTCGTGATGCAAAAAGGATTGTCGAACACTTCATTGTAATCAACCTAGAAGTAGCGCTTATGTTGCATTGATAATGCAAGCCATGAGAAAAGGAAAGGACAGAGGTCGACGATGTTGATTTTGAAAGAGAGGTTCGTGACAGATTGGCAACGAAAACATGGTAAACAGCTTGCTTTCGAAAGTTGTTATCATATTTTGAAGGGTTTGAACAAATATAATCCCGATTACTTAGTAAATAATCAAATAGTACACGAAAAGTCACCATATAATTCTTCTCCCTCAACACCAAATTCTTCACCATTTTCACAAGGTCCATCAAATTCTTCACCGAGATACCCCTACAAGCTCAAATTCCAACGTAGTTTTCAATAATTATGTTGATGGTAATAATAAGGGAAAACTTCCAGGGAGGAATCGGGCAAAACTGGCTAGAAAATTAACTCAAGAAGGAGGGAGTTCCGGAGGATTTAACATGGCGGAGTTTATGGAACATCAAAAGACGATCGAGAAGCAAATATCAATTGAAAGGAAATTTCAAAACCGGGAGAGTAAGAAAAGTCGTCTTTCTCAAGAAAAATTCCAGTTTGACTATGACAAGCATAACATTCTTCAAGCTAACACCTCAATTATGAACGCCCAACAACCGCATGTATGGCAAATCGAATTTGACAGATTCAAGCACGATTGAAAACCAAGTCGGATTTACTAACAACCGTGATGAAGAAGATGATGATGATGGAACTGATGATGAGTTTGATGAAATAATTCCTCTAAATGATTAATGTACTAGTTTAGTACTAGTTTAATGTAGCATTTAAGTTTTAATGTTCTAGTTTAAGTTTTAATTTGATATGTTGTTATGCATTCCAATTAATATTAGTTTGAAATGAAATGTTGAAGCTTATTAATTAGAAAAATAACAATACATAACATAACTTAAATCAAGCTAAAACATTAAGAAAAATACATAAAATCATCTTCCATGCTCGCCCAAAGATTCAATCTCGATCATCTCTTAACCGGTCATACAAATTACGGTTTGAAATGTAGTTAGTCATTTGACCATAATTCCTTGCAGGAGGCCTCTTTGTGTCGAATCTCCGCCTCAAATCTTCATCATCATAGTTAATCCAATCCGAATCACGTCCGGTTTCGAATTACCATGTTATGAAGAATTATGCAAGTGAGCATAGTCTTGTGCATTTCACGAGGACTCAACCCACGATATGGGCCACAAATGATAGCGAACTTCCTCTTCAAAATTCCAAAAGCGCGTGTACATCCTTCCTCAGTGCCATTTGGGCATCATTAAAATATCGGTATGAACGGCCCAATGCACCAGCAGGAGGCTGACGGTAGAATTGAACCAAGGTGGACCATTTTGGGTAGATACCATCCGCAAGATAATAGCCATGAGTGTACACATGGTCGTTGATCATGAAACGGATGGATGGAGAAATTCCATACTTCAAATCTTCAAACAACAGCGCGACTTGTGCAAAACATTAATATCATTTTGTGAACCCTAAGACCAAAAAGAGCGTGCCATATCCAACAATCGTAAGAAGCGGCATTTTCAGATAACTGTTGGTTTTGGATAATGACCTTTATATTGACCAGCCCAATAAACAGGGCATCCATGCCATACCCAATGCATACAATCGAGACTACCTAGTATTCCTGGGAATCCCCTTTCCTCATTCTCCCTTAATATTTGTCTAACATCTTCGTTATTGGTTTTCGTAAATATGTTGGACCAAAATGATTAATCATTACTTCACAGAACAATGAAAGGTAAGTGTAAGAAGTTGTTTTACCCATACGAAGGTACTCATCATTCGCATTCGCTGGAGTGCCATAACCTAGAATCCTTAAAGCCGAAGTAACTTTTTGTTCTAGGACTATGACCTCTAATATTCAAAGGCATCAAACGATAATTGAATTGAGGTTCCACTCGACAAAGCTCTTCAATAATCTTTTCACCGGATGACGAGGCATGCGAAATCGACCTTGAAAATCTCGATCGTAGTACACAATTGGGAAGAAAATAATCGTGCATGAGCTTCGATGGTAAAATTCCCTCCATCGATACGTATATCTTCTTGATAATACTTTTGGGCTCTGAACTCTTGGTATTTGACCTGTATGTACAAGCATCAAAGTTTCGATTAGTTTCTCATCTTCAGCTTCCTCTTCGTCAATTTCTTGCAACCTCATACGATAACTTTCTTGTTGTAACCTGAACCTATTCATAATAATATCCATTTCTTCATTGGATCTCGACATTGTGAAGCTTAAAATTGAGAATAAAGGAGTAATATCTTTAGAAGCAGGTGTGAGTTTTCTGTCAGAGGTAAAATGATGTATATATAGGAACCATATGGGAAACTAGCCGTTTGCGAGAATAACTACTTGGCGATAACAATTGTATCACCGGCGTTATTATTTTTATCGAGCGATATTGACAATATCGCCAGCGATAAAGTCTTAATCGCTGGAGATATTATGATTATCGCTCGCTAGGGATTCGATCGCTCAGCGGTTTCCCCATAGTGGCGCAAATGGTTTGGCATGCCACCTGGCATGCCAAACACCATTTTTTTGGCATGTGCATAGGAAGAGGCCTTATGCTTGGATATAGGCATATAGCAACAAGTATTTTCGAATATAAGCACGCTGTTAGGTGTAGTGTCCAGCATTTGTGGGCATTTTCTCAACCCCTCAGTTCTGTTTTAACCAGGTTGCAGACTAGTTTCTTTTCCATTTATCTGCTGTAATAGTTGTTTTTCCGTTTGTTTTCGCTGCTTCCATGCAGACCATCAAAAAAAAATATATACAAATATTTGAAGTCCATCATCTTAACTTCAAAAGCAGAGTAGCAAGATTTGACTGATAATAAAAGTTCATGCTAAGCTCTTTAAGGAAGGTTGTTACAAATTCATTTGAACGTGGGCATTCAATGGCATCCAACTCAAAACCATTGGCAGTGAATGGAGCCAGTAGGGTAGGATTATCATTTTCATAGTAGAGTAGGATTATCAAAAACATTTTCATTGTTCATTTGTTCAAGACGTCTTCATATTCGTAGTATTAGTTTACTTGGATCACATTTAGTGTTTAGCACAATTCGAGGGTAATGAACGAAGGTGCTACATATCTACCGGTTTCATATACCGGATAGATACACCCCTATGTGGCATTGATCTACACCCTTCATCATTTTTCCACCCTACCCCACCTGGAAAATAGGGGTCCGTCTTAAAGAGATAACCAATGAAATCTTGATACATAGGTGGGGTATAATTTTGGTGTATGGATTTGGTAGATAATTTTGGCGTATGGATCTGGAGTGCTGATAACTTGAGATATCATTTTTTAATATCAAGGCATGTGAATTTCTGTGTCACTTATCTGAATGATTATATAATACTTCTGTTTTTGGAAAAGAGATACTTTCACTTTTTCAATTTAGCCTATTTTTAGGCCAAATTAAAAAAGTGAAAGTATCTCTTTTTCAGAAACGGAGGGAGTAGTATATTTTTAGGGGAATGTACAAATCGGTCACAAAATTAGGACCCGATCTGCAAAAGGCTACTACTGCTACGAACAATTAACAAAAAGGTCATACATTGGTTAAATGATCCGTTAACTTGGTGGGTTCCTTGAAGTCAGAATTAAATGGTAGCAGTATTTTACCGATATGTCCCTGACCTAACCAAACCCGATCTGTAACCGTAGATAGCCTAACCTAATGAATCTCGAGAATAATCAGTATGGTCAGGAGAAGATTTGTAAAAACCAAATCTATAACAGATAAGGTTCTCATTCCCACTTCGTTCTTACCGCCTTTTTCATTCTAGGGTTCCTTCTCTTCCTCTTCTCTGCCATATCTTATAGTACGTCTTTACAGTTGATTTCAAGAGGCAAACTAACGTACGTAACTACAGGATAGACTTTGGCTAGTTGTTGTTTGTTTTTTAGTTCATTCAAGCAACTTGTTGTTTGTTTTGGGGTGTTGATGCATCCCTACAACTTGTTGTTTTTTATGAATAATTATTGGTTGTAACAAGTAAACAATGGTGCGCTGCTGCTATAAATAGAAGATATATTTCTCGATAAGATATCAACAACTCAATCCAACAGATCGAAATCATGGCTAAAGGTTTTTCTCCTAATTTTCTCATTGGATTTCTCTTGGTTTTGGTTGTTGCAGACACAGTGTAAGTTACTACTAGACATATACGGTTCTTTATATATATATATATATATATTTTTTTTTTTTGTTCTGATGATATTCGAAACGCTAATATACTTGAGTATCCGGTGTACTTTTAATGGCATACAGGTACGTCCGTGGTGAATGTACTGTGGGGAATTCAGTGCCGGTGAAGTCGTGTCCAAGAAGTAATTGTAATAGCCTTTGTACAATCTATAGCAATTTTCCAGTCAGTCATACTGAATGCCGAAGTAGTATATGCTTCTGTTGCAGGTAACAATATATATATATATATATATATATATATATACACAGCAAATGTCACCGGCAATGGCACCAATCATGTATCCCAGTGATCACTTTTTCGTCTCTTTGTAATAGTAAGTTCCATTAACACGTTATGTGCTTAATTAATTATAACAGTTTAGTGACATCGTTCTCTGATCAGTTGTTTATCTTTTATTATCTGTTTGTAATTGTATTTCTTTTCTATTGCAAGCTGGTTCTTTTAGAGAATTTATTTTACCAGTCTTTCTTTGTATTGCAAAATGTTTATGTTGTTAAATAATAAGATTGGTGGCCACGCTGTTTATCCAATACCGAAACTGGGTCATTTGTCCAAAACTTTTTAATACATGGTTCAAATGGACGAGTAAAAATTAGTACGGGTGAAATGGATAGAAAAAAATAGCAAGGATAACTGGATTTATCTTAGCTTAAACTTAAAAAATAGCAAGGATGAAACTTGATGCATCTTGATATAAATCAAAAATAAGAAAAAATATTTAAAAATGGGTATGATGAAACTGGTTACATCCTGGCTATTTTTATATTTTTGTCCATTTAAAGAGTATCAAAATCTACATGTCTTTTGTAAGGAGCCTCAAGCTCGTCAATGCTATTAGACCAGTCAAGAGACGACTAAGCCGCTAATGACTCGATTAATTAGAGACGAACGTTAATTAATAGAAATTAATCTAACAATAATCTAGATATGAAATTAGCACCATTAGATAGATATCGAAAAGTTATGCGCAATGGAATACTCGAACGTGTCATTCATACACCGGACGAAGATAATATCATCAGTTTAGTGTGAAGGGCAAGAATTCACCGCCTTGGCTGCCCTTATCCATTTCTTGGCGCCTCAGTAATTTTCTTGGCCTTATCATCACCCAAACGGGTCGAGAGAAACTCATTCTCTCTTCTTCTTTCTCTTTCTTCTTCTTTCTTTCTTTCTTCTTTGTTCATCGCCTCTTGCGATTCTGAAAGTTTTGAGAGATGAAATTAAATTATGAGATCATGAGGGTTGAGCAGAGATCAAGGCATATTTGAGGATGTCGATGTTGAATTGATTATCGTACTCAGAATTCACAGAGAAAGGTAATTCGAAGATTGAATTTAGAGTTTCTATTTTGATTGATTTCGTCTGTGAAATTGAGTTTGTTTTGGTGTTCTACTTCTCGGGTTTGTTGTTAATTAGAATAAAGAGGGTTGCATAAGGTTTAATTTTAGTTTCTCTAGGAAATCAGTTTCACAGGTTCGGGTTTTAACGAATTGAAGATTAGGGTTTCTAATTTGGGTATCTCGGATGAGAATGATGAACTGATAAGTGGAAACTGAAGTTGAGTTATTGATTTAGGGTTTTACAATGGATAAATAGAAATCAGGGTTTGAGTTTGTAATTGGGAATCAACTTATTGGTATTGGCAGGAAGATGATCTGGTAAATTGTAGCTAACAGTGATGTGTTTGGAACTGGAATTACTGAAGTGATGAAGAAGATGATGGCAGTCATATGTATGTATAGGATTGGTGGTTTTATTGAGTTGCAGTCGAAGCTTTTGAGTTGCCAAGAACTCAACTGATATTGTTATGAAGAGAATGTGTTCAGACTTGGAACTGATAATTGACATGATGTTGTAATTGAACTGGTGTTGTTGTTGAATCTGGAGGTTTATGTCAGGTGGTGTTGAGGTTACATGGAGTTTGAGAATTATAAACTGGTTGTGCTGATTGGAAGGTGTGGTGGCTAACGTTTGTGTGTTACTTGATAAATAGGTTCGGACTTAACCAAACACTATAGGACTATCTTATCAAGTAATAGGATATTAACGTTTGTGTAGTATACTTTAATTATAATAAAATAATTATAATGCAAAAAATAAAAGTAAACGACACAGCAAGATTTTGTTAACGAGGAAACCGCAAATGCATAAAAACCCCGGGACCTTGTCCAGAATTGAATACTCTCAGGATTAAGACGCTATACAAAATATGACACTTACTTCGTATAGTTGAGATCAAGTACCTAACTCTATAGTATACCCAGTTCCTTTTGTATCCCTACGCCTCCAACTTGCAATAAGTCACGTACTTGGAACAATTCCTTTGGTTCGTATTCCAAACAGTAAAGGAACAAATAATGCATCCTGGTAACAACTCTCTTCAACCAAGTGATATGAGTTACGCAAAGGCTCTTCGGTGTATCTCAACATAAACTCCTTTGCCAGGTTTAGATCTATCTTACGTTTCAACCACCTGAAGGCAATCAATTAAGATTACGCCAACAACATCTTTAATCCACAAAGAAACTGTGTTGATGCCAATATACCACAATCAATCAATACAATCTACCACAAGGATAAACTGATTATCAATTGGATCCTCTTTTCCCAAACAAGTATTATGCACACCAAAGATTATAAATCCAAGTCGATATTCAATATCTTCTTCATCTTCAAATCTTCTTAAATCTTCAATAAAAATCTGCACACAATAACTTGAATCTTCTTGCGATCAATCACACATAGAACGGAGTCTGATAACAATGGATTATCACAAGAACGTCTTTAGATCTGCAAACAGTATAAAGATCCCTGTCGAAACTTTGTACTAGTTTGAGTGAATCTTATATTAGAAGAGAAGATTCACAAGCATAAACAAACTAGGTGCAAACAGATTTCAACCTCCGTTAGTCAATCAAATCAAATCGAAAACAAAGATAAACCGCAATTATCTAGTTTCCCACCAACGGGTCCCGCTAGAGCTTCTCAAACCCAAAGAAGACTTTAAACTGAGTGGTCGTAAGAGATTTCACCTAATTATATTACTCTCCTCTCCGATAGGCGTCTACACCAGTAACAATGACAAAAAGGGAAGTCAAATTGTTACGAAGGATTAGTTTGTTAGAGAAGGAAAACTTCGATATTTATAGACAAGGAAGTTTGGACACCAAGGAATTTCCAAAAACTAAATTATTATCAAGATCTTCATAAATGCACAGATTCGGTGTTCATAATTCCTGGAAATGCTCATTCAAAAATAACAATCGAAATCTCTCTAAAATATAATTGATAAATGCACATTACCAATTCCATAAGATTCCATCCAAGACAAATTAATTACCTTAATTAAAAGATTCTTAACTTATATGTTTCGATTCTGGGATTCACTTCCATTTAGCCTTTAAGGAATATATTCTTTGAACAATTATAGTAAATACGCATTCAGCACGTGTTCAAAATTTTGTCGACGTCTTTACTTTGCAACTTCTCTTTCACACTTGCAATCTTGAAACCGATTCGCCATACTTCCAAACAAGTTTAGAATTGGTTCATCCGACTTTCAAGAACTACGTGATTGATCAAACCAAACATTCAATCACATTCATGGGCTTGCGGTTCTACCTAATCAAGTTTCGATTCTACCTCCATGTGAGTACTAAGCATAGTCATACTAGCTTACCAAAGATATGATTGACTAGGTACTAGGATCAGTTCCGCACATATATATGGTATCTAACTTGTATGCACTGCACCCCTTCACAGGATCAGTTCCCCTTTCTTCTGTAAATATGCTGCACCCCATATAAGGATCGGTTTCCTATTTGCACTGCACCCCTTACTAGGATCAGTTCCCCTTCATCCCTTACAAGGATCGGTTCCCTTCACCCATTACTAGGATCGGTTCCCTTCACCCTTTACAAGGATCGGTTCCCCTTACACTTTTGGAAGCTACAAATCCGATCATACCAAGGTGATTACTTAAGATTGGTTTTACTAATAAAAGTTCTACCAATACATAAGTCAGGACTTTGTGAACAGTTCTACCAAGGACACAACAAGTTGTGAGCGGTTCTACTAAATCACACATATTGGTTGTTCATAAGATATGCAATGAATAACAAAACCAATAACTCCTGGCCATTTCTTTTTCGGTTCACAAAACAAGTTCCATGAACTTACTTCCTTAGAACACATGCAAGCATTGTTCCCTAGGATGAAATCCTCACCTTACCCATCCATAATCACAATAGCATTGAATTGATTATGACGATGTCTTATCTACAAAGTTTAATGGTTAAGCAATAAACCTCGTATTGTATTCCCTAATACTATGTCTATCTAGAGTTCAAACATGCTACGCAGTTATGTTTTCGATATGCACGACTTGAAAGATAAGACAGCGAATGAAACAGTTTAAGTCAAATATCACTAACCTCAAGTGGAAGGATGATCGTCGTTGTTGTAGCTCCGTACTTCTTCACATCTTCAAGACTTCGCAATACTTGTAATATCTCATATCCTAAACCTTTCAAGCTAACCTATACGAAGTATAACTCTAGTACAAATAAAGCGACTCTTAATATGAGTTTTGATTCACTAAAATATGACAACCACACTTAACATACCAACGCATGGTGGGTTCAAACGAGCAATGCTCTAACAATCTCCCCCTTTGTCAATTTTAGTGACAAAACTCTTACATCAATATGGATAAACAAATTACATCCGCTTGACTCCTGATTCAACAGCACAGTAGAAACCTGCTTACATTCGATCCTTGAAAATATCGCTGTTGACATCATAATAACAAAGCAAAATACTCCCCCTAAGGAAGATAGGTATATAATCAATCTGCACGGCTTTGTTATACACCAATATGACATGTTACTCCCCCTTAGTCTATGCTTTCACTCTTTTCGTTAGATATAACATTCAAGCACCAATGTTCTTTCCCCTAGTGATACCAATCAATATAAATATCAATGCCAGCATCACATGTTTACTCCATATATTTCTCCCCCTTTTTGTCACAAAAATGACAAAGAAGTGAATAAACAAAGGACATAACACGAAAAGAATCTTACAAATCTCAGAATAGACTTGCAAACCTGTAGAGTTAAGCACGAGGGTTCCACACATCATGTTCTGATAACCAGCATCAAAACCGAAACTACAAGTAGTTTTAGTTTGAAGTGTTACCAAGGAAATAATTGTCCGAAACAACTTTACCCATTCAGTTAGCAAACCAAAAATCGACTAATCACATTAGTTCTTTGCTAAACCGATTGTCCCCAAGAACCGACAATCGCTTAATTCGATAAGACCAAAATAAAGTATAAAACTCCATCTTTCTCATCAGGTTCTAATTATCCACAACTTAGACCTTTCAATTTCAAACAAACCAAATACTAGAGGTTAGTTAACTAGCATTTCTTTGTTTAGGCATTCGATTAGACTTGAATAACCGAAACCTCACTTCGATAAGACAAACTAAGATCAGAATTAACTTAGCTTCTTATCCGGAATCGAATTGGACTAAACAACCCGTCCGTCCTTATGATTCCAGGACTATTTCATTAAGCCATAAACAATTCATAAAACCAATATAAACCGACTTGCAAAAATTATTTACCTCAACCGGAAGAAATTGAATCAACATAGACGTTATAAGCACCGCAATTGCACCGTAATTTTGTAAGCCTTAACCAGTGATAAACTACCAAAGCAAAATACCAAAGGTTTTTCTTAACCGGAACCAATTGAATCACCAACATATCAATTGTACCGCACTTTTGTAAGTCTAAACCATTGATACCAAACTAAGCGCAAGACAACAATGGTTTTCCTTAACTGGAAACAATTGAATCAACACACACATCAATTGTACCACAATTTTGTAAGCCTAAACGATTGATACCACACAATAAAGCAAGATAACAATAGTTCGGACAAGGAATGATCAAGATGGGAGAAGAGTGTTTTTATGTTTTTCATACTTCCGGAAATATAATATTCCTATAAATAAGAATATATTAAATATCTTCAAACACTAGATATATTTCCATAATGTACACAATGTTCCTAGATATTTCCTCTTCCTCATTCAAAGTCGGCACACAAGATGAGGAAGGAAATCTAACACCAATCAAGTGGCATTAGTATGAGATTTTCTCTAATTATGGGATTTCGAACCTCCAGAGGGTTCTTGATCTAGTAAAGTATGAAAAGATTTTCCTTTTTTATTCTGAAATAACAAAATATCTTGAGAAAGATCGGAATTGCATATGCAACTTATCTTTAGTATTATCATCTTCTTCTTCCCTCACCAAAAAACTATATCTAGAACTCAACCCAAAACCCATTAATGTAGATTCTAAATGTAAAACTCATGTAATTCAAACAATTATAGTGAATAACCATGGATGTAGATCACATTGATCGAACCATGTAAAAAATCCTTATGTCTATTTATATTTCTAGCATTTATATTGATCGAACCATGTAAAAAATCCTTATGTCTATTTAAAATCCTCACTTCGATAAGATAAACTAAGATCAGAATTAACTTAGCTTCTTATCCGGAATCGAATTGGACTAAACAACCCGTCCGTCCTTATGATTCCAGGACTATTTCATTAAGCCATAAACAATTCATAAAACCAATATAAACCGACTTGCAAAAATTATTTACCTCAACCGGAAGAAATTGAATCAACATAGACGTTATAAGCACCGCAATTGCACCGTAATTTTGTAAGCCTTAACCAGTGATAAACTACCAAAGCAAAATACCAAAGGTTTTTCTTAACCGGAACCAATTGAATCACCAACATATCAATTGTACCGCACTTTTGTAAGTCTAAACCATTGATACCAAACCAAGAGAAAGACAACAATGGTTTTCCTTAATTGGAAACAATTGAATCAACACACACATCAATTGTACCACAATTTTGTAAGCCTAAACGATTGATACCACACAATAAAGCAAGATAACAATAGTTCGGACAAGGAATGATCAAGATGGGAGAAGAGTGTTTTTATGTTTTTCATACTTTCGGAAATATAATATTCCTATAAATAAGAATATATTAAATATCTTCAAACACTAGATATATTTCCATAATGTACACAATGTGCCTAGATATTTCCTCTTCCTCATTCAAAGTCGGCACACAAGATGAGGAAGGAAATCTAACACCAATCAAGTGGTATTAGTATGAGATTTTTTCTAATTATGGGATTTCGAACCTCCAGAGGGTTCTTGATCTAGTAAAGTATGAAAAGATTTTCCTTTTTTATTCTGAAATAACAAAATATCTTGAGAAAGATCGGAATTGCATATGCAACTTTTGCCAATTCTATGCTTAAGACAGTCTTTGTAGTTTTTCTTCTTTTTCCTTTTACCATTTGATGATTTAATAACATCGGAAGACATGTCCATTCTTAAAATGGTTAAATCACTAATGGTGGAAGGAATAATATTGGCAATCAATGCAACATTAGTTGCGTTCTCTCTTTCAGAGTCATAAGCCTCAGAGGACTCATCAAAAGTTACAGCCAATGCCTTGCTTCCAGTGTATTTCAACCGATTGGGACAGTCTTTAGAAATGTGACCGAACCCTTTACACTTGAAGCACTGCGGCTGATACTCATCATTTTCTTCATGATCCTTCTTGACAGGAACTCGATCATGTGGTCGAGACGGTCGATAAGTATTCTTAACGAATCTCTTGTTTCTCTTCTTAAAGAGATCTCGAAACTGTCTAGTAATTAATGACAAAGATTGTTCAATCTCATCATTTGAATCTCCTGCAATCTCTTTATTCGGATCATCCAACTGTCTATTCATTTTCATTGAGTTTTCAGGAATTTTTGCTTTAAACGTTATTCCTTTATTTTGAATAGACTGTGATTCGTCATCAAAGATCTTTGACTTACCAACGAGTGTGCTCCGCGAGAGAGTTGAAAGATCGTTTGATTCTATGATTGCATGCTTCTTGGACTCGTATCTTGATGGCAACGATCTGAGAATCTTGCACATTATATCTTTTTCAGAAATAGTCTTTCCAAGTGAGAAGGAGGCATTAATTATCTCAGAGAGTCTGACGTGAAACTCTTCAAAAGTGTCGTTGTCATCCATTCGAAGGTTTTCCCACTCAGAGGTGAGAGTCTGAAGTCTAGCTTCCTTCTCAGATGTATTACCTTTGAACACTATCTGCAGATTATCCCAAGCTTCTTTAGAAGTTTGACATGTTGACACATGATGTTGTAAGTCACGGCTCACAGCATGAATAATATCATTCGAACCATCTGAATTCTACTTAGCCAATGTCTTTTCTTCGCTTGAAAACTCTGAAAAACGTTTAAGTTCGGTTTCTGAGTTTTCTCTCTTTGGAAGAGTATAACCATCGACGACTAATAGCCAAGTATTAAAGTCTCGAGATTGAAGAAAATATCTCATAACAGATTTCCACCATATATAGTTTGTTCCATCAAATCTTGGCGGCACATTAATTGAAGTCGATTCGTGAGAACTCGAGTTCATTCTTATAGGTTGGATCGCACCAAGCACAGACTGTTAGATCTTTTCGTGCTTGCCTTCCCTGATACCAATTGAAAAGGCGAGGGTACCCAAATATACCTCAAGCTAAAACTGTTCCTACCTATAAGTCCTTTCCTCCGAAAGTGATTGTCGATGGATACGAGATCGAGACAATACAACTAATCAGTTTCACACTATGTGTGATTATATATGGATACGAGATCGAGACAATACGACAACAAAGTTTGTCACTTGATAAATAGGTTCGGACTTAACCAAACACTATAGGAATATCTTATCAAGTAATAGGATATTAACGTTTGTGTAGTTTACTTTAATTATAATAAAACAATTATAATGCGTAAAATAAAAGTAAACGACACAACAAGATTTTGTTAACGAGGAAACCGCAAATGCAGAAAAACCCCGGGACCTTGTCCAGAATTGAATACTCTCAGGATTAAGCCGATATACAAAATATTACACTTACTTCGTATAGTTGAGACCAAGTACCTAACTCTATAGTATACCCAGTTCCTTTTGTATCCCTACGCCTCCAACTTGCAATAAGTCACGTACTTGGAACAATTCCTTTGGTTCGTATTCCAAACAGTGAAGGAACAAAAAATCTGTCTGGTAACAACTCTCTTCAACCAAGTGATATGAGTTACGCAAAGGCTCTTCGGTTTATCTTAACATAAACTCCTTTGTCATGTCTAGATCTATCTTACGTTTCAACCACCTGAAGGCAATCAATTAAGATTATGCCAACAACATCTTTAATCCACAAAGCAACTATGTTGATGCCGATCTACCACAATCAATCAATACAATCTACCACAAGGATAAACCGATTATCAATTGTATCCTCTTTTCCCAAACAAGTATTATGCACACCAAAGATTATAAATCCAAGTCAGATCTTCAATATCTTCTTCGTCTTCAAATCTTCTTAAATCTTCAATAAAAACCTGCATAAAATAACTTGAATCTTCTTGCGATGAATCACACATAGAACGGAGTCTGTTAACAATGGATTATCACAAGAAGGTCTTCAGATCTACAAACAATATAAAGATCCCTGTCGAAACTCTGTACTAGTTTGAGTGAATCTTATATCAGAAGAGAAGATTCACAAGCATAAACAAACTAGGTGCAAACAGATTTCAACCTCCGTTAGTCAATCAAATCAAATCGAAAACAAAGATAAACCGCAATTATCTAGTTTCCCACCAACGGGTCGCGCTAGAGCTTCTCAAACCCAATGAGATTTCACATAATTATATTACTCTCCTCTCCGATAGGCGGCTACACCAGTAACAATGACAAAAGGGGAAGTAAAATTGTTACGAAGGATTAGTTTGTTAGAGAAGGAAAACTTCGATATTTATAGACAAGGAATTTTGGACACCAAGGAATTTCCAAAACCTAAATTATTATCAAGATCTTCATAAATGCACAGATTCGGTGTTCATAATTCCTGGAAATGCTCTGTCCAAAAATAACAATCGAAATCTCTCGGAAAATATAATTGATAAATGCACATTACCAATTCCATAAGATTCCATCCAAGACAAATTAATCACCTTAATTAAAAGATTCTTAACTTATATGTTTCGATTCTGGGATTCACTTCCATTAGCCTTTAAGGAATATATTCTTTGAACAATTATAGTAAATACGCATTTAGCACGTGTTCAATTTTTGTCGACATCTTTACTTTGCAAGTTCTCTTTCACACTTGAAATCTTGAAACCGATTCACCAATCCCAAACAAGTTTAGAATTGGTTTATCCGACTTTCAAGAAATACGTGATTGATCAACATTCAATCACACTCATGGGCTTGCGATTCTACCTCCATGTGAGTACTAAGCATAGTCACACTAGCTTACCAAAGATATGGTTGACTAGGTACTAGGATCGGTTCCGCACATATATATGGTATCTAACTTGTATGCACTGCACCCCTTCACAGAATCGGTTCCCCTTTCTTCTGTAAATATATTGCACCCCATAAAAGGATCGGTTTCCTATTTGCACTGCACCCCTTACTAGGATCGGTTCCCCTTCATCCCTTACAAGGATCGGTTCCCTTCACCCATTACTAGGATCGGTTCCCTTCACCCCTTACAAGGATCGGTTCCCGTTACACTTTTGGAAGCTACAAATCCGATCATACCAAGGTGATTACTTAAGATTGGTTTTACTAATAAAAGTTCTACCAATACATAAGTCAGGACTTTGTGAACAGTTCTACCAAGGACACAACAAGTTGTGAGCGGTTCTACTAAATCACACATATTGGTTGTTCATAAGATATGCAATGAATAACAAAACCAATAACTCATGGCCATTTCTTTTTCGGTTCACAAAACAAGTTCTATGAACTTACTTCCTTAGAACACATGCAAGCATTGTTCCCTAGGATGAAATCCTCACCTTATACCCATACATAATCACAATAGCATTCATTGATTATGTCGATGTCTTATCTACAAAGTTTAATGGTTAAGCAAGAAACTTCGTATTCATTCCTTAATACTATGTCTATCTAGAGTTCAAACATTCACAGTTATGTTTTCAATATGCACGACTTGAAAGATACGATAGGGAATGAAACACATCAAGTCAAATATCACTAACCTCAAGTGGAAGGATGATCGTCGTTGTTGTAGCTCCGTACTTCTTCACATCTTCAAGTCTTCGCAATACTTGTATGTCTCATATCCTAAAGCCTTTCAAGCTACCTATACGAAGTATAACTCTAGGTACAAATCAAGCGACTCTTAATTGAGTTTTGATTCACTAAAATATGACAACCACACTTGACATACCAACGCATGGTGGGTTCAACCGAGCTATGCTCTAACAATATCCTTTGTTTGCATCAAAAAAATAAAAATTATCTCTTGAAGATCTTATCTCAAGAATAGGGTTAAGTTTCTACGTCGGTTCACCTGCCTGAAAACTGGTCGAAGACAATAGTAAATCCTTGGCACCTTCTGTGCCGCTGGTGGAACAGGGGGGTGGCCACACCATTTTAGTAAGATTTACGCATTGGCGACCGTTAAAATAGCATACCCACTTTATTCCTTCCTATCGACATGCAGGGCTACAGGGAGGGGTCCCCCTTTCACAATCTTGATGCCTCCATAGCCAGGGGAGGGAGTCCCTCCCTTTACATATGCTAGGATGATTTCACTTGTTCACTGTTGTAAGGGGCAATAGTCGATAACTTTTCGACAGATACACACACAAGAACCAAATGAGTCTTTCCCTCAGGCGACTCAGGGATGAAGCTGAAGAGGTAGTCGGGTTTGTTATCACCGCGTGAAACGCGTGGAGAGGGCTCCCCATCATGTCATAAATACAAAAGAGAATTCAATAAAGACGGAAAGAGGATTCAAAAAAGACGGACACTGAACCCAGATTGTACACTTCTCTTTGACAGCCTTTTTCGCAAGATATTTTCTTTTTATCAAGGCATATGCATCTCTGTATCACTTGTCTGAATGATTAATACAGGATATAATTTTTGTACTAACATATCTTATAGTCTCTGAAGTTGATTTCAAGAGGCAAATTAACGTACGTACGTAACAAGATAGTGTTTGGATAGTTGTTGTTTGTTTTCTAGGTCATTCAAGCAACTTGTTGTTTGTTTTGGGGTGCCATGCGTCCCTACAGATATATCCTAGGAGAAGAGAATGGATAGGCTAAAATGAAGAAATTACGTGGAATCTGCAACCCGCTTACTATGCAAGTGGGCATGGATGAGTTTGATCAGGAGAAGATATCTATGAATTATTACTGGTTGTAACAAGTAAACAACGGTGCGCTGCTGCTATAAATAGAAGAGAAGTATCTCCATAAGATATCAACAACTCAATCCAACAAATTGAAATCATGGCTAAATCTGCTCATCTAAGTTCGTCTCCTAGTTTTCTCATTGGATTTCTCTTAGTTTTGATCGTTGCAAACACAGTGTAAGTTACTATTAACTGTACGGTTCTTTATTTCCTTGTGTTCTTTTTTTTTTTCTTTTTCCGTTAATGATATTTGAGACCCTAATATTAGCATCCGTCTACTTCTAATGGCATACAGATACGTCCGTGGTGCATGTGATAGGGGAAATTCAGTGGTGGTGAAGTCGTGTGCAAGAAGTAATTGTGATAGTCTTTGTAGATTTCATAGCAATTTTATAGTCGATCATACTGAATGCTCAGTTGGTCCATTCAATACTAATGTGTGCTTCTGTTGCCGGTAAGCGGTAACGATATAAAAAGGCAACTTTCACCAGCAATCGGCAAGGCACCATGTATCTGCACCCTCACTTGTTTGCTTCTTTGTAATACAGTAAGTTCCACGTGCGCGTTATTTGCTTAATTGTGTCAGTTTTGATCATTTCTTTCTCTGATCAGTTGTTTGTCTTTAATTATTATCTGTTTGTAATCGTATTTCTTACGAATTGCTGGTTATTTTACCAAACTGATCAATTAGCTGGTCTTTGTTTGTATTGTAAAATGTTTATGTTGAAAAATAAGAAGATTGTTGGTGACAATGTTTAGCCAATATTATTATAAATGAAACATGGATTCCTGGAAAAGTAACTGCAGCAGAGCACACTAGACGCTATAATCTAATAGCTATCATCTCAAAACCCTTGTGAAAATGGAAAAAATTTAATCTTTTGCATTATTCAGGCATTTTTTATCTTGCAATATGCCAATATCACGACCATCCATGTTACAAATAGCGATAATACTCGGAAAAACACTCGCGCATATATGGGATATTGCTACGAATGCCCGTTATAAATTTGCGACTGTGAAAATAGTAGCTAAGGCTCAGTTGTAAAACTTGCAGCGGCTTCGAGTTGCTGCAATTCGCAACAGCTTAGTCAACTACATGTGCCACTCGTGAGTGTGGCTAAGTAAAACAAAATGGTTAATCTACCAAAATAGTACATTTTTCTGCTAATTTTCTAGCTTTTCTAGCTATTCTTTTACCGGAGATTGGTAATTTTTAGTAGATTGAACTGAACTTTAAGTAGATTGAGCTTATTTTCATGAGATCAGGTGGAGTTTTGGTTTTCAGTAAGGGAGATCTGGTTTTTGGTTTTGATTTTGATTTTCTTTTGGAACGTTATGCTTTTGATCCATATCCTAATAAATGTTAAATACGTTAATTATGTGCAGTTATGGTTCCGGTCAGACGGTTAGGGACCTAGGTACTATTCTACCACTATACTGGTGGTGCTTAACGATGTAACTTGTCCGTGTTCAAATTGATGGTAGGATAGACAAAAACCAAAAATATTTCGCCTCATTCTCGGAAGACAATTTACAGTAAAACGTCTATAAATTAATCCGTGATAAATTAATAGTCACGATAAATTAGTACATCTTTTCATTCCGGAGGACAACATGTTAAATTTAATAATTCGCTAAATTTGTAAATTAATAAATATTTAGACTGTCTATAGGTCCCTTCCGATACATATATTAATAAGTCGCTACTTATATAAAATTAGTTTTAAGTTTATGCTATTTGATAAAGAATAATTCAAGTGTGACATGGTTTTTTCTTGAAATTGATGTCACATTGGATTTTTGTTAATCATTAGTAGAGTTTTTGATGTTATTGTTTGATGATGCAATAAAAAACTATTCAATGTCTTCACCATTTCGATATCTTGTTTACATGATGGTGACTTTATCCATCAAAAGAAAATGGGTGACTTTATAACTACAATTTCATTTTCGGCTTCCACATAATCACTTTCCATATTTCCAATTATACTCTCAATTATTTCCTCGTTAGTCAAAAATTCAAAATAATTATTTCCATTCTATTATGATAATTTAATCCTTTGATTAACAGTTCTCTAGTGCCTTTCTTATCTAATATTTTACTTGAATTTTCAGACATGGTGTTACCTATTGAGCGAGTATCTATTTTCCAAGTTGAAACGACAAGGTTCAATACATCGCGTCTAAAATATTAATCTTCTCGGGATTTGGTTCTCCTACTTCATAAGCCTCCAAACGACTACGATAGAATTTACAACGATAATGCATTTTGAAAGCTCTTATAATCGAAGGTTGAACCGTTGATCTCGTGTTTGGTGGCATGAATTATATAATGTTTTGATAATTTAATAATTATTATTTATCGATAATTTAATATCGTGATATAAATTGATAAATTAATCCGGTCATGTGGCTATTATTTTATACACAAAATTGGTTAAAAAGACCAAAATCAAAATTTACTGGGTGAAAAGGACAGTCAGATTTAGATACTGTTTAAATGGACAAAAATTTAAAATAGGCGGGGATGTAAACCCGTTTCATCCCCGTCCATCTTCAAATATTTTTTCTTATTTTTATTTTACACAGGATGCATCCAGTTTCATCCTTGCTATTTTTTAAGTTTAAGACAGGATGAATCCAGTTTCATCCTTGCTATTTTTCTTTTGTCCATTTCACCCATAAATTTTTTTACTCGTCCATTTGAACCGTGTTTTAATTTTTTTTTGACAAATGACCCATTTTCCGTATTTTATAAGGGTTAATGATAGTGGTGGTGCTTGCCTAACCGAAAAAAGAAAAGAAAATACTACTCCGTTTTTGGTAAAAAAAAAAAAAACTATCATTTTATCACGAAACAGATTAAATTAAAAAATATCCCGTTGAATCCAATTTTTGATCTGATATCTTGTTTCTCTTCTTTCATTTTTGTTAAAGCAAATCCCGATGTGGAAGCAGTTTCTATAATTAATCCGATCAAAAAAAAAGAACAGTTTCAATAATTAAGCAATAATAACAGAAGTTCCTATTAAACTCTTGAAGTACAATTTATTGAAAGGAAAAATTGTTACAAGTCCATTCGATGAATTGTGGTTTCTAAGTGTAAGTTTTTGGCTTTGTAACTAATCCAAACCCGAACGGGAAGAGCGGATCATAGTGCTTGTCCCCAACATTCATTGGAAGTTGATCCACGCTCTTGAACCAAGTGCGAGCTAGTTTACCAGTGAACCCATAATCACCGAACAGAACATCAGCAATACCTTGACCTTCAGTTCCTGGCAACCATGCTGCTACTAGTGCTTCAATTTTGGCAAGGTAAGGTTGGATCACGACAGGTCTGCCAGAGACGACAACAACAACACACTTGACGGCTCCACACACGTTTTTAATTGTGCTCGGGCCTGGCTCAGAGATTGTCAGGTTCATGCTGTCACCAAATTGCTCTGCATATGGAGGTTCACCAACAACAACAATGGCGTAAGAGAACTTGTTGTTCTTCAAGAATTTTGCGTTAGGGTTTTCATTGAAAACTACTTTGGTTTTTTTGTCAACGGTGCTTTTGATTCCTTGGAGTATCGTTGTACCTGCTCACGTCGAAAATATACATCCAGTCAGAAGACGGCGAGTTCTGCGAAATCTAGAAAAAAAAATTTTGATCAACTAATCTAGAATAGGAATAGTATATTACATAGAGTAAACATACCACTTGTGAGGTGATTCCCGGTAAGTCCTTGCCATGTAATTGTCCAGCCACCACATTGGTTACCAAGGTTATTAGCATGACTTCCTGCAACAAGGATCTTTGGGGCCTTCTTGGGAAGTGGCAACATCGGATAAGCTGGAGATTTACCATTCTTCAATAGCACTAATGATTTTCTCACAGCTTCCCTTGCTAAATTTCTGTGTTCCTGGCTTCCAAGCTGTTTAGCAAGACTAAGATCAGCTATAGGGTTCTCAAAGAGTCCCATAGTGAACTTAACCCTCAAGATTCTGCTCACAGCATCGTCAATTCGACTTTGCTTGATGAACTTTTGCTCCACCAGTTTTGTCAGACCAGCAATGAATTCGTGGAAGGTGTTGGGAACCATGATCATGTCAAGCCCAGCATTTATTCCTGCTAGAATTGAGTATGTGTAATTTGCATGAGGAGGAGATGTGATCATGTCAATACCCTCCCAATCAGAGATTACGAAACCCTGATAACATGAGTAGATGTAAATGTTAAATCAGCTGAAGTTAAATTAATCGGACGTACAATCATAAATAGCTAAAAAAATATTTGTACCCTGAATTTGAGTGTGTTCTTGAGGAAACCAGTAATTAGATCCTTGTTGCTATGCATCTTTATCCCATTCCAGCTCCATGATACCATGATAGTTGAAACACCCTTGTAGATTGAATCACGGTAAGCGGGCATGTGAATATCGAACAGTGCTTTTGTGTTGTTCTCGTAGACGCTCATCGTGGTGCCACCATCACCAACAAAATGTTTAGCACAAGCTGCTACGTTTTTCCTGCATTTCATAAGACATTGTTTAAGAAATGACAGCATTAGATAGAAATAGAGAAAGTTGTTGTTCCCTTACTTTCCGGCAACAAACGGAACACCTTTTGCATATTTCTTTGGAATCTCTCCTTGTAAACCAGATATGATCTCTGTCATTAGCTGCACGATTTTGGGATCTTCACTATAGCTCTCATAACACCGACCCCATCTTGGATCTCTACAAACCTGCACGGGTCAAAATGGAATTTCTAAGAGCAGGTGAATACTCTGAACTCAATAACAATAGCTGAAAATTGATACAACTGTTCCAAAGGAACAATGTTAAGTGTGTGGTTTTGATCGCGTACCGCAATGCAAGGAGCAAAAACATAAGGAATTCCTGTAGCTCTAACTTCTAGAGCAGTTGCAGCTCCAATCTTCTTGATGAGCTCAGGATCCCTGGAGGACATTCATTATAGTGGGCAAAAATCAGAAAAACATGGAATCAAACTGCGAGAGAGCATTATGTTGCTCAACCTGCTAATGCGATATAAGAAGAAAAAATATGTATACTCAAAGTTACGATCTGGTTAATTACCTGGTCACTCCAAGTCCTACATTATGAGGGAAGATAGTTGCATTGTAGACGTTATTGTGGCCGTGAACGGCATCGATGCCATACATTATCGGAATCCCTAGACGGGAAGAAAGAGCACCCTTTTGGAATTCGTTTACCATATTAACCCAATCTTTAGCAGAGGCTTGAGGATCTGGCACACTTCCTGCTCCACTCAATACACTCCCTAATGAACATCATAATGATTTCACATTAGATCTCGGTACAAATGTAGTCTGACATTCTTATAACATTGCTAGTGTAAGAGCTTTACCAATGTACCAATTCTTGATTGCATAAGCAGTTGCAACACCTCGTTCAATCTGTGTCATTTGCCCAATCTTCTCCTCCAAAGTCATTCTCTTCATCAAATCTCTGACTCGAGCACCTATTGGTTGTTTCGGATCTTTGTATCTTATGTATTCCTCTGTTGCTGTAATGCAAGTTAAGCAACTCAAAAGCAGGAGACCCATTACCAGGATCGTATTCCTCGCCATCATTACTAAGATATTTCTTGCAGGTAAGATGATGAACAAATACACAGAGTCAGAAAGAGTTGAGATCTAGTAACAAACGAAAAACCATGGATCTAGAGATGCCAAATTACTAAAAGTTAGGGAAATGAAAAAAGTTGTATTCAACAACTCAACTTCTCTTTCCATCAAAAAAATAATAATAATATGTCTTTGTGGTACATATTTGTTTATTTCGATCACATGATTCACATTTAGTGTTTAGCACAATTCGAGGGAAATGAAATCAACTCTGCACCTGTTGAGTGAGAACTCCAGAAATCTTTTTTTTTTTTTTTTAATATCAAGGCATGTGAATTCCAAATGGAAATAAGAAATAGATTATCACTTCTTTCCATACGATATCATTTTCCATTAATTTATTTGCATTAATTAAATTAGTGACAGAGATGTGGGATTGTGCAATGAGAGGAAACCTTAAATACTATGTAAGCATGAAGTATCGGCTAATGTACGTGGTACATTTGTTAGTCTAATCAAAACCACAAAATAAATAAAAATGATGATTAAGATTAAGGGTAAGCACGGAAATTCGGCTCATTTAATATTTTAGATTAATGATACTTTTAATAAAGCTTAAATAAACTATTATTACTCGTTATTTTTTTATAGATTAGGTATTGCTATTCAAAAAGGGGTTTGTACCCAAACTTGTTGTTATGTTACCATGCAAAGTTGTATGTCAATTATGATTCTATTTTATAAGCTTAAAACTATTATATTTTAAGTAATATATACTAGACTTCCAAGAATATTTAATGCATTTATCCTATTCATGGGTGCATACAATAACATTTGCCATTGATGCGTAAAAACTATTCCCTTCGTCCCTATTATATAGGCGAAGAATGAGAATTCTCTTAGAATAAGAAAAAAATCTAGTTTTCATAAATTTCCTCTACTTTTCTAACGTACCCTTAACTTATCCCAATACAAATATTAAATAATTCTAGTTCCTTGTTCTTCATTTTATATTTAAATAAATTGTTTGATCCCCATGCACCATAAATAAGGGCATAAATGGAAAAAACGTCACTGGAATTGGGACTCCGCCTATCTATTTGGGACTATTGAGACTCCGCCTATCTATTTGGGACTAGGAAAATCCTAAACTCGGACTATATAATAATAAGGACGGAAGGAGTGATGTTTTTAAAACCGGAAAATTCAGTGGGTCGGGTTAACTCGGTATTGGGTCAATTAAATTTATAAGAAGCTACTCGATTAGTTGAATGTAAAGATATAATAGACACCATTACATACCAAAAGAATCCTATTATTGGGGCTTTAAACGCCTAAGTTTTTTTTTGGGCCGTATAGGATCATGAAATAGTAATCCATAAAACCCTTATCCTGATACTCCCTCCGTTCCGATTTACTTGACGTTGTAGAGTTTTTCACGGAGATTAAGAAATATCAGAGAGAGTAAAATCTTTCCAATAATAACCATTTTAATTCCTACTTAAAGAGTTAAATAGCCTAGTTTTGTGTTTCTAGATTCTAGGAAAATTATCAATCCCGTAACAATTTACTTGGGATGTACTACCAAATATTCCAAGATTGAGTATATATCCTCCATGGGGTATATTTAAAAATTAAAGTAATTTTTTGTGTTGATTACGATGAGTATTAATTCTCTGGTGTGATTCCAAAGCAGGGGTAAATTAGTTAGAATTGGGGAAAAATACTAAAACTATCATCTAATTTGGAACACAAAAGAAACCCTAAAAAAGCAAGTAAATTGGAACGGAGGGAGTATTATTTGTAATACCTAATCCACCCTCAATTTGATTAATGCAAATTAAAATGATTAAGCTAACTAATCAGTATTAATGAATGGATTGGACTAATCAAATGATTAATCTTAGGAAAAAGGATGATTCTGGTGAATTTTTTTTGAAAATTTTGGAGAAAAATGATGAAACTCTTTGTCAAAATACTTAGGAAAACCTTATAATCAACTCCCAATAACAATTTATCTATTCAAATCCGTTAAAAATCCGAGCAAAATCTCAGATTTTGACATGTTACGGATGGGAAAGTGTGTTGAACCAACAATAAAAAGGTAAATACGGTTGGAAACTGAGGAACTCCCAGCCATAAATATGTCTAATGGATGGGAAGTGAAGAACTTCTGGATGCTATTTTGCCAAGAATCAGCTGAGTCTGTATTACGGCTGGGTTAACATGTTTACAAGGAAACTTTCCCGTCCGTAAATGAATGCGTAAGTTGAGAAATTTTAAGTTTCAACATGAATACTTACTAAGATTGAAAGGTGGTAATACTTTCATTAATTAGACCACAGTAAAACCATTTCATACTTACTAGATCCGCATTCCAAAGTTGGTTTTAATAGCATCCCTTTCAATGTATCAAGAAGTCTTTGATGATGGCGAATTGAGCTTCGAAGTTGAAATTAACCTTTCCATTTTCTCCATTTCTTCTTAGCTTGAGATAGGACTGCATCATCAGTCTCACCTCTAAGTCGAAGTCGCTTGCACATACGAAGAAAACCCATATATTCTTCTACTTTTTGCGTATGTCTGAAAATCGAAAATACAATTCAACTCCAACGTGGTTATTAGTGTTACCTGTTTCACTACAAAAGTTTTCAAAAATATTACTTTAATACGATTACTGGCTAAACCACCTTTCCTTCTGTTGATAGTGGTTTTTAAACAAGGGGTAAAATCGTAAAACCCTATGACCTAGTGTTACCCGCAACACATTAACTAAGAGCATTTAACTCGTGTGTAAATAATTAATAGGGTATTTTTTCAAAATACCGATTAGGTTTTGACCACGAGAACCCTAATTCCAAAACCAAGCCGCACACCGCGCACCATGGCAACAATACCAAACCAAGCCGCACACAGCGCACCATGGCAACAAAGCCAAACCAAGCCGCACATCGCGCGCCATGGCAACAATGCCAAACCAAGCCGCACATCAAGCGCCATGGCAACAATGCCAAACCAAGCCGCACACTGCGCACCATGGCAACAACGCCATAACCAAGCCGCACAAGTCATGCGCACCATGGCAAATGTAGCCAAAACCAAACTACATATCGCACTCATTGGCAACCATGCCAAACTAAGCCGCTATGCCATTGGCACATGCCAAATATAGCGCCCTAGGCTTGCAAAACGTGCAACTAGGTCAACATGGCCGTACGTGCCATTGGCACATGCCAACACGTACCACAAGCCATATTTCCAAGCCTCTATGCCATTGGCGCATGCCAAATATAGCGCCCTAGGCTTGCAAAACGTGCAACTAGGTCAACATGGCCGTACGTGCCATTGGCACATGCCAACACGTACCACAAGCCATATTTCCAAGCCGCTATGCCATTGGCGCATGCCAAATATAGCGCCCTAGGCTTACAAACCATGCAACCTAGGCCAAGTCGTCCACGCATGCCATTGGCACATGCCAACATGCTCGCTGGTAGCTTTTCCTACCAAGGCCACGGCCCTAACGGCCACGCATGCCATTGGCACATGCCACCATGCTCGTTGGTAGCTTTTCCTACAAGGCCACGGCCCTAACGGCCACGCATGGCATTGGCACATGCCAACATGCTCGCTGGTAGCTTTTCTACCAAGGCCACGGCTTCTAATCTGCTCGCCACGCATGCCATTGGCACATGCCAACATGCTCGCTAGTAGCTTTTACTACCAAGGCAACGGCCCTAACGGCCACGCATGCCATTGGAACATGCCAAACACACACGCTGGTAGCCTAACTTGCAAACCGTGCAACCTACCACCAAGGCATTCCGCACATGCCATTGGCACATGCCAAACACACACGCTGGTATCCTAACTTGCAAACCGTGCAACCTACCACCAAGGCATTCCGCACATGCCATTGGCACATGCCAAACACACACGCTGGTAGCCTAACTTGCAAACCGTGCAACCTACCACCAAGGCATTCCGCACATGCCATTGGCACATGCCACACACGCCACTAGCATCTCTTGCATTGCCACTTACACTAACGTACAACCTACCACCAAGGCATTCCGCACATGCCATCGGCACATGCCACGCACGCCACTAGCAGCCTCCATTGCCACTTGCGCTCGAAGTACAACCCGCAACAAGGGCATTCCGCACATGCCAATGGCACATGCCACACGCGCCACTAGCAGCGCCACTTGCACTCAAGGTGCAACCAACACTCGAGATATCAACACAAACCGGGGATGCTTTCCAGGGTTTTGTTTTGGCGGTCACAAACTTGCGCGTACACTACGCTCACATTAAGAAAGCGTGGAAAGGAATAAAGCGGTCAAATAAATGAGGAAATAATGGTGAAAACGTTTTCACCCATAAACACCTTGCGTGTTACCACCTCCTCTCATTATTTCACCTTTACTCTCTTCCTTCATGAGGCCAGGGTACGTTTCAATCTCGACTTGTATAAATAGGTCTTACCTATTTCCACCGGCATAACAAGTCTCGGCCAGAGAAAAATACTACACTCTCGGAAAGGCAACTTTGCAAGCTCTCCCAAAAGCTTTCATCTCTTGCAAGCTTCCCAAGCTTCTACTTTCTCGATACAAGTCGAGATACTACTCTCCCAGAATTATTCTCGGTCTCAACACCTTTCTTTGCTTCCCTCCCAAATCAACACTTCTCCTCCACTTTGTGACCGAAGCAAGTCCGGAACGGCCATTTCTTGGTTTAGGCCGACTTGTAGGCGCATTGATCTCTCGAATCTATAAAGTGCTCACGTGCAAGACATTTGTTTAGGGTTTGAACCAGTTTCTCACTCACCTACCGAATTTACCAAAATCGGCAAAACGATTTTCACCTATAAACAATTGGCGACCACAAGCGGGAGGATTGATCTTTCTGCTTATAATATCAAATTCTAGCTTCCATCCGCAAATTTTGCGCAAGCATGGCTCGGCTATCGTGCGATCTCCACAAACATTGATCCCGCCGGGGTCATGATAACTCCTCAATTTCTGGAAGCAATACCATCAATGAAGAGGTCCCAAGACTGGTTGACCTGACGTGCGTGCTCGGGAGATCCACGCTAAAAACATGGACCTAATGAAGGATGCGACAATGAAGATACTCGACTTCCTCATCAATCTAACATCGGGGCTAAGTGATTCATGCTCCCCAGAGATCAAGAACAGGGACTAACATCCCGAATGAGCATTCTCAAATCAACGGTTTCACACGACTAGAGGCCAGCCGGACTGTGAGGCGACCATGTTGGTAGAAAACTTATGTGAATTGCTGCACCTTTCCAAGGACCAAATGAATAAAGACATTCTCTCGCTATCAACCGAATAGCACTAAACACGTCACTAGTTCTCGCACCCACGGGGACTCCAAGGATCCCCTAAGATCCGCCAACAATATTGTTTTCACCGATGACGACATGATGGTAGAAGACGGTCACAACCGGCCTTGCATGTTACATCTCTCGTCAAGAACATAGAGTTTCGAAGAGCGCTCATTGACACGGGTGCATCTTCCAATGTCATCACTCTAAATACACTCAAAGCTTCCAAGGTGCGACCCAACGAGATCGTACGACAACCCACTGCGATGACATATTTTGAAGGCAACCAAACCATCACATACGGCTACATCAACTTGGAGCTAAGGCAAAGAGGGGCCAATCCAATCAAGCGTGAAGTTTGAAGTAATTGAAAAAGAACCGACTACCACATGATACTTGGGAAGGCCGTGGGTCGCACAATCTCAAAATCGTCCCTTCAACCTACCACCAATGCCTGAAAACAGTATTGAACGGAGAAGTTGTTCGTATTCCCGCGTCACTGTCCCCCTATGCACCGGTCTACTGCGTGAAGCACATGGGCCGAAGGAGGGTTCAAAAGGCGTGGCGACCAGATTCACGGTTTTCGCTGCAAAATGGACATCGCTCAGAGATAGCGACAAACTGGAGATACCCCGCAGAGGAGACCGTCTTTCCACCATCTCCTCAAAAGGAAGAACCGCCGGTCTCTCGCCACCGGGCGTAGCCCGTGCCCGCACTAAACGAGAGTGCACCCTTAACGCAAGACGAAGCAAAAGGGGAAAGCTCACACATTATCACCGCTGTTAGCAATTAGCAGGAGAGACCATGACCCGGTTTCTCCGCCTGAAAGAATGTCTTCACAATGACCAAGAGGAAGTTCCAGACGCCCCTCAGAAGCTACAAGATGGGACCGACTTAACCACCGACGAACTCGAAAATGTCAATATAGGGAATGAGGAATTTCCACGACCCATCCTGATCAGTTCGACTCTACATCCTGCGGAACGCTCAAACCTAGTCGACCTACTCAAAGAATACCAGGACGTCTTCGCGTGGACTTACGAAGAAATGCCTGGCTTGGATGGAAAACTGGTCACCCACCATCTGCACGTGATACCCTGATCCAAACCAGTCAAGCAGCCTCCAACACAATTCAGACACGACGTAGAAGAACAAATCAAGGCGGAGGTTCAAAAATTACTAGCCGCTGGTTTTTTCAAGCCTATTCACCATCCTACTTGGTTGGCCAATATCGTTCCCGTTAAAAGAAGAATGGTCGATCGTATGTTGTGTCGATTTCGAGATCTCATCAAATGCTGCCTAAAGACGATTTCCCGCTACCTAACATCGACATGCCGGGTAGATGCTACCAAAGGGACATGGTATGTTCTCTTTCATGGATGGATATAGCTGGCTACAACCGGGATAAAGATGTATGAGCACGATGCGAGTAAGACCGCTTTCCGAACCCCTCTCGAAACTTCTATTACACCGTAATGCCTTTCTGGCCTCAAGAACGCCGGCGCTACTTACCAACGCGCCATGAATACCATCTTCCACGATATGATGCACAAGCAAGTCAAGATTACGTAGATGATGTGGTGGTTAAATCGAAGACTCGAGCGGATCATCCGTAAACGCTCGCGACAAGTGTTCGAAAGATGCCGCGAATACAAATTGAAAATGAATCCTTTGAAATGCGCCTTTGGTGTCTCTTCTTCTGGAAATTCTTGGGATTCCAAGTAAAGGCCGCAGGAATAAAAGTTGATCCAAACTAAAAACGCAAGCTATCATCACGATGCCGCCGCCGCGAACCGTAAAGGAGCTCCGAGTTTCATGGGCAAGGTAAACTACATTCGCCGCTTCATACCGGGCTGGCACACCACCACTACGTTTACTCCTATGCTAAAAAAGGAGCGAATTTCGCATGGACTATGTCTCAACAAAAAGCGTACTGAAAGATCCAAAGAAATACTGTCCTCCCCAACCGTCATGAAGCCTCCCATGCGAGGGAAACCACTATGTCTCTACACATCCTTTAGCGATACTGCCATCGGAGCTCTCCTCACACAAGAGGACGACAAAGGAATGGAATACCCCATATACTATTTCAAATGGACGCTGAGAGACGCCGAACTCGATACCCCAAAGCGGAAAAGGCGTGTTTAGCACCGATTTATTCCATCCAAGTTCTGTGCACTACCTCCTCTCCAATTGGGTGGTGCTAGTATCCAACCGACCACAGAAAGTTTCTCCTCTCGAAACCCGCCCGATAGGGAGGCCGGTTAAATGGCTCCCGCAGCTGTCGAGAATTCGACATAACGTGCGTTTTCCCAAGGGCCATAAAAGGACAGTCATTGCAGACACTGTTAGCAGCATTCCCAGAGAAAACACCGCAGAGTTACGAGAAGATCTCCCGGAGACCTTCCGTGATATCTTTTTAGTCAAAGAAGAAACATGGCTACTGTTCTTCGACGGCTCTTCCACCCCCAGCACTAATACCGGAGGAGCGGGTGTTGTACTAGTATCTCCTGCTGGAGAAGTCTTCTCGCACTCTTTCAAGCTAGACTTTCCATGCACCAATAACTCAGCTGAATACGAGGCCTTCCTCATTGGACTATCACTAGCTAAACAATCCGGGGCCACGCGTTTGGAGATAAGAGGAGATTCCAAATTACTTATCAACCAGGTAAACGGGATCTATGCATTGAAGGAACTAACGCTGGCACCATACAGGGCTGAAGCACAAAAACTACTAAATTATTTCGCCAAGCAACCGTCACACATGTCGGCCGTAGCAGCAAACAAGCATGCCGATCGCTTAGCTACACTAGCCTCAAAGCTACAGCTCAAGGAGCCGAGGAAACCCCGACAAGAAACGGCGAACCATAGCTTCAACGTGGCTTTCACAACCCGAGAAAGCCAAGACGATGACTCGGAGAACTCCTATCATTCAAGAACTCAACAACTCACTTTTCCAAGGGAAGGTCGACCTCAAGACTTTGCGAAATTTCTTTATGCTTCAAGGTGTTCTCAGTATCATCGAAATCCGCATAGCTCTCGTCAAGGTGTCTCGGAAAGAGGAAGCACAACAACGACTTGAACATGTTCATACCGAAGTCCTGTGGAATAACATCGTAGTAACCCTCTACCATCGTTTACAACGACTTGGATACTATTGGCCTGGAGATGGAAACCCAATCCCGATTACTCCAGCGTGTCCAAATTGCCAGCGCCCCCATGTCGACGAAGTCCTCAACATCACTCACACTGGGATCAAGGAGCCGTACATTGTTTTCCTTCGCGATGGCATTCTTCCTACTAACAAAGAGGATGCGTCCAAGCTAAGACGTAAGTCCAAAAGATTCGTGTTCCATGATGGGGTTTTATATCGCAAGAGTTTCTGGGAAGTCTACTAAGGTGTTTGAGCGGTATGTAAATCCTGCTTATGTTAAGAGAAATGCACGAAGGCGAACACCAAGGGAAACACAAACTATTCCTGCAGATAAACGAGAGGTACTACTGGCCGACCATGGAAGACGACGCGGCTACTTTCGCTCGTAAATGCCGAGAATGCCGCATTCACTTTAAACCTCATCCACGCGCCTCCAACACCCTTGCACGCGATAAGTAGCCCGTGGCCCTTTTATAGCCAGACTCGACATTATTGGGAAGATCAACCCACCATCCTCAAAACAAGATGAGTACATAATAACCGCGACCGAGTACTTTACCAAGTGGGTTGAAGTTGTCCCACGAAAGGAACCACTGGATCCACAATCACGGCATTCATCAAGGAGCACATCATCCGCCGCTTTGGCGTACCTAAACACGTCATCACCGACAACGGCACGCCTTTTGCTAACAAGCAAGTACAGAACTACTTGAGAGGTACGGAATCAAACAAGTCTTCTACCATCTATTATCCCTCAGGAAATGGGCAAGCCGAAAGTACCAACAAGACTCGATCCGAATACTCACCGAACAAGACACGACAATCCTGCATCCGCATGAGCAATTGCCAATGGCTCTCTCCGGGCATACGTAACATCTCCTAGAAGCTCCACTCGGCATGTCTCCTTACTCCCTCCTACGTACATGCACGCGATCCTCCTAGCCAGAAATCAAGATCCCGTCCGCCGTAATTGCCGAGCGGACCCAGTGGAATAAAGCCAAATCACTCAATGCCGAATTGCGAACTAGATACTGGACTCCGAAGATCCTGCAGGAACATGCACAAGCATACGTAAACATGATTTTCGTATGCATAACAGCATGTAAAACCCGGTGGTTTTCAAGGAAGGAGATCTCGGTGCTAAAAACCGCCAAACACATCCAAAGAAGATGCATCGGCACCAAGTTTTCTTCCAAATGGGAAGGGCCGTACATAATCACTAAAGCATATAATAGTGGTTACTACAAGATTATCAAAGAAGATGGGGAAAGCTAGAGGCGGCCATCAACGAAAATGGCTTAAGGCGTACTACGCCTAATCATTTCCCGCAACATGCTACACCAAAAGTGTGAACGTCCGTGCACTCTCTCTCGCTTTTACTTTTCTTTCTTACCAGTTATCGAATTTCAATATAATCCAACAGATTGACAGATCTCTTTATTTCTTAAAAAAAAAAAAAAAAAAAAAGAAAGAGGAGCCTTTAAATCTCATAATGCAAATCAGAAAAGCCCATCTAGTAAATTATAATCCCTACAAAATATCATCTTCAATCGGCCATGATATCTTTCACCTCCTACTCGCAAATCTCGAGTTAACTCTTCAATCCTCCGAGACTCCAGTGGCCAAAACTTCCTCCTTCCAAGATGGCTTTCGTGGCAGAATCACACCAAAGAAGAATACCAAATTTGTCGACCTTCACAATATTGAGGCGATGGCGCAACCAATAACGTTAAACTCCAAGGATTCACAGTGGACACCATATTCTCCCACTTTTGAATGGCTGACTCCACGCAGCAACATGAATGGACACATTCTCCATCTCAAGAATCATTGGCAAAAGACAGCCACTACGGAAACCAAAGAGGACGAACAGCACTTCACCAAGATCCTGGTAGCAATATGGCCGTATGTCTTCCATATCCTCGTATAAAGGGCCACGAATTCTTTCCGTACCAGGAAACCACCAACATTCCGATAATTGGAGGAGAGACACCTCATACGAGTCCCAAACGACAAACCTGCGGAAGGGTATTCATGACAAGAGAGCCCTAAATCAGCGTCCTCCAAGTCTGCAGCAGTCAACAAAGTCGGACTTGAAGGAAGGGGAACAACTAGGTCATCCTCGTCGATAACGGTGACGCATGCTCCAACAGGATATCTCTGCACAAAAGGAAAATTTTCCATTTATACAACAAGCGTTAAAGTGTACGTCAGTCCGCCAAAGAAGAAGAAAAATACCGATGATTTTCTTAACCCGAATAACATTTGTTGGGATGCTCATGCAAGAGCCGACCTCGCGCCTTCATCCGGAGACCCCGATCGGTTAGAAGATGATTCAATCATGTGACATGACAAAAAGAGAAATCCAACAAGAAAACCTTTTCTCAAACGAGGAGACGATGCAATTATTTTTGGGTATAAATACGGAATCTTAAAAAGGGAAAGGAAGCAATGAGGGACATAACGCTTCCATATTTTAGCATGAATAATGCCCTAATTGAAGCCACACGTGAAGGAAAGCAAATAAGGAAACTTTGTTATCTGAAGAAACTCCTTCCTTGTTTACGTCGGTCACGCCAGCAAGCACGCACGGCTTCCACACCTTGCGCCGGTCCCACCAGCTAGCACAATCAGTTTCCCAACTCACGCCAACTTCCCAACGTCGCCCAAGTTGCACCGGCCCCACCAATTGCGCCGACTTCCCGATGGCCGCCCAAGTCACACCTGCAAGCACGCAAAGCTTCCACACCTTGCGCCGGTCCCACCAAACCTAGCACGCCTCGCCCCAACTCACGCCAACTTCCCAACGTCGCCCAAGCTGCACCGGCCCCACCAATTATGCCAGCCTCTCGATGTGTGCAAAACTACCAGAGGCAAGGATTCCAAAGTCCTATTTATAAAAGGTCAGACAAGCCTCCTCAATTCTCTTTACGGTTTGCTGTTGATAGTTTGTCACCATCTTATGCTTACCTCGCAACAAAGCTCCTGCTCCCAAGCTAAGCCAGGGGCCTTAATGTTGATGGTGGTTTTTAAACAAGGGGTAAAATCGTAAAACCTCATGACCTAGTGTTACCCGCAACACATTAACTAAGATCATTTAACTCAGGTGTAAATAATTAATAGGGGTATGTTTTCAAAATACCAGATTAGGGTTTTCGACACAGAACCCTAATTCCAAAACCAAACCGCACATTGCGCACCATGGCAACAATGCCAAACCAAGCCGCACACTGCGCACCATGGAAACAATGCCAAACCAAGACGCACACTGCGCTCCATGGCAACAATGCCAAACCAAGCCGCACATCACGCGCCATGGCAACAATGCCAAACTAAGCCGCACACCGCAAGGCCATGGCAACAATGCCAAACCAAGCCGCACACTGCGCACCATGGCAACAATTCCAAACCAAGCCGCACACTGCGCACCATGGCAACAACGCCAAACCAAGCCGCACACTGCCCACCATGGAAACAACGCCAAAACCAAGCCGCACACTGCGCACTATGGCAGCGACGCCAAAACCAAACTACATATCGCACTCATTGGCAACCATGCCAAACTAAGCCGCTATGCCATTGGCACATGCCAAATATAGCGCCCTAGGCTTGCAAAACGTGCAACTAGGTCAACATGGCCGTACGTGCCATTGGCACATGCCAACACGTACCACAAGCCATATTTCCAAGCCGCTATGCCATAGGCGCATGCCAAATATAGCGCCCTAGGCTTGCAAAACGTGCAACTAGGTCAACATGGCCAGACGTGCCATTGGCACATGCCAAAACGTGCCACAAGCCATATTTCCAAGCCGCTATGCCATTGACGCATGCCAAATATAGCGCCCTAGGCTTACAAACCATGCAACCTAGGCCAAGTCGTCCACGCATGCCATTGGCACATGCCAACATGCTCGCTGGTAGCTTCTCCTACCAAGGCCACGCCTTAACGGCCACGCATGCCATTGGCACATGCCACCATGCTCGTTGGTATCTTTTCCTACCAAGGCCACGGCCCTAACGGCCACGCATGCCATTGGCACATGCCAACATGCTCGCTGGTAGCTTTTCCTACCAAGGCCACGGCCTAACGGCCACGCATGCCATTGGCACATGCCAACATGCTCGCAGGTAGCTTTTCCTACCAAGGCCACGGCCCTAACGGCCACGCATGCCATTGGCACATGCCAACATGCTCGCTGGTAGCTTTTCCTACCAAGGCCACACCCCAACGGCCACGCATGCCATTGGCACATGCCAAACACACACGGTAGCCTAACTTGCAAACCGTGCAACCTACCACCAAGGCATTCGCACATGCCATTGGCACATGCCAAACACACACGCCGGTAGCCTAACTTGCAAACCGTGCAACCTACCACCAAGGCATTCCGCACATGCCATTGGCACATGCCAAACACACACGCTGGTAGCCTAACTTGCAAACCGTGCAACCTACCACCAAGGCATTCCGCACATGCCATTGGCACATGCCAAACACACACGTTGGTAGCCTAACTTGCAAACCGTGCAACCTACCACCAAGGCATTCCGCACATGCCATTGGCACATGCCACACACGCCACTAGCAGCTCTGGCATTGCCACTTACACTCAACGTACAACCTACCACCAAGGCACTCCGCACATGACATTGGAACATGACATTGGCACATGCCACGCACGCCACTAGCAGCTCTGGCATTGCCACTTGCGCTCGAAGTACAACCCGCAACAAGGGCATTCCGCACATGCCAATGGCACATGCCACACGCGCCACTAGCAGCGCCACTTGCACTCAAGGTGCAACCAACACTCGAGATATCAACACAAACCGGGGATGCTTTCCAGGGTTTTGGTTTGGCGGTCACAACTTAGCTGCACACACTACGCTCACATTAAGAAAGCGTGAAAAGGAATAAAGCGGTCAAATAAATGAGGAAATAATGGTGAAAACGTTTTCACCCATAAACACCTTGCGGTTACCATCTCCTCTCATTATTTCACCCTTTACTCTCTTCCTTCATGAGGCCTGGGTACGTTTCAATATCGATTTGTATAAATAGGTCTTACCTATTTCCACCAGACAACAAGTCTCGGGCCTCGGAGAAAAATACTACACTCTCGTAAAGGCAACTTTGCAAGCTCTCCCAAAAGCTTTCATCTCTTGCAAGCTTCCCAAGCTTCTACTTTCTCGATACAAGTCGAGATACTACTCTCCCTGCACTATTCTCGTCTCAACACCTTTCTTTGCTTCCTCCCCAAATCAACCCTTCTCCTCCACTTTGTGACCGAAGCAAGTCCGGAACGGCCATTTCTTGGTTTAGGCCGACTTGTAGAGATTGATCTCTCGAATCTATAAAGTGCTCACGTGCAAAGACATTTGTTTAGGGTTTGAACCCGCCACTCACCTACCGAATTTACCAAAATCGGCAGAAACGATTTTCACCTATAAACACCTTCATTCTTTTCCCCTCTTTGGATAGCATAGTACAAATTTTTTGCAAAGAGATAGGTCTTCATCAAAAGTAAAGTTGGGTTTATCCTTTGAGTACACTGCGTTGAGTTTGTAAGGGTTTTGATGGAGATTATTGAGGTAGAAGGTGTGATTTTGATTTGGAATGGATGGTTATATGGAGGTGGAGTTATTTCAAGTGTATATAAGTGGTTGAGCTGCTAGAAATTCTATAAATCAGTCTTCTAACGGATCTATTTTTCAAAATTTAGAAAGTAGCTGATAGGATGTGCTACAAAAGGAAATTCTGATATTTACGACTAGGAAATGGGTATGTCGACCAAGTCATAAGTAAGTATAAGCCTGGAGGTTTTGGGATATGTCAGATTAACGACTAGGAATCCAAGACGTACAAGTGGGTTTTTAGTTTATGTTAGATTTACGGATTGGAGTCCTAAACGTGAAATAGACACTCTGCCTAGATATCTAACCTTAACAAGGATCCAAAATATTTTTGGGTTATCAGTGAAGGAAACAGCTATGTACTTCCCAACTGTAAAACAAACACGGTTGGATTACCTATCCGTTTGGGATATTACGGTCAGGAGTTTCCAACCGAAACTCTGTGCCATTTTTTAACAAATTTATTGGTTATAAGTAATAGATAGGTATTTCCCGTCCGTAAACAGAACACGGTTATTTTACCTAAGTATTTCTGAGTTTACGTCGAAGATTCCTAGCCGTTAACATCCCTTACAGTTGGAAAACCCAGCCGAGCCAAAAGGTCTATTTTTACAAACAATTATAGGCACTTATGGCTAGGTATTGTGAAGAAACGACCTAGCCGTAAGTCCTTAACTATTTCCATTTTGTTGATTTTTTTCACCATTGTACTTCGATTTAGACAAAAGGAAATACTAACATTCATTCATACGTTCAAAGATATAAAAATTCAACCATTCAAATCCATAACCAAACAATGAAATTACTAAATAGCCAAAGTCTTAGATGATAAAAAAAATTCATGAAGCAAAATACTAAATAGCCACCACATCTTCATTAGCAATACACTGGATTCTTCGCCTGATCCAGACTCCGAACCCGATGGCGATGCCTCATCTGAATCCTCGTCCTCTTTCTCCTGTTCTAAAGCCTATTCTACAATGTTAGTCTTTTTACCTCTTCCATGGCCACCTTGAACTGGAGATTATTTCGAACTCTCTCCCTTCTTGAAGTATTTCTTCGCTTCCGGATCAAACTTTTCCACATAAGTATGAGACAACTCTTGATACATTCCCATGTAATTCTCATCCGCATCGGAAGTGCCATGAGAAACTTCAAGCACTCTTCTACATATTACTTCGGAGCGAGCATTTCAATGACCGATCAACGGTGTTGGTTCATAGGTCAATTTGACATCTTTGTCCTTAAATTGGGAGTTTCTTAAGCTAAGTTTAAAACTAAAGGCTTCATGTACTATTTTCTGGACAATACCAATTTGGCGGAGCGTTCTACGAGGATCTAAAATGACGAACCCGGTTGGATGAAACAAAGGTCCAAGATAGATCGCCACATCAGAAAATACTCTATCACCAACTTTATCTTTTCCATACTCATCAAGTCTCAAATATGGGTCAAAAACCACATTATCGATTGTCAAAGCATTTAACGTTTTCCTCATATCGATTATTTCCGTCTCTTTAGCCTTGTGTTGGGTCCATCGAAAGGGGTATCTTCCTCATGTAGGTTTCTCTAGAGCCCACTTCTTATCCCGAGAATGCCTCGGGCATTTAAAATGGTCGTAAGTGCATGACTATGGAAACAAAAATGAATTATAAATAAGATATTACACACAAACCAATATAAAATTAAAAAAACATTTTTTATATTGAAACAAAAAGATACCTTGATAAGAGAAACACATCCAACAATTTGTGTTTCGTTTCACCTAGAAGATTTGCGAACTTTACCCATCACTCTAGAAAGGAGGGCGGTGCCCTACGAGTACCTAGGTACCTCTTTTGTTTCCGGATCAAGACTGAGAGTATTCAACCACTGAAAATAAAAAGCATTTACCTTATTTCTTGAGAAATCGGGAAAAAAAATTGTGCCAAGAGAGTGCACCAAGTAAGCTACAGCTGTATGTCTAGATTTTTCTCCGTCCATCACCACCTATCCACTAGCAACCTTGGAGTCAAAATCCTCAAACTTCTCCCTCATACGAACCATGTTAATTTCCCTTGCCATATTAATTGATTCATGACGTTCACCCGGTACACCGAATTTCCTTTTAGATCTAATCAAGGCTCCGCCACCTATCTCAAACTATTCTTTCACTTCAAGTTTTTCCTACCCAAGACATTCTTTTGCCAAGATATGAAGCTCTTCAAAAGAAATAAAATTGTTGAAAGCGTCAAACACAGCTTTTTCTTCCAAAGCAAGACCGGTAATCTGCTTTACATCATTCAGAGTGATAGTCATCTCTCCGAACGGGAGTAAAATATTCATAGTTTCGAGCCAAAATCTTTATTTAAAACCAAAAACAATTACAACATCATAGGTCTTCTGCAAATCCTTGATTTCAGACCATAACCCTGAAGCTTTTACCAATACTACCACATCTGGATGCTCTCTATACAACTAGTCAAAATTTACCTTGGTGGTGCTTTAGTTTAGGGACCGCTTTATTGGGAAACTATATAAAATATAAATTTTGGTTGTTACAATTAACAATCCATAAGAAAATTAAAATAACATACATTAAACTTGATTTATTACCTTTGTGGCGCAAACCCTAGTAGCCCACGATGACTAGTAACCAAAAAAGACGGATCAATCTTTTGGCTCACCCCAAGGTTTCTCATTCTTCTTGAGAGGTAAAAACCATAACATGAATGATTTGTCTTGGCTTGAGTATTTTTGGTGGATACTTGTTCTTTTCCCTTTTATCCTCCTCCATCATGCCTTTACCCTTATCAATAGCAGCAACAACACTTGTTTCGCCAAGTTTTCTTCTTCAATCTCTAAATTTTGTTATTCCACAACCACATTTGCACTTCCTCCACCTTCACTTCCTCCGTACAAGTGGAAAATCCACCTTCATTTCCTCCATAAGTGGAAACTCCACCTTCATTTCCTCCATCAATTGGCAACTCCACCTTCACTTCCTCCATTAGTGACAACTCCACTTGCATTCCTTGCATTTGCACCCAATGGTTTTGTGTGATGAGGTTGCGAAGTCGAGACATTACAAGGTGTTATTTCTTATAATCTTTGCTTCATCCTTTCATTTCCTCTATTCAAAGTTGATTGCATGTCAACACATGCAAACAAGACCAAAAAAAACAAAATAAAATAAGTAAATACGGTTGGAAAAATTGACAGTCCCAAATGCAACCAAGTTTTCGGATGAGATTTTTAGTAACCGACCAAGACGTTACATCTATAATGGCTAGAAAATAAAATTTGTGGCTTGGTTTGTCAAATTAAGGTTATGAAAAACCTAGTCGTAAATGGTACCACTGGATTAATTTTCAAAACAGTAGAATATACGACTAGGAATAACTTAGTTGTAACAACTACGAATGAGAGTTTGAGCAATCGACCAATCTGTTACACACATAACGGCTAGAAAATAACATTTACTTGTAGGAAATAAAATCACGGATAATTATTCAAACGCTTAAATAAAGAGTGGGTTTTTCAATTCAAATCAGGAGTCTCGGCGGCTGGTTCATCTCCTTCATTCACATATTCTTGATTTTCAATTTCATCTTCATTTTCTTAAATTTGATTTACTTTATCCCTTTCAAAATGGGCGAGAGGCTAGGTGAAAGTGTGAATTTCCTACCGTGGGAAGGAGTTATAAAGAAACTATACTAAAATTTTTTCCGTTTGAAAAAATAAAAACTACAGACAAAGACTTGATTACCCGTCCAAATCCAAAATCTTCTTTCCTTTGTGTTTGTACCCAAAATTACTGTTGGGCACGAAACACGATGAATGGATAGTTTTGGTGGGTATTAGGGTTCGGAGACGGATTGGAAAGCAAATAAAGATACACAGAGGATAACGTGGTTCTAAGCATTGTTTGCCTACGTCCACTGACGAATCCCCTTGGGGAGAAATGTTTTATTGACTTTTGTATTACAAAGTATGTTTTTCTCTCCTCCCCCTTGGCTCCCCCACCTGATTTCTGCTCTCCATTATTTATACAGTTCCATATCTAAATATAAACATAAATTACATTAACTGCTCATTCATGCCTCCCTCATCAATTTCGTATGAAACAAATTGGAGTTAATTTCGCATGTATGAAATCGGCTGCAATTAGTACCGCTTAGCGTAACCGGCCGCATTTAGTACGCATGGTCAAATCGCCGCTTTTAGTACTACATGGCTGAAACTGCTGAGATGAATATTGCATGGCTGAAACTGCTGGAATTCAACTCTGCATGAAACTGCACATTTACGCTTCCATGATAAATTCTGCATAAATGATGGCTGGCACTATTGGTGGACATTTGCTGGCGGGACAGCTGACTACATAGGTAGGAACTGGCTTGATGGTTGACATGCATGATGGCTGGCAGTGTGGATGGAGGCTGGCTGGCAACTTGGTTGGAGACTGGTTTGCAGAGCGGGAGAGTTTTTGGCTGGGAATTGGTTTGCAGCATTGCTGGCTACAAGACTGAAAATGGGCTAGGGGTGTGATTATGACTTCGATAGTTGACCGACGATTGACTTTGACCGTTGAACGACCGTTGACTTTGACCATTGATCTTGACCGGACGTTGACTTTAATAGTTGACTGACTTTGACCATTGCCCTTGACCGGAAGTTGACTTTGATAGTTGACCGACTTTGACCATTAACCTGCCTATGCAGACCGGGTAGTCGCCTTGGTTGACCGGTTAGTGGGCTTGGATGAGGACCAAAGATGATTCGTATCAATTTGGCCCATTAAGTGGTATTTTTACTTATGGTACAAACATCGCCCCCTCTTAACTTCCGACTCGTTGGGGGTTAAGAAGAATTCTGTGTTCCTTAGTCAATGATAAAACTCGCCCCCAAGTGTGGACTATTAATATTGAGGTGATTGGCGAACTTCCCTTGTTGTTTTCGGAAATCAAGACGCCGCCAAGAGTAAATTTCTGTCGCTGAAGCGCAAATAGAACCGCCTTCGTTGATTGTGGAGATCGTAATCAAGTCGCCCCCAAGCGAGGCTATTGTATTCGGCGGGAAACAGTTGAGTATGAACCATTGTTGTATGCAAAATCGGGACCGAAGGTTTAATCGCTTCAGAATCTAAGCGTGATGCTCCTTATATAAAATTGAATGTGGTAGTTCGTTGGACTTGTCTGCGGTGGCCTGGGCTGTAAAACCGTCTTTTACAAATATGAGCAAAACCGGGTAGTAACAATATTGAAAAATGGTTTGCAGCAGCTTTCCATCACCGCCTGCAGGAGCTTTCGAGCAAATCGCATCGCTAGAAGGCGACCGACTGTAGGTGTTGGCAAAAGAGCTGACCGCATCGCCTTCGATTAGCTGATCATAGCAAAGAACGCAGCAAAATCGCATCGCGAAGAAACAAGTATTAGCCGATCAGCAGGAGTTGCAACATAGATGGATCGTGACGCCTTCGATCACCGTCTCGCAGAAAGATCGGTGCATTGCAAGAACAAGCGATCAGCCGGATCAAGTAGAGCGACGAGCAAACTACACTCGGCAAAGAAACATATCACCGGCTGCAGGAGTTGGAACAGAGATGGATTGTATCGATTTGATCAAATTAAATGCAAAGCTGAATGACGCAGTAAAGTCAACTGGGCAGCTAGCCTTTGACCATTGACCGATCATGAAGAATAATTAGCAACACCGCAGTTAAGCCGCGGCAGTCGGATCAGCAGAACGACAAGCCTCACCGCAGATTCGCGCCACCGGATCACAGCAGCCTTTCGATCATCTTGCACACATCATGCGACGAACACGACATACAGCACTGCGATCAACCGGATCATAGAATACAAACAGAGCTGGATCACAGAGGCTGGCGAGGGAATGGATTTAAACACTGATAAACCTAGGTGTAACCATTACAAATAAAACTAGACAAAGATCGATTCGTCCAACTGAGTACAGAATTCAGTAAAATCGATCAGACGGCCACGTCCAACCGAGTGCATCAGTTGCTTTTGAACTGGAGTACAATAATTCAATCAACATAACTATAGCACTTTAACATTACTAATTATAAAAATTGCGTAAAAATATTAGGGTGTACGCTCGCCTCGTCTTAATCCTCGCAACTCGCTTGCAGATTAAGAAGTTTGGGTTACCTGAAGTTTCGGCTTAAGCTTAATCCCGCATTGCAATTAGGTGCTATGTAACTTGCCCCCAAGTGTATGAAGTGTTACACAGCTTGCCCCAAAAAGGGTAATTTTAGACCATGAGGTGTTACATATCTCGCCCCCAAGTGATAGTCAGTCACGTTGAAATGATATGAAACTCGCCCCCAGAAGATAGTGATTGTCATGCTGCTCAATGCTCGCACAAGGGTGCACTGCCTTGCTTCATTAGCTCACGCATGAAAATTTGAAGATGTCTGCTATCTGGAATTCGCGGGGGGCCAATCCCACTATTCCGTCATGCGCGAGACTGGAATGTGCGCATCTCCTCGTGAGAAAATGCTTGCCACATTAAAGGTGCCTTACCGAACAAAAAGTATGCATGAATATATGAAAAGATGCAAAAATGTGTAAATTGTATACTTACCTTTTATTGAAAATGTTATCACGACTTCGCTACGAAGTGATTAGGATGCCCGCTGGCTATGTCGGTGTTTTCCAGCGACGATGATTAATATAGTTGCCTTAGCGTCTCTTCTCGACTTAGTAATTGACTTGTCCGTGGGACTGGAATGCACCAGTTAAGTCCAAGCTGGATCGAAGACAGTTGCCATGGAACTATATTTCAGCAGCTGTGATCAGCTGCACTGCAACAATTATGCGCAAAACTGGACTGAATGAGTTGTGAGGAAACAGTTTTTTGGGAAAATCGGACACATCAGTTCACCCACCGGATCAGAAATTAAAAAAGGATCATGGCTGTTCGGTCAACGAGCCAACAACAGGTTGCCGTGAAACCGGATTACAATAGTTCGATCAATCAATATAATAGTTATGTGGAAAAGGATCTGCAGCAGCTTCGATCAATCGGATCGCAAGATTTTCTTTGGTGATTGAATGTGACCGTTTCTGGTGCTATCATTTTACATTTCTAAAAGTTTTAACTTCCTCTGAAAATTGAAATGTCGCCTTCATGACCTTGGTAATTGACATACGATCTCATCGGGCCGACAATCACTCGTTTTGGATGTACGAAGAAGAAGTTATCGAGGAAACAAAATTTGTTGGTCAGCGCCTTGCTCTAACATGTTGATAACATGTTCATGTCGTAGGATATTGAACTGCAATCGCAACGAGCCAAAAATCATCCAATTCGAACGTGAGACGGAGAAGATATCAACGAAACAAATTTTTAGACCAAGCCCTAAAGGAGTGTACATATCCACAAGGCAAGAGAAATCAAGTAATAACTGAGGGCAACGGTAATTAAGTCGCGCCTGTTCCATTGAAACAAGGCTACTAATTAAGTTGTATCGCTCGCAGACCGAATCGACCCTCCAATTAATCGCCGACAATCTCAGTAGCCGATTAATCGGCATTCAATCGCCGAGTAACGCCGATGCTCTCGCAGTGGCCGCTGGCTGTCTCCGGCCCTGGGCCACGGCATTTTTTTTTTTTTTTTTGATTTTGATGTTTTCAGAGCATCGAAAATGGATGTACCGTGGAGCATCAATCTGCATTGTGTCCAGTAGATCAAGGTTGATGTACCACCGTTGCATCGAATCATTCCGAGAATGGAATTTTGATGTATCGTGGAGCATCGAATTTTGATGTACCTAAGAAAATCCCACGGTAGTCATTTGTCAGTGCATCGAACTTTGATGTAACTTGAAGCATCGAAGAATTCTGACATGGGTGATGGACACCCTTGACGTGGGTGACTGAAAACAAATGTAGGTGGACGAAACCCCTGAAGAGGGTGTACAGATCTTGGGCCACCGGCTTTTTTTTTTTTTTTTTTTTTTTAAAATAAACTTTTCGCAACACATTTTTGGAACTGTGATCTTTGCCTTCGGGCTTTTGGTGACAGGTTTCATTGACTTGTTGTGTTTTCCTTGAAAACTTCTCGTATAAACTATGTATTTTTAGCAATTGTGTGGGATCTGTCGCTTCTCCCGGAATTTTCACCATGATTTTGCTGCACTTTTGTGGCCCTTTCTGGAATTTTCTAAGATGCTTTTCTGGAGGTTTTCCCTTGGGTATTCAAGCACCTTGAGATGGAGACAACTTGACAACTTTGCGATCATGACATTATTGATTTTATCATATAGCAAACTTGAACAGGTGGATAATGCGTTATTTGAGAAGCAAATTTTTTTTTGACATTGGACTTGAACATGCTGCGGATCGAACATCCTGACAACAACCTTGGTGATTTTCGCAGTGAGTCAGCTTTGGTGGCTTCCGACTACGATGCTGGGATATAGTAATTCTGATTAACTGAACTACAGCCGGCTGCGATCACCGGACGACATTGATAAGTCGAAAAGGATCCAAACATGTTGTGGATCGAATATCCTACAAATGCTTTGATGGTGTTTCTCACATCTTTTTCCAGCTGACCGAGCGTCCCAACAACACTATCATCGATTTTTGTAGTGATGCGATTTTCGTGGGTATCCGCAGTAATAGTTTCAAAGAAATCTAAATCGGCGAATCTTTGATTGCAGCAGCTTGCGATCAATCGACCGTAGTATGTGCGATTATACGGCCGCCAGCAATGCGCGATCACTGGATCATGATCGCTATGATCAAATCGACTGCAGCTAGCTTGCGATCAATCGATCGCAGCAGTGATTTTTGAAGACGCTCAGACTGCTTTTTCACGGACACGATTTTGAAGCATTCTCTACCACTTTTATCAATGGGAAAACACGATTTCTTTTCTCGTATTTCCCTTAGTGGGTGCCAATGTTTGTACCCAAAATTACTTTTGGGCACGAAACACGATGAATGGATAGTTTTGGTGGGTATTAGGGTTTGGAGATGGATTGGAAAGCAAATAAAGAGACACAGAGGGATAACGTGGTTCGGCATTGTTTGCCTACGTCCACGGACGAATCCCCTTGGGGAGAAATGTTTTATTGACTTTTGTATTACAAAGTATGTTTTTCTCTCCTCCCCCTTGGCTCCCCCACCTGATTTCTGCTCTCCATTATTTATACAGTTCCATATCTAAATATAAACATAAATTACATTAACTCAAGCCATTCATGCCTCCCCTCATCAATTCTCGTATGAAACAAATGGAGTTAATTCGCATGTATGAAATCACTAATTAGTACCGGCATGGCGTAAACCGCCGTATTTAGTACCGCATGGCCGAAATCGCTACTTTTAGTACCGCATGGCCGAAATCATTAAATGAATATTGCATGGTCAAACTGAATTCAACTCGCATGAAACCGCACATTTACGCTTCCATGATAAATTCCGCATAAATGATGGCACGTATTGGTGGACATTTGTTTGTGGGACACTAATGCATGTAGGGACCGGCTGGGATGGTTGGCATGCATGATGGCCGGGCAGGGATGGAGGCCGGGTCAGTGGCATGGTTGGGAGATCGGGTCATAGCATGAGAGAGGTTTTGGTCTGGAATTGGTTACAGATTGCTTGGCTACAAGATTGAAAATGGGCTAGGGGTGTGACTGACTTTGATAGTTGACTCGATTTCCGTTGACTTTGGACCGTTGAACTAACCGTTGACTTTGACCATTGATCTTGACCGGATGTTGACTTTAATAGTTGACTGACTTTGACCATTGACCTTGACCGGAAGTTGACTTTGATAGTTCACCGACTTTGACCATTGACCGGTCTATGCAGACTGGTGGGCTGTCTTGGTTGCCCGGTTAGTGGGCTTGGATGAGGACCAAAAGATGATTCAGGTATCAATTTGGCCCATTATGTGGTATTTTTACTTATGGTACAAACACTTTGATACATTTTAAAAGATTTTATAAGGTTTATATTTATCCAAATATATAATTATACCTAAAATATCTCTTTTAAGTATTTTTTATTATATTGTTTTGAAGAATTTTAGAATCACACGACTTTTGGTTCGCCGTTTTTTCCTTGTTTTACTAAACGGCTCTTGATTAGCAGTGTAAGAAAGACTATCAGTTACTCTTTCAATTGGACGAGTATGTGACATAGTTTGGGGGGAAAGAGGGTTACCCTCTATCCATAGTATCACAAAATTAGGTCTTTTTAGGTTAGACTCTTTCATTTTGAAGGAGACTCTCATCCTCATAGTCATAGCTCTTTCTCTTAATGTTATGGGCTAGATTAAGTCTGCTAGATTAGCCAAAAAGTGTTGCAGTTCAAAAAAAAAAAAAATTGTCTATTTGTTAACATTAGTTCTCTCTCCTAACATTTGCTCGCAGTTGAACTACCAGCTAGATAGTAGCGTTGAATGGTTCAGCACTACAAAAATGACCTTTTCGCTGAATGATTCAGCGCTTGAAGAATATTCTAGGGTATCTGCGATGAACCATTCAGCGCTGCCCTATGGTGCTGAACTAAAAAATGCTTGACATTCTTTTCTTTTTTTCCTACACCCCCCTTACACCACCCACGACTATTTTTTCTCAAATTTCAAAATTTGAAATGTTCCCTTTTTTTCCTACACCTAGTTTACACCACCAACGGCTATGTTTTCAAATTTTGAATTGTGAAATGTTTGACAATTTGTTCCAATAGTTGTTTGTTTCAAAATTTGAGAATATATGAAACTAAGGAATTTTTTTCGTTACATTGCAAATCAAGGTTACAATGATTTAGACGAAATTAAAAAAAGTACTTTGAAATTGAAATTCTACTTCTAAAAATTAAAAAGTACATTGAAATTAAAATTCTACTTCTAAATTAACTTAATTAAAATTTAAAAATGAACTTCTAAGTTATTCAATGTCCATTCTATTGCGATAATTCGATCCTGTGATTAAATTTTACAATTCTCTAGCGCCTTTCTTATCTAACATTCAATCCAGATAAGGAAACAGTTTCAATAGTTAAGCAATAATAACAGAAGTTCCTACTAAGCTCTTGAAGTACAATTTATTGAAAGGAAAAATTGTTACAAGTTCTTTCCATGAATTGTGGTTTCTAAGTGTAAGTTTTTGGCTTTGTAACTAATCCAAACCCGAACGGGAAGAGAGGATCATAGTGCTTGTCACCAACATTCATTGGAAGTTGATCCACGCTCTTGAACCAAGTGCGAGCTAGTTTACCAGTGAATCCATAATCACCGAACAGAACATCAGCAACACCTTGACCTTCAGTTCCCGGTAACCATGCTGCTACTAGTGCTTCAATTTTGGCAAGGTAAGGTTGGATCACTACAGGTCTACCAGAGACGACAACAACAACACACTTGACGGATCCACAGACATTTTTAATTGTGGTTGGACCTGGCTCAGAGATTGTCAGGTTCATGCTGTCACCAAATTGCTCTGCATATGGAGGTTCACCAACAACAACAATGGCGTAAGAGAACTTGTTGTTCTTCAAGAACTTTGCGTCAGGGTTTTCATTGAAAACTACTTTGGTTTTTTTGTCAACGGTGCTTTTGATTCCTTGGAGTATTGTTGTACCTGTTCACGTCCAAAATATACATCCAGTTAAGTCACAGAAAACGGTGAGTTCTGCGAAATCCAGAAACATAGAGTAAACATACCATATGTGAGGTTATTGCCGGTAAGTCCCTGCCATGTGATTGTCCAGCCACCGCATTGGTTACCAAGGTTATTCGCATGACTTCCTGCAACAAGGATCTTTGGGGCCTTCTTGGGAAGCGGCAACATTGGATAAGCTGCAGAATTACCATTCTTCAATAGCACTAATGATTTTCTCACAGCTTCTCTTGCTAAATCTCTGTGTTCCTGGCTTCCAAGTTGTTTAGTAAGACTAAAATCAGCTATTGGGTTTTCAAAAAGTCCCATAGTGAATTTAACCCTCAAGATTCTGCTCACAGCATCATCGATTCTACTTCGCTTGATGAACTTTTGCTCCACCAATTTTGTCAGACCAGCAATGAATTCGTGGAAGGTGTTGGGAACCATGATCATGTCAATCCCAGCATTTATTCCTGCTAGAATTGAGTATGTGTAATTTGCATGAGGAGGAGAAGTGATCCTGTCAATGCCCTCCCAATCAGAGATTACGAAACCCTGATAACATCCATGAACAAATGTAATGTTAGGCAGATTCTTCTGAATCAGTTGAAGTTAAATTAGCCGGAGAAAATGCACAAATATAAATAGCTAACAATGATTTGTACCCTGAATTTGAGTGTGTTCTTGAGGAAACCAGTGATAAGATCCTTGTTAGTATGCATCTTTATCCCATTCCAGCTGTTGTATGAAACCATGATAGTTGAAACACCCTTGTAAACTGAGTTACGGTAAGCAGGCATGTGAATGTCGAACAATCCCTTTCTACTAATCACGGTGTTATTTTCATTGATACCCTTAGTGGTGCCACCATCACCGACGAAGTGCTTAGCACAAGCTGCCACATTGTTCCTGCAATACATTAGAAAATGTCAGTTGCTACAGAGAAATGACTGAAGTCCAGAAGAAAAACTGCGAAGATTTAGAAAAAGCTGGTGTGCTCTTACTTTCCGGCAACAAACGGAACACCTTTTGCATATTTCTTTGGAATCTCTCCTTGTAAACCAGATATGATCTCTGTCATTAGCTGCACGATTTTGGGATCTTCACTATAGCTCTCATAACACCGACCCCATCTTGGATCTCTACAAACCTGGCATCGGTAAAAATGGAAGTTCAGGGGACGGGGGAATTCGCTAAACTCAATAACATAGCTGAAAATTGATACAACTGTTCCAAAGGAACAATGTTAAGTGTGTGTTTTTGATTGCGTACCGCAATACATGGAGCAAAAACATAAGGAATGCCTGTAGCTCTAACTTCTAGAGCAGTTGCTGCTCCAATCTTCTTGATAAGCTCAGGATCCCTGGAGAAAATTGGTTAGGATGGACAGAGTCAGAAAAGCATGGATTAAACTGACAGAGCATTAGATCGGAAAGATAAAGCAACAATGTAGACTCAAAGTTGAGATCTGGTTACCTGGTCACACCAAGCCCTACATTATGGGGGAAGATAGTTGCCTTGTAGACGTTACCGTGCCCATGAACGGCATCGATCCCATAAATCATCGGAATCCCAAGACGGGTAGAGAGAGCTCCCTTTTGGAACCCATTTACCATATTAACCCAATCTCTAGCAGTGGCTTTAGGAGCTGGGACACTTCCTCCTCCACTCAATACACTACCTAATGAACACATAATAATTTGTCAAAATGTTATTAGATCCCGATGGTACAAATATAATCTGCATTCTAATAACATTATGAATGGAATTAAGTTAATTGTTTAAGAGATTTAATTACCAATGTACCAATTCTTGATTGCATAAGCAGATGCAACACCTCGTTCGATTTGCGTCATTTGTCCGATCTTCTCCTCCAAAGTCATTCTCTTCATCAAGTCTCTCACTCGAGCACCTATTGGTTGTTTCGGATCTTTGTATCTCATGTATCCGTCTGTTGCTGTAATGGACGTGAGGCAACTCAATAGCAGAAGACCCATTACAAGGATCGTATTCTTCCCCATCATCATTACTAGATAATTCTGCGTTAAGATAAACAAATTGTTAAGGAAACACAGTTGAAGAGACTAGTAACAAACAAAATAAGAACTTGGATCTAGAAATTCGAAACTACTAAAAGTTAGAAATTATGGAACAACTTACAGTGAGTAAAATGATCAAGTAATACTTTCAGAAGTTTGTAATATATAGAGAGTGTGGGATGACAGACAGATTCACTGTGTATTACAGAATAACCAAGTGTGTTCTTATCTTAAACACATCACCCGAGAGATCTTGGATCGAATTCTGCAAGTTGTGGTTTTCGTAGAGTTGACTCACGCATGATCTATTGGTGGTGGTAGCCTAGATTCGCTCGTGGACTCGTGGTAGGGGCATTTTATTATTGTCCAGGCAAGTGATCTGGTCTGCCAATTGGGAACTATATATATATTGTATTAGATTGGCATTTGTTATTTTTATGAGGTAGATCCACGGAAATAGCCAACTGGGAGTGTAAATGCGGAGACTATAGTTATTTTTGGGAGTCAATGAAGTGCACTTCGATGAGATATGGATTGGATTTTATGACAGAGTTTCCAATGATTTTGTCTATGCGAATACATACCAACGTCATGGGCATACACTTCTAAGCCATCACAGTTCACACCTTATGTGCACTTTTATTACAGTAAATGTTATCACTGTGGAGTGGCCTGCTCTCTCGAGTCAATGTACTACTCAATTTTGTTGAGTAGAGTAGGCCAGATTATCGTGCAATTGTTCATTTATTACTGCCTAGCTTATTCTTTTATTGAAGTGGTCAACGGTATTGTTTATTTGGATCGCAGTTATTGTTTTGCATAATACAAGGGAAATTCAACTCTTGGGAACTTGAGAAAACGAGCTTAAAGATCCATCTATGGTGGTGCAGTGTCCTACTCTCTTTTTTTTTCAATTATTATCAAGGCATGTGAATTTATATATTCCAACTGGAATTATGAAATAGGTTAACACTTATTTCCACTAAATTAAATATTATCAGAGCATGGCTTATTCGAAATGCAATTTTGTATTACCTCCTCTGGCAAAATAGAATTTAGTGATGACAGAGTTTCGAACTCAGGCAATGTGGATAGATTATAGTCAAGTAAGTCTAGATATTCATCGTTTTACAGCATTAGAATTGTGTGGATATTAACAAAGGTATCCGTATATTAACGAATGCTCTTATTTTTGGTAGGAATATAGATGTTTGTACCATAAGTAAAAATACCACTTAACGGGCCAAATTGATACTTGAATCATCTTTTGGTCCTCATCCAAGCTCACTACCAGCAACCAAGGCACCCACTGACCGCACAGACACGGCCGTGGTCAAAGTCGGTCAACTATCAAAGTCAACTTCCGGTCAAAGTCAATGGTCAAATTCAGTCAACTATCAAAGTCAACGTCCGATCAAGATCAATGGTCAAAGTCAACGGTCGTTCAACAGTCAAAGTCAACCGTCGGTCAACTATCGAAGTCAGTCACACCCCTAGCCAATTTTCAGTCTTGTAGCCAAAAATGCTGCTAACCAATTCTCACTAAAACTCTTCCAATAGGCCGCAACCAAAATCTCCAACCATGTCACAAATGACCTCCATCCACACTCAAGAGCAATCATGCTCACAAACATCAAGCCCCCTACCCATGCGGGGCCACTTCGCACAAATAGTGTCCACCAATACCGCCACCATCATTTATGTAGAATTTATCATGAAGCATAAATGTGCGCCAGCGCAATTGAATTGCGGCTTTCACCATGCAAGATTAAAAGCGATTTGACCATGCGAGACTAAATGCGGCGGTTTGTCATGCAAAGACTAATTGGCAAGAGTTTCATACATGCGAAATTAACTCCAATTGTTTCATACAGAATTGATGATGGAGGCATGAATGAGCAGTTAATGTAATTTATGTTTATATTTAGATATGGAACTGTATAAATGGGGGTAGCCAATAGGAGAGGAAAAAAAAAAGAGACTGGGTAATACAAGAGTCAATAAAACATTTCTCCCCAAGGGGATTCGTCCGTGGACGTAAGCAAACAATGCCGAACCACGTTAAACCTCTGTGTCTCTTTATTTACTTTCCAATCCGTCTCCAAACCCTAATACTCACCAAAACTATCCATTCATCGTGTTTCGTGCCCAAAAGTAATTTTGGGTACAAATATTGGCGCCGACTAAGGGGAGATACGAGAAAAGAAATCTTGTTTTCTCATTGATAAAAGTTGTAGAAAATGCTTCAAAATCGTGCCCGTGAAAGAGCAGTCTGAGTGTCTTGAAAAATCATTGTTGCAGCCCAGTTGATCGCAACTGTTGCAGTCTAGTTTGATCATAACAGTGCATCCGGTGATCGCATGTCATGGACGACTACGATCGCACATAATCATTGCGATCGATTTGATCGTAATACCGCGATCGGTGATCGCAAATGCTGCTGACTACAGTCGATTGATCGCAATCTTCGCAATCAAGATTCGTCGCTTTCATATTTGTTGAAGCTTATTACTGCGGATACCACTAAAATTGCATCACTACAAAATCGATGATAGTATTAAGCCGGGACGCTTTCGGTCCATGCAAAAAAGATGTAGTGAAATACCATAAAATCATTGTAGGATATTCGATCCACAACATGGTTGATCCGATTCGATTTCTATCACTCGCTGCTTCAAATTGATCGCAGATTGCCGTTAGCTTCGATTAATCACAATTATTATAGCCCAAAGATCGCAGCCTGGCCACCTAAGCCGACTCATCTGCAAAATCACCAAGGTTGTTGTCGATGTTCGATCCGCAACATGTTCAAGTCCAAAGTCCGAAAATCGCCAAATAATGCATTATCCAATTGCTCAAGTTTGTTGTATGACAAAATCGAGCATCTGTCATGATCGCAAAGTTGTCAAGTTGTCTACATCTCAAGGTGCTTGAATACCCAAGGAAAACCTCCGTAAAAGCATATCAGAAAATTCGAGAAAGGGCCACAAAAGTGCAAAGAAAATCATGGTGAAAATTCCAGAGAAACAAAGAATAGCCCACACAACCGTTGCTAAAAATCTATAGGGATGTTACGAGAAGCTTTCAAAGAAAAAACACAACAAGTCAATGAGACCTGTCACCAAAAGTCTGAAGGCAAAGATCATAGTTCCAGAAATGTGTTGCGAAAGGTTTCAGAAAAAAAAAAAAAAAAAATCAGGAAAAAGCCGGCGGCCATCACGAGCGGCGGAGAGACATGAGCCGGCCACTGGGCCGAACAATGCACTCGGCGAGTAGTCGCCGATTAGTCGCCGATTAATTGGCGATTAATTGGAGCCTCTGATTTGGTGCAGCTCGGTACAACTTAATTCCGTAACCCTGTTCCAATGCAACACGGCGCAACTTAATCTCGTAGCCCTCGGATCATTCCGCCCCGTTTCTCTTGCCTTGCGGATATGTACACCCCACTGGGGCTTGGTCTAAAAATTTGTTTCGTTGATATCTTCTCCGTCTCACGTCCGAATTGGATGATTTTTGGCTCGTTGCGATCGCAGTTCAATATCCTACGACATGAAGGTAAAATTTTGCAATTGGAGAATAATATTTTTTGGGTACAATCACGTCATCAACATGTTAGAGCAAGGCGCTGACCAACCAATTTTATTTCCTCGATAACTTCTTCTTCGTACATCCAAACCGAGTGATTGTCGGCCCGATGAGATCGTATGTCAATTACCAAGGTCGTGGAGGCGACATTCCAATTTTCAGAGGAAGTTAAAATTCTTAGAAATGTAAAATGACAAAGACTAAACGGTCACATTCAATCACCACCGAAAATACTGGCAGTCAGCTTGATCGAACTCTTGCGGTCCTTTTCCACATAACTATTACATCGATTGATCGAACTATTGTAATCCGGTTTCCATAAACGAATTGTTGGCCTATTGGCCGAACAGCCGCATTCCTTTTTAATTCCTACACCAAAGGGTCGAACTGCCAGAGTCCGATTTTCCCCAAAATCAAGCTTTCAATACGCTTTTCCTCACAACTCATTCAGTCCGCTTTGCGCATAATCATTGCAAAAAGGTGCAAATGATCACAAATGCCTTTAAATACGATTCGTGGCAACCGTCTTCGATCCACTTGACTTAATTGGTGCATTCCAGTCCCACGACAAGTCAATTACTAAGTCGAGACGAGACGCTAAGGCAACTATATTAATTATCGTCGCTGAAAACACCGACATAGCCAGTGGGCATCCTAATCACTTCGTAAGTTTCTAAGTCGCAGAATATTTTCAATAAGGTAAGTATACAATTTACATATTTTTGCATCTTTTCATATATTCATGCATACTTCTTTTCAGTAAGGCACCTATAATGTGGCAAGCATTTTCTCATGAGGAGATGCACACATTCCACTCTACGCGCATCTGGAATAGTGGGATTGGCCCCCGCGTGAATTCCAGATAGCAGACATCTTCAAAATTTCATGTGCGAGCAAAATGCAGCAAGGCAGTGCACCCTTGTGCGAGCATTGAGCAGCATGACAATCACTATCTTCTAGGGGAGAGTTTCATATCACTTCAACGTGACTGACTATCACTTGGGGGCGAGATATGTAACACCTCATGATCTAAAATTACCCTTTTTGGGGCAAGTCTGTGTAACACTTCATACACTTGGGGGCAAGTTACATAGCACCTAATTGCAATGCGGATTAAGCTTCAAAACCGAAACTTGTGTAACCCAAACTTCTTAATCCTACAACGAGTTGCGAGGATTAAGAGGGGGGCGAGCGTACACCCTAATATTTTTACGCAATTTTTACAATCGTAATGTTGAACTCGCTATAGTTATGTTGATTGAATTATTGTACTCGGTTCAAAGCAATCTACTGCACTCGGTTGGACGCGACCGATGCTGATCGCTTTGCCTATGAATTTGGTACTCGATTGGACGAATCGATGCGATGCAGAAGCACTCAGTTGGACGCAACTGATGCTGTCTAGTTTTATTTGTAACGGTTACACCTAGGTTTATCCATTGTTTAAGTCGATCCCTCGGCATTTAGCTGCGATCCGGTGATCGAAGCTCTTTGCTGATCGACTGTTGTATTCTGCCGGTCAGGCGATCGAATCTTTATGTCGTGTTTAATCGGCTAGCTGCCCAGAATCCAGGCGATCGAAGCTCTTTGTAGTCGACTCCGTTCGCAATTCTGTGATCCGGTGACGCGGCTGGCTGCCGTGAGGCTAAATAGTTCTGCCCGGTCCATTACCATAATTTCTTCCCGGTGAGGCTGCGTCGTCCCTGCCGATCCAGCTGCCGCGCTATTCTTTGTGTTGTTAGTTATTCTTTGCGATCCCGGGTCGAATCTACTTGATTCAAATTTGCTCGTCGGCTGCGCTGCATTTGGTGATCAAAGGCGATGCATTCCAACTCTGTTCACAACTCTCTGTGATCGGCTAATGGTTTCTTTATGATGTAATTTTCTGTCGCTCTGCCGATCGGTGGCGCAGTGACGCCGATGCTCGATCTTGCCGCAGACCAGATGATCGAAGGCGATGCAGATCCAGCTACGGTTGCGCAACTCTGCAAATCGGTGATCCCGATCTTGCAGATGCGATTTGATCGTTTCTTGATCCGCAGATCCGTGATCGGCCGATGCGGTCAACTCTATTCATAACACCCGCAGTCCGGTGATCGCAGCTGCTGTAGTGTAGTTTTGCTCACCGCTCCTGCAGGCCAGCTGATGGAAGCCGCTGCAAACCATTTTCGCTCAATATTGTTACTACCCAGTTTTGCTCATTACTGTAAAAGACAGTTTTCTATGGCCATAGCAGACAAGTCCAACGCAACTACCACAAATTCAATTTACATCGCTACATCACGCTTCCGTTGAAAGCGATTCAAATTTTTTCTGGTCCCTATTTTGCATACAACAACGGTTCATACTCAATTGTTTCTCGCCGAACACAATAGCCTCGCTTAGGGGCAACTTGATTACGATCTCCACAATCAACGAGGGTGGTTCTATTTACGCTTCAGCAACGGAAATTTACTCTTGGGGGCGTCTTGATTTCCGCAAACAGCAAGGGAAGTTCGCTAATAACCTCAATATCAATAATCCACACTTGGGGGCGAGTTTTATCATTGACTAAGGAACACGAAATTCTTCTTAACCCCCAACAAGTCGGAGGTTAAGAGAGGGCGATGTTTGTACCATAAGTAAAAATACCACTTAACGGGCCAAATTGATACTTGAATCATCTTTTGGTCCTCATCCAAGCCCACTAACCAGTCATCCAAGGCGACCCACCACCGCACGACACTTGGCCAATGGTCAAAGTCGGTCAACTATCAAAGTCAACTTCCGGTCAAGGTCAACGGTCAAATTCAGTCAACTATCAAAGTCAACGTCTGGTCAAGATCAATGGTCAAAGTCAACGGTCGTTCAACAGTCAAAGTCAACCGTCGGTCAACTATCGAAGTCAGTCACACCCCTAGCCAATTTTCACCTTGTAGAGGCAATGCTTTATAACCAATTCCTGACCAAAAAACTCTTCCGCCGCCAACCGGTCTTCAACCATGCTTCCGGTAACCTCCATCCACACCGCAATCATGCTGTCAAACATCAAGCTTGATCCCTACCCATGCGATGGGGGCCAAATATTCCGCGGCAAGTGTCCACCAATATCGCCACCCATCATTTATGCAAAATTTATCATGAAGCATAAATGTGCGATTCGGCAATTGAATTGCAGCGATTTCACCATGCAAAGATTAAAAGCGAAGCCAAAATGGCGCAAAGTACTAAATGCAAAGAAGCCGCCATGCAAGACTAATTGCAGAGCTTTCATACATGCGAATTAAGTCCCGATTGTTTCATACTGAATTGATGATGGAGGCATGAATGAGCGATTAATGTAATTTATGTTTATATTTAGATATGGAACTGTATAAATGGGGGTAGCCAATAGGAGAGGAAAAAAAAAAGGAGACTGGGTAATACAAGAGTCAATAAAACATTTCTCCCCAAGGGGATTCGTCCGTGGACGTAGGCAAACAATGCCGAACCACGTTAAACCCTCCTCGTGTCTCTTTATTTGCTTTCCAATCCATCTCCAAACCCTAATACTCACCAAAACTATCCATTCATCGTGCTTCGTGCCCAAAAGTAATTTTGGGTACAAACAGTAGAGCTATATAAGAGGAACATATTATCAAAAAATTAGCTTCAAATACATTGTCGTTTAGATTTTGTAGAAAAAATGGCCAAACCATGTCATGATTATGTCAATATAACCATGTCATTGGATCCTACCCCTTTACAGTATACAGTAAAATAATTAATCTCACATTAGATAAGTCAATTAAAGTAAATCGGGTTATAAGCAATTAATGTCGGAGTAGATATTGACACTGGCAAAGAGTTTGTTGGTAAGGGTATGAAGGAAGAAGCTCCGGAGCTGGGAGATTAGCTTAGCTCGAAATCCTCCTTAGCTCGAAATCCTTCGGAGAGAACGCAACCGTATTTACCATTAGCATTTTCTTTTTATTTTTTTGATATTTATATCCTTACCACAACATGCGCAGTAGGAATGTAGAGCTATATAAGAGGAACATATTATGAAAAAATTAGCTTCAAATATATTGTCTTTTAGATTTTGTAGAAAAAATTGCCATACCATATCATGATTATGTCAATATAACCATGTCAATATGGTAACTAACTTATTTTGTCATAACGTATTCGGGTTAGATCTTGGTGCCGGCCATGTACACGGGCCTCTTTTTATTCTACAGGCCCAGTTATTAAAAGCTAGCCTAATAATTATACAGAGCCCCATAACAAATTCCCCTCGGACATCTGGCAAGATGCAACCACTGCGATTTAAAATGGCGTCACTCACTGAACTTCCATTACGTACGGTTTGCCTCTTAAACATCTATGATACAGCATAACATGCTAAAGTTTGGGCAAGGCTCGCGCACGTTATAGTCAAACTGTTTTTTTTTAGGGTTTAGGGTCCTCGACCGAGAGAAAAGAATGGCGATGACAGCAATCATGAAGAAGTTTTCTCCTAAAATTCGATTAATGGAAGGACGACGACCAAGGGTTCCTCCTTGTTGCATCAGCAGCATTAATGTAAACGATAGAAGCAGATATCTTAATAACGATGAAGCGGTCCACGCTTGTGATTTAGAAAAGTTACTGAAAGATGGAAGCAAAGCTACGAAAAGTAAGATGGACGAGTGGCGTGATGGGAGGCAAGACGAGTTAGAGAGGAGGTGGAATAATTTGGTGTTTTCGAGCCATGAGTTGTGGAAGAAGAAAAATGCAGAGGAACAGCGGATGTACCTAGATATGCGATGGACATACTTGAAAGATTTACTGCATCGTCAAGGGAATGATACCACTAATCATAGACTGTTACTGTCTATGGAAATTATAGAACCTGTGTTCAAGAGCGAATCGGAAAATGGTGGAGGAATTCTTGAATTTAAAATTGGTTCACCAGATAGAGGATTCGTAAGTATGAACAGATTAGTAATAGATCGTGGTTGTTATATGCGTTATCACTTACAAAGTTTATTACCAAGACAAACTGTGAGCGGTTTGCTATGCTTTAAGACCAACAGGTTTGACGCATTCTTCATATATAACCCTATTACTGGAGAAAGGTCGCCTTGGATCGAAACTAGAAAGGCGAAATATAGTTGCATTGCGTTTGGATTTAATCCACAGAGTGGCGAACATAAGGTCATCAGGATATCAAGTAATAAACCTTGTTCAAATCAAGTTGTTGAAGTCTATGATGTTGGCAAAAATACATGGAGAAGAATTGATGCAGTTCCAGTAATGGCTTTACCGTTTGATGAAGGTTTCGAAAGCCCTTTATACGTAGATGGTTGTTTATACTGGCAGTTCACTGAGAGATATGGAAATGGTAAACTAGAAACAATAATGATGAGATTTGATATTGTAACCGAAAAGTTCCAAGTTATTCCAATTCCTGATTTCGTCATTGATCCAAAAGAGTGGCCTCAAAGTTTTGAGCTAACAGAAATTGATGGACGCATAGCTATGTTACAAGTACGATGGATAGAGGAACATGAAATTTCTGTATGGACATTTCATGAAGATGCAGATGGTAACATTGACTGGACTCAAGAGGCTATCGATGTGCCTCACCCCTGGAATGGGAATAAAGATTGCCTTCATTTTCAAGCTCTCACGGGGACAAATCTTATTTTCCTACGCTCTTCAGACAGCGTCTTTTATTACAATCGAAACACCAAGGAGTCCATAAGGTTTCCAATATCTCCCCATTGTGTAGCAGGGGACTGGGAGTGGGAAAGGATAATACAAGTGTAGTCAAGAGGGGTATGACCACAACTGTTTTAGAGGACTGGCTATAGGCTAGATTTATTTTCGATGGAGCTGGTTTTAAGCCAGTCACAATTAATTCACATCTGTATTTTATCTATTTTCTTGAGTTACAGGTAAGGATAATGTTTCTTTGATCACCATTAATTAATTCTTGTTGCTTTCAGCTTAATCAAATGGAGCTGTTTTTCACAATTTCTTCATGACATGCATGTCAATTCACCTTCGTCACATCTGCCTTATTTTATTTTTCTTCGTCACATCTGCCCACATCTAGATGTGTAGATATTATAGCTACTCAAATCTAGAACTTAGCGTTTTACAGCATTGGGATTATGTAGATATCTATACTCCTAAAAAGATACAGTAGTTCGGTAATAGGGAAGATTTTGCGCTAGTTGTTGTGTGCTTTGCAGCTCACTTCTAGAATAGATAGTTCAATAATGGCTTAAGATGCTAGTTCTTGTTTGTTTCTTTAGCTCATTCAAGCAGCTTGTTGCTTGTTTTGGTGTGCGTTTGCATACATTATCTTGGGAGAACAAATTGAAATTTTGCAACCCACAACAAACCATGCAAGTGGCCAGTGGGGGTATGGATGAGAAGAAGATATTCGTGAATTATTGGTTGTTATTAGAAGTAAACAATGGCTGCTATAGACGATCGAGGATGACTGAACCACAAATAACTTATTAGAAGTAAACAATGGCTGCTATAGAAGGTATTCGTGAATTATTGACTATAATCTAACAGCAACTTGGCCAGCTCTGTCATCAGTAACGGTCGGCATGGCACCAATCATGTAGACTTCTCGATTTCTTCGAGATAATAAGTTCGCTGATAAATTGTTGATCTTTTATTACATGCTTGTAACTGTTTTGTATCGTTGGTCCTTTTATAACCAAGCAGGCTTGTGTTACTCGCTAGAGTGGGTGTTTGTTTAATTTGTATTACAAAATGTTAATCATCGAGTAGATGTAACTGTTAGATTTACATCGATCATTTGTCCGATCTTCTCCACCAAAGTCATTCTCTCTTTTCATCATATCTTTCACTGATCAATTGCTCTTCTTTTATGTTCATTTGTTATTTCTCTGTATAACTCCTCTTATAGAGCTGGCGGTGTGAGAGTGGCTGATATCACCCGACTCATCCTGGATCGACTCAATATGTTTATTTTTTTAGCGAGATCTGACTCATTTGACTCAAAAATATGTGAGAGTGGCTTGGTCCCAAGAGTCAAAGGCATTTTATTTCCTGACTCAAATGGGTCTGAGTCAGGGATTAGGTCCGAGTCAGATTGCGAGTCAGGCTTGTCTAAAAAAAACGATCTGACATCTGACTCGAGCCGAGTCAGATTCAGACGCCGAGTCAGCAAAAAACAAGCACACTCTAAGTTAACAAGGCACAAGGATTTACGTGGCTCGGTGTTACACGAGCCATAACTACCATTTTGACTCAAAATATATCTTCTGGACCTAAATTTTCGTTGTGATCAATAATCTGCAGTTGCATTCTTGTATCAGGTCGGTATTTGGAATTCCTTCTCTTTTCCTTGTCGAAATTTTCAAACATGTACCGCTACAAGCTTGTTGTTTCTTTTTACTTTTTGAATTTGATGTACTTGAGATCTATGTAATCTTGATTTCCATCAATAAAAACTGAATTACCAAAAAAAAAAAAAAATAGGCCGACCGAGCGAAGCGAGGGAGGACTGTTATATGGACACTTTTTTGAAAATCCCAAGTCATAAACAATTGACAAAAAATATTGGATTTGGTGTCCCAAACTTTTTTCAATCAACAATGAAATGGCTAAAGAGCCCCTTCATATTTTCATTTCTCACTAAAACAAGCGTAAATACAACACAAAATAAAGGTAATCGAGTAAATTTCGTGGGCAAAAAAAAGGACACGGAGCTTGGTAATGTTTTAATTGTTGAGGGGAAGTTTAGTAAAACCAAGGTAAACTGACATAAAGGTTGCAGGATCGAATCCCGGCCAACTCTAAAAAAAAAGCTCCTTCTTCTTTCTTCTTCAGCCATGAAACAGATAGATAAATGAAGAAAGAAATTGAGCAGAGAAGTAAGGGTTTGTGTCGAAATAGGAGAATCAGAGTATGGGTTTCGAAATCATGAATCATAATATAAATTCAAGTTAGGATTTGAGAATAATCGAAAAGGGGATTTTGGGTGTTCTTGTTTTGAAGGTACGATTTTGAAGGTACGATTTCAATCTAATTTTTTCCTTCTCTGATCTATTGAACGTTCATCATATCTTCTTCAATGATTCAATCACTCAACTGATATCAATTATATTGTCGAATTAAGTATGAAGAACCTAGGGTTTCCTTAGGATTTGATTTTAACACTGCTTGAAACTGAAACATGATAGGGATAAAAATTTTATTTTGAATTGAGATTAGGTATACTGTAATCTTACAAACCACCATGAATTTTAGATTTCATAAGCAAATTTGTTGGATTGGAATCAGCAACATCATTTCAGAAAATTTCATTTATTGTTTGTTGACACTTGGATTGAGTTATTGTCGTGTGGTGCAGTGGTGGAATAGAAGCTGAAGTGGTTGTCAGGTTAAGAAGTAGTCATGGAGCAGAAATTAGATGGCTCAGTTGGTGATGCAATGGCAATCCGCAGTAACTGGTGCTTGTTGTAGGTTGTGTTTTGAGCAAATGAAAGTATTGACTTGAGATAAAAAAAGGGGAAAAGTAAATGTAGATGGTGTTGTGGCTTAACTCCAGTTGCACTTGAGTCAATGGTGGTGTTGTGTGTTAGGGAAATTGAGTTCAGAGAGTCTTTATGTGTTTTTGTTTGGTGTTGCAGAAAATGGCATGAACTGAGACAGGTGGTGAACTGAAATTGCAGCCAAAGATACAAAACGGATTTAGTGCTGCTGTTATGGAATTGAAGTTGTGGTATTGGTGTGTATTAGGAAAATGCTTGCTGGTGATAGAAGACGATGAATCTGTTGCTTCCAGCTTCCAGGGAAGGATTGATGAAATTAGTTGATGGGTATTCTTTGATTTCAAGTATGATACAGTGAATTTGAGAAACTGGGTATCAATCCAGCTGAATTGATTGAGAGTTGAGATGTTAGGGTTTTGAGAAAAAATAGAGAGATGGATAGGAGATGTTATTGAAGCTGAATTTCTGCTGTTATTGGGGTTGCCATCGATTCGAGAAGAATGAAGGATACGTGAGAATTGAAGACAGAGTTAGAAATTGGTTTGATGATATTGATTATGGTGATAGAGGAGACTAAGAGAGGTACTGAAGCTAAGATGAACAGTCGAGTGATTTGTGGTGGAATGAATTGTCAATCGAGAAGAAAAGATGTTGAACTGAAATGGGTTGGTGATGAATTGCCATGGAACTGAAGTGTTGTTGTAGAGAATTGGTGCCATGGGTATTTGACCTAGATGAATGTTAGGACAGGTGAAATGACTATAATGGTGCTGGTGGATGTTCACAGGTGGTTGATGTGTATGAACGAAGTGAAGAAGCTTGGGCTGGTAGGTGAGCTGCATTCCGGTGTTATTGGTGGTAGTGAAGATGGTGATGTGTAGAGGAATGATCTAATGATGTTGTTGTTAGTTGAGCTGAACTATGGAGATGAAGTTGGCGAAGAAAAGTACAGCTATGAAGTGTTCCAGGGCAGAATAGTCACTACACCAAATTCCCGGATTAGTAACAGAAATTCGTAACGGCTTACTGGCCATTACGAAATCCCTTTACAAATGGTCGTTACGAAAAAAATTGTAACAGACTGTGGCCGCTGCGAATTTTTGAAAATTTTGTAATAGCTGATAGCCGTTACGAATTGTTTTATAGGCGTGCAAGACACACGCTTCGTCATACCTGGTTCGTAACACCTAGATCCTGTACGTGTGCCATTCACACGCATACCATTGTGTTTCCACCCAAACTGAAAAACACTGGAGGATATTTCCTCCCATGCATGTGCGATTCACATGCCTGATATGGGTGCACCCTAATGAAAGCAGATTGAATTTTCCCTAGAATCGACCCAAATTCCATTATTTCTTTCTTTCTTCCTTCTTCTTCTTCTGTTCCCTAGACTACCACCACCATCAACAGCAATCGCCTCTGTACTACCACCACCATCAACAGCAACGTCAAAAACAACCAAATCTCTTTAACAATCAATAAACCATCCATTAGATTTTGTACTTCCTTCATGAAACAAGGTTCAGTAAACTTTGAGTTCTAGATCTAGGTTGTTTAATGGGTTCTCGAAAGTATTGAAGTTAGTAATTTCGAGCGAAATAGTGATAGACCAAGTGGATTTTAAGCGTTTTTGGAGATGATTAGATATTATAAAAGGAAGAACACAAATTTCAAAGAAGTTGAATTTCTTTGTCCATCAAAGGAGCTTAAACAAAGATCATGGTGATTCAAAACGATAAGTTCTTTAAACCCAGTTCCATTTTTCATTGCATAGTCACGTCTATTAAACCCAGTTTTGAAGATCTAATTGATTACAATGTCGAGATATCTTACTAATAAAGTTTTTAATTTGTTTGTTGTAGTAGTAAAAGGGTTGTCGTTCACTCGGGTGTTGTTGAGATTAAATTAAAAGGTTTAACGAAAATAATAAGCAAAAGCGAGAGTCACTGGGTCTAGGATTCCACCGCATTCATATTAATAGGTTCAATTATTTACTCTTCAGCAATTATCGCTCAATAAACAAAACAACAAGGACTCTTATTTTTGCCAATGTATATTCTCCAAACATTAGTTATAAATCGTAAGCATGGGCCATCAAACATCTAAGCAAGCATGACCCATCTAATAAAATGATAACTAATTTTTTCAAATCATAATTCTATTTTAATTAGTGCAAAAGTCATGTAAAGAATTAATTAAAATTACCCACGTATGAAATTCGGCTTCCTCCGTCGACCCAGTGTAGGGGCTCAACTTCTCATGATGATAACACGCTCAAAATTCATTTTTATTGCCCAAATGGTGTTTACAAAGAAGAGAAAATGAGAAAATCAAATTAAACCGGGAATTCGCAACGTTTATAAGCGTTGCAAACCCACTGTTACAAAGAATAACAGTAAATTGTCGCAGGATGACAGTCTTATCTCTTAAGCATAAACGACAATGTTTTACGACTGTCCTTGCAAGTCTGTTCTTCGTGTTCTTCACTATTTCTCTCGCTGCTTTGCAGATTTCTCTGACAATTCTCTCGACTCAGAGCCTCCCCAATCACTCGATATCCTTTCTCAAACATCCCAAGACCCTTTTTATACCTCACCAATACCAAATATTATGAATTAACTCCAAAAAATCCTCTCTTCAATTCTATGCAGATACGGGAATATTTCTTTCCCTTTTTGTCTTCCACACGCGCCTTTCCAATCTTCTTCACGCGATAATCCTCAAAAGATTGATTCAAACTCATGCACCACAAATCTTCACGTATCTTCCACAAGTAAACCCAACAGAATCTCGAGTTTTTCTCACGAGAATATTACACGTCTCTGTTTGAATGTAACTGAGTGTCTTTCCCCTGTTTTGCCTCCACAACATTATCCAACCCAATTAAGATGAATCAAACGACTATACCATCTCCGCATAAGAGAAACAAGCCCAAACCAATCCACTGGAGTGATTGAATCACTCCAGAAAATCTCCAAAATCAAAACTAACAACTCTCGGGTTTTCAAGCAAAACCCGTAACCCCTTGTTTCACTCAAACTTGATCATACAGCCAAATCTAATCGATTCTAAAGACCATACCATCTCTGTTATACTTAAACAAAACATCCCAAACAATTTCAGTCATTGAATCTCACTGGAACACCTTGAAAATCCGAACCCTAATTCTGGTTCTTTTGAAATTAAATTTTCCCGCCAATTTTGAATTTGAATTTGGGAAGAAGAAGACCTCCCCCTAAACGAGACGGGTGTGCGATTAGCAGGTGACGCCCTGGGTGCAAATAGTGATGAGGGTGCCCCTTAGTAATTGAGGTGCCCCTTATCCAAAACTGAGAGTCTGAATAACATGTGTCCTCCTCCGGGGTACAAAAATCACTTTTCGAGCAAGCTTATTTCACAAAAACACCAGCAAACAAGTTTATTAGTGATAAAATGAGTCCCAGCTAATGTATTTATGGGTGAAAATGCGTCGCACTTTCGTGCTCATCAAAATCCCCAACACTTACATTTTGCTAGTCCTCGAGCAAAACGGAAGATTGACCCGCGACACAGCTGGTCATAAAATAAAAGGGAGTTAGACCCGCTACACAGCTGGTCATGACAAATGCCATAAATAAGACCCGACACAAAAAAAAAAATTTAGACCCGCTACACCGCTGGTCATAAAAATGAAATACATAAAAATAGACCCGCTACACAGCTGGTCATAAGCTTAACAACTACTCCCTCCGTCCCACCATTAGATGACCTACTTTGTCTAAGATCTTGTCCCATCATTAGTTGACCTATTTCACTAATCAAGGGGATATCTCTAAAACTACCCTTTTGATTGATTATCGGTATCATAAGAAATATGTATAATTTGATACTTTTTTATATACTCGTTACGTAGGTGTTTTAAAATGATTTTCAATGGTACAAAATTTACGAAAATGTATGGTATAGTTTGAGAGATAAATGATTTCTAAAATTTACAAATTATTATCCATAAGGGTATAGTTGTAAAAAATACTTAAAAACACTCATTTTATTCATTGCCTTAAGAATTGTGCAAACTTCAACTAGGTCATCTAATAGTGGGACGGAGGGAGTATAATAAAAAAAAATTTTTTTTTAAGACCCGCTACACAGCTGGTCATAATATTTAAATTTTTATTATCTTTTTAGACCCGCTCAAGAGCTAGTCACAATACGCAAGAAAATTCCTGAAAAAATTAAAAGAAAAAGTTAATACCCACTCCCCCACACTTAAATATTACATTGTCCTCAATGTAATTGAGTCATCCAACGTAAAAATTAGGATGGGAAATTCAAAAAAAAAAAAGTAAAACAAAAAAAATAAACAAATAATTATACCTACTGGAATGTACAAAAAACGGATCCCCATAAACTAATAACCTGAAAACTTGGGGATCGACCCAAAATACAATATTTACAAACGACGGCTTCACAATTATTTTATGAAAAAATGGGGACACTGAAACTGTCAGAAACCAAGATTTACCCCTAAACCAAGTTTTTATCAAGCTCATGAAAGTGTGTAAAGAACAAAGTATGGGGATTCTATTGAGACTGGGAAAATTTCAACTGGCTCATGCACGGTATTAGAAATAGGAAAATCCTCTGGGTACTTAAATGCAAAGTAATCCAACAATACTTTAGAAGCACACAATTATAACCCTAAATTAGGCAACTTTTGGAAGTCTAGGGGTCTAGAAACAACCTCTAAGTCGGGTAAATGATCTTGTGAGGTAGATTCATCTATGGAAGTAGGCGAATCATCCACACAATCATCCACAGGGTCATCTATATGTTCTGTTTGGAACAGAGAGTCACTACAAGACTGATCATCATCATCATCATCATTAAATAATCTTTGGCATTCTAGAATTCTCAATCTTTGTTCCAAACTAGGTGGTGTGTGTTTGTAATACTTCTCATATATAGTTTGATGTGATTCTTCACTTACCTCTTGTGGAGCGGAAACTCCATACCATTGCCTACGCATATATTCAAAGAAAGCGTCATCTCGGTGAGTTTTCTGATAATTTGACTTTCTACGCATAAATTCCGTAAATCGTCATCGTAGGTGATGTCTCCTCGAGAAGAAGTCATCATCCTCAAAAATTCCCCGAAAAGAAATACAAAAAGAAACGCATAAAAAGGAAAAAGAAAATATTGTACAAAATAAACCTAAAAATTAATCTAAAAACAAATCCGCGTCGACGGCGCCAAAATTTATAAAGTTTTTAATTTGTTTGTTGTAGTACCAAAAGGGTTGTTGTTCACTCGGATGTTGTTGAGATTAAATTAAAAGGTTTAACGAAAATAATAAACAAAAGCGAGAGTCACTGGGTCTAGGATTCCACCGCATTCATGTTAATAGGTGGTTTAAGGTTTTTAAAGTTTTCTTACTAGTAATTAAGATTCGTTCTCTCAGACTTGCGAAGATTAAATTTAAAGGCTTAAAGAAAATAATAAACAAAGGCGAGAGTCACTGGGTCTAGGATTCCACCGAATTCATATCAATAGGTTCAATTTATTTATTCTCAACAATTAAAGCTCAATAAACAAAATAACACCGACTCTTATTTTTGCCAAGGTAGACTCTCAAAAGATTAATTGTATCCCTAAGCATAGATTATAAACAAAGCATAACCTATCTAATTGAATAACAACCAATTTAATAGAATCATAATTCTATTTTAATTAGTGCAAAAGCCAAATAAAGAATTAATTAAAATTACCCACGTATGAAATTCGGCTTCCTCCGTCGACCCAGTGTAGGGGCTTAGCTACTCATGATGTAGACACACTCAAAATTCATTTTTATTGCCCAAATGGTGTTTACAAAGAAGAGAAAATGAGAAAATCAAATTAAACCGGGAATTTGCAACGTTTATAAGCGTTAAAACCCACTGTTACAAAGAATAACAGTAAACTGTCGCAGGATGACAGTCTTATCTCTTCCGTATAAACGACAGTTTTTTTACGACTGTCTTTGATAGTCCGTTCTTCACGTTCTTCACTATTTTTTTCTGCTGCTGCTGCTGCAGATTACTCTGCAGCAATTCTCTCGACTCTGTAGCCTCCCCAATCACTCGATATGCTTCCTTCCTTCCACGAGACCTTATTTATACTTGATAGCACCAAATATCTTCCTCTTAAACACTCCAAATATTCCTCCATTACTCGGCAGTAAAAGAAAATATTCTCGGAATATTTTCTTTTCTTTCTTTTCTCTTCACGTATCTGTTGTAGTCATCCTTTGTCCAAAAACTCTTCCACACATCCCAAAGATGTGTCAAACACGCCAGTCACATGAAATCTTCCCAAACATAACCAAAATCCCGTAATATCTTCAAGAAAACAAAATCTTCCCTGTTTTACTTCAAACCGTGTGAACAGCCCAATCTTTTCAATTCTAACGCCATTACCACTCCTGTTTAGTCAAAACAGGATATTCCACGTCAATCCTAGCAATTTAATCTCACCAAAACTCCCTGAAATCTTTCACAGAACTCTCGGGTTTATTTCCGACTCTGTTTTGCACTACATGAATATCCAACCAAATTCTCTTGAAACTAAACACATTACCAAGCCTGTCTTGATCAAACAGAGTAAACCCAAAGAGTTTCAGTGGTTGAATCACCTTAAAACTCGTCCAAATCTCAAGCCCTAGTTTCTGGTTCGTGAAGAACAACTTTCCCGCCAAAACTGTGAATTCCCGTTTTCTTTAATTCTCGATTTTCTAGCCAATTTTGATCGAAACTAAAGATCTTACCAAGCACTGTTTAACCCAAAGAAAGATACCCAATAAATTTCAGCCATCGAGTCTCAGTCGAACAGCTCCAAATCTTCAACCCTAATTCTGCACTATTCAAACCAAATTTTCCCGCCAAAATTCAAATTCAAAAGGTTGAAGATGATGTCCCCTTAACCAGAGTGGGGTGCGATTATCCACAGGTTTCAAATAACAAAGAAGGTGGCCCTTAGCAACTGGTCACCCCTTAGTAATTGAGTGCCCCTTATCCAAAACTGAGAGTCCGAATAACATGTGTCCTTCGGGGTACAAAAACCACTTTTCGAGCAACTTTCTCCATAAGAGCTTATTTCACAAAAACACCTACAAATAAGTTTATTAGTGATAAAATGAGTCCCAGCTAATGTATTTATGGGTGAAAATGTGTCGCACTTTCGTGCTAATCAATAGGTTCAATTATTTACTCTTCAGCAATTATCGCTCAATAAACAAAACAACAAGGACTCTTATTTTTGCCAATGTAGATTCTCCAAACATTACTTATAAACTGTAAGCATGGGCCATCAAACATCTAAGCAAGCATGACCCATCTAATAAAATGATAACTAATTTTTTCAAATCATAATTCTATTTTAATTAGTGCAAAAGTCATATAAAGAATTAATTAAAATTACCCACGTATGAAATTCGGCTTCCTCCGTCGACCTAGTGTAGGGGCTTAGCTTCTCATGATGATAACACGCTAAAAATTCATTTTTATTGCCCAAATGGTGTTTACAAAGAAGAGAAAATGAGAAAATCAAATTAAACCGGGAATTCGCAACGTTTATAAGCGTTGCAAAACCACTATTACAAAGAATAAAACTGTCGCAGGATGACAGTCTTATCTCTTAAGCATAAAGAGACAATGTTTTACGACTGTCCTTGCAAGTCTGTTCTTCGTTTTCTTCACTATTTCTCTGCTGCTGCTGCAGATTTCTCTACAGCAATTCTCTCGACTCTGTAGCCTCCCCAATCACTCGATATCCTTTCTCAAACATCCCAAGACCCTTTTTATACCTCACCAGCACCAAATATTATGAATTAACTCCAAAAAATCCTCTCTTCAATTCTATGCAGATACGGGAATATTTCTTTCCCTTTTTGTCTTCCACACGCGCCTTTCCAATCTTCTTCACGCGATAATCCTCAAAAGATTGATTCACACTCATGCAGCCACAAATCTTCACGTATCTTCCACAAGTAAACCCAACAGAATCTCGAGTTTTTCTCACGAGAATATTACACGTCTCTGTTTGAATGTAACCGAGTGTCTTTCCCCTGTTTTGCCTCCACAACATTATCCCGCCAAATTAGGATGAATCAAACGACTATACCATCTCCGCATAAGAGAAACAAGCCCAAACCAATCCACTGGAGTGATTGAATCACTCCAGAAATCTCCAAAATCAAAACTAACAACTCTCGGGTTTTCAAGCAAAACCCGTAACCCCTTGTTTCACTCAAACTTGATCATACAACCAAATCTAATCGATTCTAAAGACCATACCATCTCAAGTTATGCTTAAACAGAACATCCCAAACAATTTCAGCCATTGAATCTCACTTTGGAACACCTTGAAAATCCGAACCCTAATTCTAGTTCTTTTGAAATTAAATTTACCCGCCAATTTTGAATTTGAATTTGGTAAGAAAAATACCTCCCCCTAACAGAGACATGGGTGCAATTAGCAGGTGACGCCATGGGTGCAAATAGTGATTAGGGTGACCCTTAGTAATTGAGGTTCCCCTTATCCAAAACGAGAGTCCGAATAACATGTGTCCTCCGGGGTACAAAAATCACTTTTCGAGCAACTTTCTCCATAAGAGCTTATTTCACAAAAACACCAACAAACAAGTTTATTAGTGATAAAATGAGTTCCAGCTAATGTATTTATGGGTGAAAATGCGTCGCACTTTCGTGCTCATCACTTACCTTCTTCACTCACATCCGAATGATTTGTTACCAAAATTTGACGAAGGCGCTTGTCAAGCTCAGATTCGAAAACCCTAACTCTCTAATTTGTATCATTTAGTGTTTGTTTGATCAATTTTAAGTTTGTTTTTGTGTTTTTTTTTAATTTCAGAGGGTTATTTTGGATGTAGAAAGACTATGAGGTTTCCTGTTATTGTTATTCGGAATGTTCATGTTTTGGTAATCCTTTGCTGACATCAATCATGTTCTTTTTGTTGTGTTTCAGTTTAAAGATGATGGTTTGAAGATCGAAAGGGGTAACGTGTCATTAACATTCAATTACACTATTTTTTTTCCTCATTCTGTGATGGTAAAGTAGAGTATCTAAAGATGTAAATCACCATCAAGATGCACATGTGAGATGTCAAGATAACAACTTTCTTAGTTTGCGCAACCTACTATTTCGTTTAGAAAATTGAAAAACTTACACCTTGAATCCTAATAAAGTCTAAAGTAACTTCAATTGCGAAGAAACTTTCAGTTAGATTGGTGGCCTCATGTATTTCTGGGGCAAATCAATAGGTGATACTTGTTGAAACTCTTAGCTTAAGAATTTGCATTACCAACAGATTGGCTCCATATGGATTCCTTGTAATGGTGTTGTACGTTTACTAAATTTATCATGTGAAGCTGATCATTCTCGATGCTTTTATACAAATTGTATGAGGTGAATTCTAGAGAGTCGAAATTTTCTCTAAAAGTGGCTTCCACAGACATCCCTCAGAAAAGCAATTATTTGCTTTTTTTCACGCTTATGAGGACACTTGTACATTTTTCTTTGAAGGTATGTAGTTCTTGTCAATTTGTTTGTTTAGCAAGTTTTATACTATCCTTGTTTTTGGAAATAACTCAAACTTATTGATTCCGTTCTTGTTTCAGGAATCGCTAGGAAGTTAGCATCATCTGGTTATGGAGTTTATGCTATGGATTACCATGGATTTGGTCTTTCTCAAGGTCTTCATGGCTACATATCTAGCTTTGATTTTACTTTTTCGATGATGTCATCGAGCATTATTCTAAAGTTAAAGGCATTCTAGTTACTGAAATGCTAGCTTATGAATGTGCTAATTAATATCTCTCTGCTGACTTTGGGTGGCTTTGTATGGCGTAGTATGGAGTCCCAAAATATACCAAGTTTCCTGTTTGGACAATCGATGGGTGGAGCAGTCGCTCTAAAGGTGCACCTAAAACAACCAAATGCCTGGAACGGGGCTGTTCTTGTCGCGCCAATGTGTAAAGTACTTTCATAAACCTAAAACTATTTGTTGCAACTTATTCATCAGGGAGACTCGGATTTATTTTGATTGTTTTCTACTTAGATTGCAGAGGATATGGTTCCCCCACTATTGGTGAAACAACTGCTTATCGATGTAGCTAATGTCCTCCCCAAATCAAAATTGGTTCCTGAAAAGGATATAGGAGAGATGGCATTTAGGGACTTGGAAAAGAGGAAACTGGTATTCTTCCATCTTTTTGTGGGTCTCAGGTATTGTACATTTACGCTACACATCTAACTGAGCTTGGTGATGTTGATATAACTTAGCATTTCTTGAGTTTTTGTTTTCAAAGTGTTACAGCTAATCCTGATGTTGTTCACGATGTCCGATCTTTCATCAGGAAGCATCTTGCTTCTGAACTCAAAGCAGAATTTTTCAAGACGGTAGGACTTATTATGACTGCATCAATTTCTTTTCTTGACTAAACCAGATATTAAGTTACAATTATATTTACTAGGTTGAAAATAATAGAAGCTCTGCTCCATATGTCTTCGATCATTCTAATATGTCAAGACGCGATTTGAAGAACATAGCCCTTGGTGAGAATCTTACTATAATTTTTCTATTTAGGAAGAAGAGTATCTATATATATGACTATATGAGCCACTAATGTGCTTTATTTACTCCTTTTTATTTCATATATTTTGGTCTTTCATACATCCAATCTAGCCTCTCTTGAGGATACCCAGATCACCAAACTTGCTCTGAATGAGTACTTTGAATCTACTACAAATATGACCGACCAGTTTGCAGATCTAACAGCCTTGATCCAAAATACTGGCAAAACCCTTGATGATGTTCTTGCTGATTTCTATGGCAAGTGGAAACATTACTATTTGGTGAGTATCTGTCCATTACTTCTTCATCTATTTAGGTTTGTTCTTTTGGTATATAGGTACTTGATCAAGTTAGGCTATTAAAAATGCATATTTTTAAGGCCCTTTATTTTGTTGCAGGTTGTGAATAGATGGTTTGCTCTTCAAGCCATGTCAGACATTCCTAGAAATGTTTAAAATGTCCTAAAGTCGTTATAGCATCACGGCTTTGACTTACGCAATCCAAACAAGGTGAAGTATCACGATACATAGTGAAGTCACGTTATAGTGTCTCCTTCTCGAGGTGGAGGCGTTATGATGAGACCCAGTGGTAGTGCTTGCTAATGTGATTAATTTAACTTAATTTTCATCTATCGTAGGACATTCTTATACTGACATGAGCTTATTAAATAACCCATGGTCCTTGGGCTACCATTACTGCTTCTGAAAGGTTGATTGATCTGGAGGGGATGATTTCCCTTTCTAGCGGCACCATTGGTTTCTATTACTGCTTGTTTACAATAATTTTTCAAATGGTTGTTTACAGGCACAACTAGAGATGATAATGTCAACCAATGGACTCTCTGAGAATGTGTTTGAAATTGCATTAAAAAGCTTAGCTACTTAGTTACATGCACGTATCTTTGTTTAGTTATCATGAAGGAAAGGCCTAATCTTCTTTGATCTGACATTTTACTTACATCCAATGGAAATCTATGTTGACGATGAGGCGAAGTTGACCCTACATGGGCTCGTGCAGGTATTAATTATCTAACATTTGTTTGCTAAATATTTCGTTTTTCTCTCAACATTTTCCTTAATTACTTTTCTGTTTTACTCAGCACTACATAAAATTGACCGAGCTGGAGAAAAATCGCAAGTTAAATGATCTACTGGATGTGTTGGACTTCAATCAAGTTGTAATTTTTGTAAAAAGTGTGAGTAGAAAAATGAACTTAACAAGTTACTGTGGGAGTGCAACTTCCCATCAATTTTCATCCACTCTGGAATGTCTCAGGAAGAAAGGTATATATTCTCTTCTTTTAAGATTTCATTTATTACTTTGTTACTTTGTTGTGTCTACGTGAATAAGCAAGTGCCCTAGTGAATCTGCATCTTGGTAATTTCTAGTAGTTAACATTTTTTCTTGAGCTTATGTCTTAATGGCATGTGCATTTATCATAATGTTCAATAAATTCATCATATTGCTGGAAATTTAACTTTATTTGGTTGTGTTGAAGTAGTTTATATTAGGTGGAAGTTGCTATACAGTTGACAAGTGAATAAAGAATTTGAACTGATTTTACATGAGGTTATGCTTATGTCTTGTTCTAGATGGTTTTAGTTGTTTATTTGATGTGATGAATTTAGGTGTAAATATGAGACTTTTAAGAGAATGTTTATCATAAATGAAACTACTGGGTAATTTGAAATGTTCAATCGGTTTCTCTTTTGAGCTTTAGAGTTTGTTGATTCTTAATTTAATGCTTTCATTCCAATTCTCTGTGATGAGTTCTGTACTGATTCTAAGTGAAACTGTACTTCAGAGGCCCAGTGAAGTAACTATCTTATCCTATCCTATTTGGTAGTAGAGATTAAAACAAATGAGGAATTGAAAATTGAACCCGATGAAGATAACAAAGTAAGGGATTTTTCTTTTTTTTTCATTTTTCTTATACTTCTCTGGAAATGGGATTTTGGGGGATTTTTTTCTTTAAATGGAATAAACTTTGCTGGTTGCAGCTTTGTGATTTGCGTTTACGATATTGATGAGCTTGCATATGGTAAAGTCGAGGGATTCAAGGGCTTCTGAGTAAGTGTATGACTTACTCTTGCAATGTATCTATCTACCATTAGTCAATTAGCATATTTGGGTTTGAGGAGGATTTGAAGGATTGAATTGAGTTAGGATTTGCAATAATATAAGACTTGTTGTTATTTGGTTGTGTTGTTTTCAATTTGACATTGTGATATATCTTTTGCAATTAACTTGTTATCTTTATATTGTAGCGCATTATCCTTTGCTTAAAATATAATGTGTTGTATCTGCAGGAAAGTTGAGAGATACCAAGCATCATTAGACAAGGCTTTAACTGGAAAAGGGGAAACTCTTTGTATAAAGCAGAAAGGTATGGGGAAAATGGTGTAATCAGTTGTCTTCTTAGGGTCACTAGATACTAGTAATTGAGCTGACATGTACATCGTAAATGTCAAGATGGGCTACATTCATTGAAATTGACACTCTAGTTGGTTTTTACCAAAGTCACTCCTTAACTCCTTTTACTTGATGTAAAATTTTTGTATTGTTCAATACAATGAAAGGTTCCATCTCTTTATTGGCAGAATTTTAACCTGGGATTTTGTTTTAAATAGGTGACGCACCAGTAAATTGGGAGGAAGTCCTTGAAGGGATCCGCAAGATGAGATCTTACAAGATGTGCCGTAGACACTATGGGATGTGAGAAAGTGCAGTCTTCTTCCACAAAGGTAATGTTTTCTCTTAAAACGAAAACTCTATAATGGAGCTGGATGAAAGGTTAATATTTGCGAAGCCTTCTTATTAGTAAGCACGAGTCATCAGCTCGCGTTGACTATGTCCCTGCCCTTTGTACACACCACCCGCTGCTCCTACCGAGTTGAATGGTAGGATAGGATAATGTTTCTCAAAAAATAAGAAAAATCCCTTACTCATATTTCTCTTTGCTCGAAGATAATGTTTCTCAATGTTGATTGTTGGACTAGAATATTTACATGTTACTTTTTTGCTTGCATGCGAGAACCATCCTCGGGAGTTATTTCAAGTGAGATTCTAAGATACAAAGGATGCTCACAAGTTTATAGATGAATGGAAGATGGTAAATCTTTGGTACGCTTTTGCGTTCAAAAGTATTATTATCTGCATGTTTAATTTGGTCAACCGGTAATGGATATACGTATATACATCCCCTAAGAAACTAAAAGCATATCATAGCACCTATATCACTATTTGAATTTGGCTTTGTCATCCCACTTTATAGTCTGTATGGCATTAAAAATTGCATCCAAAGTCACTTAGTTCAGAGCCATTTGCTTACTTAAAAATTTGGCTTATCTTGGTGTGTTTCTGCCGAATTTTCTTATTCAACATCTCTCAAGTAAAACCGTTGTTAACAGTTACGTGGTCTGGGATGAAGTCTTGCGTAGATGCTTCTTTCTTGGAAGAGAGCTACTACAAGAGCAGTGTCCATGGATTGAATATGTGTAGCTGATGTCGCTCTGGATTCCATTCGCTTCACCAATTCTGCTTCAAATACAGCAATCTGAGGCATGAGAAGGCTGCTATGTGAGTCATGTTTTTGTGCCTTCAAATAGAGCAATCTGAGGCATGAGAAGGCAGCAATCTCGAAACTTCAAATATTGATCTGCAACATGAAAAAACTTAGAAGTAGGTTAGGAACTTAGGAAGTTTTTTAAGTTTTTCTGAACTGCATTTTGGAACATATTTCCGGCAGAAAAATTACTGCCGGTCACCCTTGACCTGGTCAAAATTGGTCAATATTGTCAAGGCTGACTGATAATTTTTGCTTTATTACAAAAAAGTTAAATGTGACTCTAAGTCATTACAATAGCTCATTGCAAAAAATATTTAACGGCCCTGAGCTGTTACCACGTGGCAAATTCATAACGGCTCACGCCTGTTACGAGGGCCGTTACAAAAAAAATTCGTAACGGCTACAAAGCCGTTACAAAAAAAATGTAACACCTTTGCAACATGCGAGGGCCGTTACAACCCGTTTTAGTAATGTCATGGTTCTGTTTCTAATCCCAGAATTTGGTGTAGTGAGTGGATTGCAGTTTGAACACAAGACTGAGAAAGAGTTGGGGGTTGTCTATGTTATATGTTTGAGCACAAAAGCAAGGACCTGATATGCTGTTCGATTTGAGTTGCAGCTACTGTCTGGTTTGACTGCAGGTGAATGAGAGTGGTGTATGAACTATAATAGTGATACTTTTTCTGAGACGGGGCGAAAGTATCATTTTTTCCGAAACGGAGCGAAATATCACTTTTCCCGAAACAGAGTGAAAGTACCACTTTTCCCGAAACAAAGTGAAAATATCACTTTTCCCGAAACGGGATGTGAAAGTATCACTTTTTTCTGAAGCGGAAAATTAGTCGATTCATAAACCAAAATATGGTTGCATGATGTGTTATCAATTTTCGAGAATTATGCTTAAAATGAAAGTATCATTTTTCTTGAAACGGCATAAACCAAAATTTTGCTATATTAGTATTATGTATCCTTTGTGGTGGTTTGCATAATGAATATATATTTAATTTTCTAAAATTTTGCCTAAAATGATAAATACCTCCGAATTTTTCGTAAAAAACTCTAACTTTGATATTGTTGTTTGTACTTGTTGCGTAGAGTTTTTATAACCTTTCCAACGAGATAAAATTTGTAAAATTCCAAGGCACAGATTTTTAGATATGTTATATTAAAATTTTCTTTCCAATTATACCCCTGAAAAGATAGGATACACAAGGAGTTATAGTTTTTGGACTAAAAGGGAGGGACATTTTTGGTTTTCGGCCCTAACCATTTCCAATCTTGTGTCAATTGATCACTTAGATTTTACAAAAAAATGGCCATATAAAGGTCCTTCCTCGCTTCTCTCGGTCGGCCCAATTAATTTATCGTCGCTTAAAGCTTAGATGTACCTTTCACATTCTTATTTTCCTCCACGCAGAGCAATGAAGTGGTGGTTTCAATAGACATGTCTGCAGGCCCATCTGAAGTCCTGGTTATTGCTGATAAAACTTTCATATAGCAGCTGAATTATTGTCTCAGGTACTGTGAATTATAGCTAACATTATATCTCTGAATTTCTCATTTAGTTGGTACTGTGAACTTCACGCAGAATATGGTAAGTAACTTATTTTGTAACAACGTATTCGATTGAACTATGATATTAGGCATACATAAAACTTTCCGTGCATACAAAATGATAGTCCCATATTGGGTGACCTTATAAGGGGTAACCTATGGGTAGCTCAATTACCTATATACCCTTAATACAAAAATCTAGAATCAGTTTTCTAAAAAATCAAAATCAGCTTCCCTTAACATCTCTTCTTCTTCCTCCTCTAGCCGAACTCTTCCCCTCCCGCGACAAAAAAAAATTCATCACTGTGATTAATTGTAGATTCGTAAAAATTTGATTGTCGGTTAAACTGAACTACATAATGACTCGTACAAAGATAAGCAAGGACTAGGCAAACCAAATCGTCTTCTAATCCATCAATTGAAGAAGAAGAACCAATTGAAGATGAAGGTGTAGAAACTGAAAATCAACCACCAATTGAACTGAATTGAACCAACCGCATCTCCAACTCCGGAACGAGGATAAGAAAGTAAGTTTTACAAACCCAATCTCCTATTTGCTGTTTTTTATCGATTAAATGATGGTTACAGTGTTGGGTTCGACTCAAAATTAAGTTGCGTTTTTAGCCGAATTTTTCTTCACAAAAGCTTCCTGTAAGTGTATATGAACAGTTCGGCTTGAAATTTCACGAAATTTCAAGCCGAACCTAGTCCTGTAAAGAGATGCCACTGGGGTTGGCGTATTCGATAATCATAATATGTGCCAACGTAGCATTATTTATTTGAGGTTCGGCTATTAATATATACACAATATGTGCCGAACCAATACAAAATTATTAACCCGAAATGTAGATGATCGAGTTAGAAACATATTCTACTTATTCAAATAGCCGAACAATGTGTTTCAACAGTTCCGCTTACAATTTCTAAATATAAGTCGAACCTAAACATTTTTTCTTCCTTCCAGACAGATTCGGTGTAGGGTTCGGCTTTAGGACAATTCGAACCAAGCCGAACTCTGGTCTACAAGGTAGGTTCGCTCTTAATCAACACTTTCATTCTTAGCCGAACCGTTCATCCCGGACTCAATAACCTTATTGAAAAAACAGACTTTTGATGATTTTAACCTACAAAAGTGAGATACCCCGCGAACAGCCTAAATGACTACAATTCAAGGGTAACTAAATAATCTACACAAATTTTTTTCTCACTTTCCCCTTCTCCTTTTAAAAAAAAACCTAACTTTTTTTTTCTTACTCAAAATTTTTTATCTACACAAATTAATAACTAAATAATCCTAAAATTAATCACTAATCAGAATTATTTTAACTAATCATTAGTATTAACACTAATCCTAAAAGGGCAGATTTGCCATTACCAAAAATATTTGGTTGAGGGGCTTCTGATTTTGCTATTTACACTCCTTTTTTGTCTTTACTTGGTATGCCCTAAAAGATTTATGTATGCCTAAAATCATAGTTCATTCGATTTCGGGCTAGATTTTGGTGGCCATGTAGACGGGCCTCTCTTTATTCTACAGGCCCAGCTATTAAAAAAATGCCCCTAATTGGGCCCAAAAAAAAATGCCCCTAATTGACCAAAGAGGGAAAAAAAGACCAAAATTTGAGTTTATTCTGGTGTGTGACGCTACGGGTGGAAGACTAAATTTGGTGGAGCGTGGATTATACGTTCGCATGGTGTGGGCGTGAAGTATACGTTCGCACTGGTGGTGGGGCGTGGATTATACGTTCACTTTGGTGTGGGGAGATTTCAAAAAAAAAAAAAAAAAAAAAAAATGGGGCGGAGGTATAAACCTCGCCCCATTCAAAATGTTTAAAAAAGTTTTGTGGGGCGGAGGTATAAACCACGCCCCACAATAAATTAAAATAAAAAATAAAAAAAATATATGGGGCGGGGTATAAACCACGCCTGCTGTGGGCGTGGACTTTACGTCCGCCTGGTGTGGGGCGAATATTATACGTCCGCCTGGTGTGTGGCGAACACTATATCAACGCTCGACTAAAATTTGGGTTTGGTCTTTGGTCGTCGACCAAATTTAGTCTGGAAATTTGATATAGTATGGTATTTGATTTTTAGTCCGTCCCACTACGTCTCTATCTCTTCCCAAATTTTTGGTCTTGGTCGCCCACTGCGGTTGCTCTAAGGCATCTGATTGTTCTAAGATGCAACCAGTGTAATTTAAAACTGCGCCTCTCACTGAACTAAACTTCCATTACGTATGGTCCACGATATGCTATGTTGATATTAAATGGGTAGTTTTCTTGCGATCTAAATTAGAAATTCAAATATTGAATCCAATTATCTTAGATATAATATGTTCAGGCATTTGATTCCATTTTAGCCCGACTGGCTCATGAAGTTTTTTTAATCAATTGTTAAGTTTGATTCTTCTTGTCTCTTAAGCACAGTATATTATATACACAAATAAATAGGAAAAATAATACTGCTTGCTGAGGAGGAAACCGTCATGAAAGAAGCTTACAAATAATTGATCAAAAAAAAAGAAGCTTACAAATAAATTAAATATTATTGAGTTCATGTTATGCCGTGGCCAACTGGTAGATGCCATACAAAATGGATACAATAATATACTTGTGCACCATGGCATTGACTCCCGTGAATGCCTATAAATAGATAGAGTTATATTTTCCATAGGAATATAGGATATACAAACTCAGTCCAAGAAACTGAAATCAAATATGGCCAAAGCAGCTCATCTAAGTTTGTCTCCTTTTCTCATTGGATTACTGTTGGTTTTGGTTGTTTCAGACATAGCGTAAGTTACTAGATATTTGGTTCATGTATTTTTTTTCCCCTTCTTCTTAAATCAGTTTTTCTCTTTGTTTTTTCTTTTTGTTGATATTTGAAACGCTAGCTAATACGAGCATTCTACGGCTTCTAATGATATGCAGATACGTCAGTGGTCAGTGTGATGTGGGGAAGCGCGTGGGGTTGGTTGGGTCACTTGGTTGCAATGTTGATTGTGATAATATTTGCAGAAACGCAAGCGATTTTTTAGTCAGTCACACTTCATGTGAATATGTTGGTAACCCCCTAGGTTACCCCGTCCATTATTGCGTATGTTGCAGGTAAGTATATGAACGGAAATTGCTTGTACCGATGTGATCAGCTTGGGTCGGCATTACTTTCTCGTTTCGTTGTACTAATGAGTTCCATGAGAACTCATTTTTTTTTTGCATAATTTTCTGAATTGTTGATCTTTTATGATCATCTGTTTGTAATATTTGTTTGTATCGCTGGTCGTTTTACCAAGCTTGTGTGTGTTACTGGTGGTGTTTGTATTCAATGCAAAAAAGTTTATGTTGTTTGAATTTTAATAAAATTTGCAGGTAGACATCCTTGTGAAACCGAAACTCAAAAATTTCCTACAATTTGTTGAAATATTTCCTTATTTTTATTTTTTATTTTCTGTTGGTTTAACTTTATTTTGATTGGTTAAGATATGTGACTAGGATTTATCACATCCTCATATGAACCTCTAAAACTAGAGGTTGGACTTGAGGATGTGGTAATAACTAACTCACCACGTCATCCTCACACCCTCCTTCGCTCCTTTGGAGAAGTTTTTTCATAAAAAGTACAAAAATCCTATGTGGCCTATAATATAGGAATTTGAGAAACTCCAGTTGGAGATGCTGTAATGTAGCTTTCTCCTTATTCCATTGCGAGGAATTCGACCTTTTTTTTAGAATTCTTTTACCCTCTTTAAGTATCACCGTAAACTCACTTCATAAAATATAGTTCCTCGACAAGAAATAGAACTAGTGTTTTGACAGGGATTGTTTCAAGATCAATATTTGCCGACGCAAAGATAATTAAATTTAAAATAAAAGAAACGGTCCGCGAGTTATCACCCCAAAGGTGTCACTATTCATCCACAAAAAACCCATCAAAACAAAAGTAACACAAAAACCCCAACAAAACAAAAATAATTCGCGGTTGATGAAACCAAATTTTGGTTTCATCATAAAATTTGATGAAACCCCAAAGAATTTGATGAAACCAAATTTTGGTTTCATCATAAAATTTGATGAAACCAATTTTGAAAATTGGGGTTTTTGTATCAATTTTTTTAAATTTGGGGTTTTTTTTATCAATTTTGTTTAAGATGGAGTTTTAATGGATCCCAACATTTGAGTGGGGTTTTTGTACCAGAAGTTTGGTCACCTTGGGTTTTTATGACTAGTTTTGTAAAAGAAATAATAATGCTGAAGAATGACAGTTGCACATGGTGAGTCTTTTCGATCAATGGTGAAATGGTCAATTTAAAACGAGGGAAAAATTGGTCATTTTACAAAAATGGTCATCCTAGTCCAAGAAAAAGATTAGGTTTTTGTGAAGCAAATTGTTTATGCTTCTAAGTTCTCAGATTAATTTTTGATTTGTATTTAAACAAGCTACATTTCAGAACGAATTTTAGAAGCAAAAAATTATATTTTCTGTAGAATTATAGTTTGGCGTTTGGATACAAATCTGTTTCTGACTTCTGACTTCTAGAAGTCGTTTTAAAATTTTACACCCAAATTAATTTCTTGTTTTCTAACTTCTAGAAGTTGAAAAGCGTACTTCTGGATGAGTATCCAAACACGCTGAATAACATCTAACTTTTAGAAAACAACTTCTCTTTCTGGAAAAGCATGAACACTCTTACTTCTGATTGCCAAACAACCTAGAAGCAAATCGGTTCATCTTCTAGCTTCTGGATTTAAATTCCGTAAAAACAAAAGCACTTTTGCTTGTAATTTGGATACACCCTCGTATAATTTTAGTTTTTCAACGCATCAAGATCCACTCCAGCACGTAGGCGATTGACATGCAAGGAGTCGTGCCAGTGCAATTGCATGACCTCGTTTTGTAAGGATTTGGTTGAGGTATTCGGCCTCGTTTTGGGAACCAGGTTGTTATTAACACCATTTTCTTTTATCAATATATCTTAACATTTTTACTTCGATCACATTTAGTGTTGCCAAAGTGTTGGCAGCAGTGATATTTGTTAACTTCGATCACATTAAGTGTTTAGCACAATCCAAGGGGAAACGAATTCAGCTATGCACCTGTTGGGGACTTGAGAAATCTCAAGGAATTAATAAACTACTATATCAGAAAATAGCCGACCGGAAAGATGCTTTGCGTTTACCTAATTACCTCCTTTGAAAAAATAGCAAATCTACATCATCTTCTTTTAGAATTGATAATTAACTTCTTCATCATTCAACAATTTACATCAGATTTATATAATCTAGTTCACACTGCTGGGATTTTAAATGGCGTCAGATGTGATTCTTTCTGTCGCTTAGGCGCAGTATATTATATACTGAAATAAATATGAAAAATAATACGTGTTAGGCCGGAAACTGCCATGAAAGGAGCTTTATATATTAAATATCATTTCATTATCAGAGTTCATGTCATGGACAACTGGTAGATGCTATACATAATGCATACAATATACTTGTGCACCATGGCATTGACTTACGCATGCCTATAAATAGAGAGAGTTATATCCCGATCCATAATCAGATATCAACTACTCAATCCAACCACAATTCAAATCATGGCAAAAGCAGCTAATCTATGTTTGTGTTTTCTCATTGGAGTTGTCTTCTTGGTTTTAGTAGTTGAAGCGTAAGTTATATATAACTAGTTATTCTGTTCATGTTGTCTTTTCTTTTCTTTTTCTTTTCCTGTATTTTCTTTTATTTTGTTGATATTTGAAACACTAATACGAGCATATATACGTACAGATACGACCCTGTTGAATTTGCAAGGTGCGATTGGAAGGATACGGTAGTTCCGACCGCGCAGGGATGTGATCAGTGTGATTCTAAATGTATAAATGCAAACTCGTTTTTAGTCAGTCACACTGTATGCGACGATCGTTATTATGAAGGTTTTGTCTACTGCATATGTTGCAAGGGAAGGATATAAACGTATGACAACTTGGCTAGGGCCGTAGCAAGCTATAGGGTGGGCATGTCACCGATTATGTATCTTACTTTGTCGTTTCTTTGTAATAATAAGTTCCATGAACACGTTTTTGCTTAGTTAATCATCAGTTCGATCATATCTTTGGCTACTGATCAATTGTTGATTTTTTATTTTGTTTGTACTCCCTCCGTTCTTTTTTAATAGGCTGATTTTGTTTTTTGAGAAAATTAAGGAAATTAAGAGAGCCAATCATTGAAAGTGGTCCTCATGACACTTGTCAATAAAAGAAGTGAAGTGAAATGGTCTCCATAACACTTGTTAGCAATATAGGTAAAGTGAAATGGTCCCATGACACTTGTCATCAAAAGAAGTTAAGAGAAAAATGGTCCCAGAAAAATAAACTAACATTTGACTTTCCCAATTAGGAAACTGGCCTATTTTTTTGTAACATTTATTTATAGAAACCAGCCTATTATTTAAGAACGGAGGGAAAAGTTTTTTTGTATCATTGGTTCTTTTATCATCAAAATGTTTGTTTGTATTGCAAAATGTTTGTGTTGTTTGATTTTTAATTATCAGAAAAATAATAAACTTTCACAAGTCGCAACCGATTAAACCTTCAAGAAAATGCAATTGTAGAAATGCTAGAAAACACATGATCAATGCGCAAGTTATTTAATAAGTATGGAGGAATTATAAAAGAAAACAGAAAATTGAGATAGAGATTTAACGACCTATTATCGACCTACATCCACATACAAACCCTAGAAGGTGAAACTGTATTGTGACAAGAGTAGTCATGGAATCGAGATTTCTATGTATTGATTGATGTATCAATTACAATGAAGCACTGCTTCTTATATACAGGCTATACAATACTAAAAAGGGAAACAAGTATATTACAGAATATGAAGAAAACTAAGAAACTAATATACTGAATATCTTCAGTATATCCTAGAGTAATGAAAATGAAACTAATATATACTAAATATCTTTAGTATATCCTAGAGTAATGAAAATGAATGTGCAAAGATATGCACATTACTCTAGAATGACAACATGATTCGTAACACACACACCCCCCCCTCTCAAACTCAAGATGGTCTACAACACATATTGAGTTTGGAACTTAGAAATTGAAGTCCTTTAGAGGATGTGTTTTCGTGAACAAATCCGCAACTGAATTCTCAAGCATAACGCAACTCAATAGTCTGTTTCTTGTAATGATGTCTAACAAAGTGACAATCAATTTCAATGTGTTTTGTTCGTTCACGAAAGACACCATTGTCTGCTATATGAATAGCAGCCTTGTTATCATAAAATAATGGAGTAGGCCCTGAAAGATGAACTCCCATGTCACCAAGAAGCCAACGTAGCCAGACAATCTCCGATGTAGTATGAGCTAAAGCTCGATATTCTGCCTCAGCACTTGAACGAGAAACAATAGATTGTTTCTTACTACGCCAGGAAATTAGAGAATTACCAAGGAACATACAATATCCGGAGTTGATCGGCGATCGCTTACATCACCACCAATCGAATCGGAATATGCCTTCAGTTTTAAATCAGATGTTGAAGAAAAATGTAGTCCTTGATGTAACGTACCTTTGAGATAACGCAGGATTCGAAGAACAGCTGCATAATGTGTCGAACGTGGAGATGACATAAATTGACTCACAACATGTGCTGCATGGCTAATATCTGGACGTGTGATAGTCAAATAATTAAGACTACCCACTAGTTGTCGATACAACGTAGAATTAGATAAAATCTTCCCATCTGTTGGATTATACTTAACAGTTACCTCAAGAGGAGTATCAACTGTTTTATTATCAGTCAATCTTGCACGATGAATAATGTCGGTAGCATACTTCACTTGAGATACAAAATATCCTTTAGAGGATCGAACAACTTCAATACCGAGAAAATATCTTAGATGGCCAAGATCTTTTATTTGAAAAGACATACTTAACTGTGATTTCAGAGCATTGATTCCTTCCAAATCACTCCCAGTAATAACCATGTCATCAACGTAGAGAAGAAGAAGAACAATCCCTTTATCGACCTTTTAAGGAACATGGCGAGTCATATGCACTTTGAGTGAATCCATATTGAGTAACAAAGACTTGCTGAACTTCTCAAACCAAGCACGAGGTGCTTGTTTGAGACCATATAACGCTTCGGCGAAGCTTACAGACTTGATTTGGGAATGAGGCAATCCTGGAGGTGGCTGCATGTATACTTCTTCTTGAAGGTCTCCGTGAAGGAAGGCATTTGTAACATCCAGTTGGTGAGATCCCATCCACGAGCAACACAACGACAAGAAGGTGCTGAATCAAGATATACGAGCCTCATGGTGCAAATGTTTCCTCATAATCAATACCATATTCACAGTATAACCTTTGCAACAAGGCGAGATTTATAGCGTTCCGATCGATCCATCGGCTCTTGTCTTAATCTTATAAACCCATCGTGCATACTACTCGATTTTCCGGTGGTAAATCTACCATGTCAAATGTTCCAGCTTCACAAGAGCAATTAATTCTTCCTTCATTGAGTGTTGCCATTACGGAATTGGTTGATACTTCCCACAACTCTTAGGTTCATACAAGGGTAAAATAGTTGAGAGATAACAATGATAGTCGTAATACTTAGTCAGGACGCCTTTTCTCGAGGAGCTAAAGTAATCTCTTCGGTGCGGGATCCTGTTCGGAGAAGCAATGTCGGGATGAGGCATAGAGTGATTCGAAGAGGATTCGGGCACATCTGGAGTATCAGGAGTGGAGGATTGATAACTTTACTGGTTGTATCTGTCTCTGAATATGGGTGTCGAGATGGATTCTAATGGAAGAGACTCAATATCAAAAGGATCTTAATACGAGAAATTTTCAGATGACTTACTTCTTGGAAGGGAAAAGTATGGTATTTTCTCCCAAAATGTTACATGACGAGAGACACGAAGTCTTTGACTTGCTGGATCATAACAACGATACCATTTTTGTTCTATCCCGTATCCTAAAAATACACATATTGAGTTCTTTTTACTGAGTTTGTTACGTTCTCTTTCTGGAAGAAGAACAAAACAGGTTGAACCAAAAACACGAAGCTCTGAATAATTAGGTATTTCTCCATAAAGACGTTCATATGGAGATATACCACCTATAACAACTGTTGGGATACGATTTATTGTGTACACAGCGAAGGGCAGAACTCCCCGAAATTAGAGGGAACTGTGCGAGAAAGTGGCGAGTTCTAGCGGTTTCTACTATGTGACGATGTTTGCTTTCTGCAACACCGTTTTGTTCAGGGGTTTCTGTGCAAGATAATTGAAGAAAATTACCCTCGGACTTGAGAAATTCTTTAAATGGATTTGATATATATTCCCCCCTTGATCGTAGCGGAAGGTTTTAATAGTTTTTGTAAAGCTGGGTTTTGACCATGGTAGAGAACTCAAAATATTTTTAAAAATCGACCTTGAACTGAACAAATATATCCATGTATACCTTGTGTAGTCATCGATAAAGATCACATAATATAAAGCCCCTCCTTTGGAAACAATACGTGATTTTCCCCAACCATCGGAATGAACAAGATCAAATGGTGCAGTGGAAAAAGTGGTACTGCTATTAAAAGGTAGTGCCGGTTGTTTAGCTAGCTTACAAGTAATGCAGCAAAGGTTCTTTATCTAGTTGGGTTGATCCTACTGAGACCTTTATTAATCATGTATCTAAGACGAGGGAATGAAATATGACCTAACCTAGAATGCCAAGACATAAATAGGAAGTGGTGGATGGTGGTGTAGAGGTGAAAAGCAATGAATCTTGGTTTTTGGATTGTGGAGGGATAATGAGCATCTCCAGGAGGTATAGTCGACCCACTCTCTGGCCTATCCCAACTAGCTTCTCCGTCCTTGGATCCTTTACACTACACCATTTTTAAGGGATTTGCAACTTAGATTTGCAAATCGGCACAAAGTCCGTTAGAAATTTCTATTGCTAATCCCGTTGCTAATTTTTAACGGCTAGTATCTGTTGCGAATTTTGTAACCTCGCCCAGGAAGGTTGCGAAGATTGCAACCTACGCTTTGTTTAAGCGTGTGAAGCGCGTGTGCGGTCGGAACACTAGAGGCGATAAACACGCCTGATCAAACTTTGGTCAAGAGTTCTTCTTTTTCCACCCTTAATCCCAATCTTGCCTTATCATTCCCTTAATCCATTTCGTTCTTCATTTTTTCTCCGCCACAAGCACAGACTCTCTGTCGACTCAGTCTCCCCTCTCCTCTCCATCTCCATCTCGATCTGCTCAGATGAGATCTTTATTCTCTTCCCAATATCTGAACTCTATCATCGTGTAGAACTCTATCATCAGGTATAATCTTTGAAATATTTTTAGGGTTTCTGATTTTGATATCTAGGGTTTGAGTTCGATTTTTGGGGTTCAAAGACTTTGATTTCTAGGATTTAGAGATTTTTCTTTAAGTTTATCGAATCCTGGGTTCAGTTTCTCCCCAATTATTTCATTTCTTCCGTTCTCCCCTTTTCTCTTTGCTGCTGCTGCTGATTTTCATGGCGATGAGAAATTAGAACAAGGGAAATTATTATTTGTTGATCTCGGTGATGGATGAGAAGAAACAATAGAGAAATGGGTTTCTGATGTTCTTGAGAGAAGACGATGGAGAAATTCAGGGCGAGATGGAACTTGAGTATGAGTGGGTTCTTGAAATTAGATAGGTTCAGAGATGAAGAACAAGGGTTTGAAGAGTTTGTCAAGAATTAAAACATGGGTCTATGTTGGAATCGTTGTTAGAGAGAAAGAATGATGATGGCTGCTAATGGAATTTACAAAAGAAGGAATTTAGGGTTTGATTGGGTTTCTTTGGAAATGAGTATGGTGGTTTAATTCATGAGCTAATTAGATGGGTGTTGGCCATGGATTCATCACAGTGCGATTGACATCGAGATGACAAGGAAGAAGAACGAGATTCCGTGAATATGTGGAATGGTGGAAAAGAGCTTACTTGTGATGATTCGTTGCCGAGGAGGAAGAATTGGAAAACGGGTTGAAGGAAGATTCAGCTAGAGTTGCGATTGGTGCATTTTGATGGACTGCTTTGTTGGTGACTGGGCCTAAGTTTAAAAAAGATTGAGGGAGATTTGCAGTTTCTTGGTGATGGCAATTGAATGATGGAGCTGAATCAATGGAAGTGACAGGGTGGTACAAACATGATGTGTGCAGAGATTGAGCTGAAATAATGGGTGCTGTTTTAGTGGATATGATAAGCTGAACCACGGATGTTGAGTGTGCTTGAACTTGTGAAGCCGCAATGTAGGACATAAAGATGCAGTGCAGAAATTGAGCTGAGCCATATGGAATGGATGCGCAGGTTATATTGCGGTGAAGGTGGTATGAGGAGATGATGTTGTTACTCGAAGAATGCTCAAGGATGAGTCTCGCAATGGTTTAGTGAATATGAAAATGTGTCCTCAGTCTTTGGCTTGAGCAGTGTGAGCTAATGTGAATGGCTGAGAAGTTAGATGAATGCTAGGAGAATTTATGAGTAACTAAACAACGGCAAAAATCGTGCGAAAAACGGAGGCAGAAACGGTGAGATGATTTATTTTTGCCATTAAATTACAAACTTCAATTCTTTTATGAACTCTTTGGTCCACATGTCATAGTTGTCTATAATGCACTTGGATGGAAGAGGAGGATGTCTTTGGATTCATCGTAAGTATAGCTACTCTATTTCACAAACCCTTTTACCGTATTTCTATTAATATTGGAAGTTGAGAAACTATGTGCGGTGCAATTGATAATTTTGTAAGATGTCAAATTAACGATGTCTAACTTGTCTCGGGTTTCAAGCAACCGGTGACGGTTCGGGATCCAAATGGAAGAGAAATTGAATCACGCCTTCATCGGTCCAGTGCTTCTTTGAACATAGAAACTATCATGTCAAGGCATACTTGGGAAAATCGCCAAGTGATACGCCCAAGTATTGGCTTGCATTTTCAGCATCTGTACCTCCTCTTGGTTTCAGCACCTACACTATTTCTGGAACAAAAACAGGAGGTTTGTTGATCAAGTTGTCATTTCATGAATTTCAAGATGAGAATAGAATATCCCTAATGTGAAATTGCAGGTGCTAGTTTGTCCAAGTCAACAGTTCATGGATCAAAAAGAAATGGACATGGAACTCTAGAAGTTGGGAAAGGTAATTTGAAGCTTACCTATGATGTCCATCAAGGAAAACTTACTCAGTATATCAATAGAAGAAGCTTGGTATGCACCGACATGTAGGATGTACTATTTTGTTCCATAATCTCCACATTTTCTTACATTTATCTACGTTGTTAAGGTCAGCTCTATGCAACAAGCCTTATAGCTTTTATATACCTAAGTTATGACCACGTGATAGTCAAGACCCTCAAGTGACTCTACTTAAATAATGCAGCATTCCTCTTGAGTTTTAGTTGTTTCGTTCTCCGGTTTTAATTTTCATAAATTTTTTGATTTTGTACAGTTATGCCTGACAATTTTACTGATTTTTTTTTTCTTGGTGAAAGCATCTGGAGCATATGTATTTCATCCTAATGGTACATTTCCACTTAGATCTGGCTCAAAGGTATACATATAATTTGCCTACGAATCCAGGAATTCCCATTCATCAATATAGTAATCGCCGGGTTCATCAATAAGTCCATATAGTTCACTCTTGCATAAAAAAAATAGTGTCTGAAATCTCAACTCTATTCAATTTTTTGTCACTGTCAGGTTCCTGTGATTGTTTTACGAGGACTGGTGTTAGATGTAGTACACCAACAGGTTAATGAATGGATACATCAGGTATTTCGCAATGTACCAGTACTAGCTCAAAAATGTGAGGTGAGGGTTTAATCCAAATGAAAGCATTTTGCAGATCACAAGAGTGTACAAGGGAAAGGAACATGATGAAGTGGAACTGATGCTCCATAGGTTTGTTTTTCAATTTCCATTTTATTTATTATCCTCACGAATTACCGTTTCGTTTATAAAGTGCAAGAACCGTCGGATGTGCAACGTTTGTTAATTAAAGTTTCTTTGACGCGTACCATGCCTTTCCTTAAAATGTTTTGTAGGAGGTTGGTTCATGATGATTCTGTGAGGGGGTTAATTGTAAGCACAAATCTCGTATAACTGGATGTGCAATCGAGACGCAATTCTTTCAGAAGTGCAAAGCACGATACCTTGTTTGTTCCGAAGGTGGCCTATATAAACGACATTCTCAATTAGATATGTAACATTAGTGTGTTTTACGTACTTTGAGCAAATTTTGTTTAGGGATATAATTCACTTACCACTCTTCCCACTGTCTGTGTGTTGAAGACATCGAGGTTTTCTTTCTGAAATCTTTTTTAACTATCAGAACTGCTGTTGAGACCTATCTATGCTTAAATTTTCCCGTAACGTTATTTAAACTGTAGTTCATGATGGCTTTTGAGTATCTCCTCACTTGTATGTTTTGAGATTTCAGAACGCTTTCACCCATGGATTCATTTTCATCTGATTTTGGGGTTCATGTTGAGACTTGCATGGAAGATCCACATGTGATAGATATGGGATCACAGGTAAGGATATAGTTACTTCCTGATTATGGATGTCTTTATCGATGACACATCATGCACCATTGAACTTATTACTTTCGTCCATTATAGCTGTGGTCTGTTGTAGTTTCCACTGGCCTAGGGAATTATCAATTGAATGAAAGCTACAAAACAAATTGATGCATATAATTTTCAGTATATATGATTACTATTGTAAATTTAACATGTTAAGACTGCTATCGTAACTAGTATGTACAAATCCTAATATTCACTGATTTTAATTTTGAAGGATGAACTTGGTGCTTCTTTGGAGGAAGGTTAATTGAATGTACAGTCCTAATATTCACTTGATGCTTTGTTCGCAGGTTAATTGAATGATGCTCTGTTGTGAGATCAGAAAGGTTGGAGAACAGAGCAGCAAAGCAGCGGCCATTAGGTCCCTTAGCAAAATGCAAGATTTGTAAGTTATAATGTAGTATCTCCTTATAGAGATTTAAGTTAGAAGAACTTAGAATTTTGAGAACTTTATACAAACTGAACTTAGGAACTAAGTATGTTTATGTGTATGTCCATTAAATGAATGACATAGTTAAATATCAAATACTCATACTTGTTAACTTCAATTGAGGAATTCTTTTTTCATAATGGTAAATGTTGAATTGAAAGTGTAAAAGTTTGTATATCTGTGGAATGATGAATATAGGGAACTGGGTAACTGCAGTGGGGTAAATGTGGGGGAATGGATTTTGACCAGGTCAATGAAGACCTGACCTTTTTTTTCTCGTTGCAAAAGCTTAGCAACGTCGATGTTCTGTTGCTAAATTAGAACCAGGGAACCAATAAATTAGAACCAACCTTAGTTCGGGTAGGGGTATTCCAGCAATTAGAAATGTCAGTAGCAACGGCAGACCTTGGTTGCGAATAGACAAAGTCACAATGGCACGGTACGATGCTAATATCCGTTCTTGACCAAGAATCGCAGCGGAGCTTATGTCATTCGAAAACGCGCACACCGTGTTTTGAAACGTCAACCTGCCGTTGCGACCCCGGTCAGCAACGTCCAGGCTCCGTTGCTAATTCCTAAAAATGGTGTAGTGGTATAACACAACCAGAAGGAAATAAGTTAATTTTAAAACCTTGATCACATAGTTGACCAATAGAGATAAGATTCATGGTAATCTTAGGAACTAGAAGTACATCAGGGATACACAATTTTTTGGAAGATTTAACCAGTCCAATGTGACTTGTAGTTAATTCAGACCCATCGGCAGTATGGATTTTAGGAGTTATTATTGGATGCAAACTCTCAAAGAATTGAGGATTAAGCGTCATATGGTTGGAAGCACCTGAGTCGAGAAACCATCCAGTTGAGAAAATACCTGTAGGAATTGTTGCAGAAGTTATTGTGGGATTATTACCAATTGATATAGCTTGTTTAATCATCGCTTGAATATCAGCTAGAGACGGTTCATGTTTCTTTTCTATCTTAGATGAGATACGTGTTGTCTTCAATCTTGTTGGTGTATTTGTATTGAGGTTCCTCCTCTTTTCACGCATGTTTCGGAGGTTGGTGATGTGCGGTTGTTCACGGTATGTCCAAACTCCTTGCGGTGAGTTACATTGATACGGAAACACGGCTTGTGATATTGATGACTTTTTCTGGAGATTATGGTTTGGTCCATCAAACTTGGTGGTGATAGGTTGAGAGTCTTCTCGAGACATGGTGGATGAAAAAGGATATCACGGGTAGAAAAAAAAGATCAAGGATGGGTACACAGGAATGATGTGGAAGGTTTCAAATTTTGATAAGAAATCTGACTATTGGTTGTTTGCAGCGGAAGGTTGGATCTTGTTTGGCTCTGATACCATGACAAGAGTAGTCATGGAATCGAGATTTCTATGTATTGATTGATGTATCAATTACAATGAAGCACTGCTTCTTATATACAGGCTATACAATACTAAAAGGGAAACAAGTATATTACAGAATATGTAGAAAACTAAGAAACTAATATATACTGAATATCTTCAGTATATCCTAGAGTAATGAAAATGAAATTAATATATACTAAATATCTTTAGTATATCCTAGAGTAATGAAAATGAATGTGCAAAGATATGCACATTACTCTAGAATGACAACATGATTCTTAACATATTGATCTCCAGAATTATATGAAACTGGGACGACTTTACAATTACATTTTTACCCTTATTTATAGAGTTACGGACATTCTAAACCCCAATTATTAAGAAGATAATAGCAAACTCGTACGAACACCTCATGGTCTTCTATTCATGGTCACTTAATTGGACTTCTTGTATATGTGTTGTATTCTAATATTACTCATTATTTTGGACCTGGAAAAATGAGGTTCCTATAATCTTGATATCTTTCCCAACGGATTCTACATCCTTGGATAAATGGATATATAAGGCATATTGATATTCAATAAGAAATTTTTTTTTCTTAAGTAGAAAAGTTAAAAACCGGTTTGGGAACATAATTTTAGAATAGTTACTTTTTGTGAAGAGGTTGCCCTTAAGAAGTACTAACTTTTTTGTCTAAATTAATTTTAAAAATCAAAAGTTACGTTCTTATAGCATATTTAGGTAACACTTTAGAAATTACTATTTGATTTCTGAAAGCAAAAAAAAGTCCAAAGTTCGTTTGGGAACACAGTTTCTGAATAACTTCTTGTTTGTGGGTGAAAACTGTTTCTGCTGATTTTGGTAATTTTGGGTGGGTGGATGAGAAATGAGTCTAGACCCTAAACAATGCACTCCACATGAGTACTTTTGATTCGAGAGATCAATCTGTACAATCCTAGACTAAACCAAGAAATGGCCGTTCCAGGCTTGCTTCGGTCATAAAGTGAAGGAGAATGGTTGGTCTTAGGGAGGGAAGCGAAGAAAGTGTTAAGACCAGAATCGTTGATTCTGAAGGTGTTGTTATTTATGACTTGTATCAAAAAGTAGAACTTGCTATCAGAATGGAAAGCTACCAGGTGATTTCTGGATACTGTATTGTTGCCGATCCAAAACTTATTGTTTGGTGAAAATAGGTGAAGCCTATTTATACAAGTCATATTGAAACGTACCCTAGTCTCGTAGGAAGTGGAAACGATTGAGTAGTGGAGGAATAGAGTAACATGTAACCGTTAGACGTTATGCTTCGATGATAAGGGAAGTGAACTCGTGTAAACGTCAGTCATTACGCCCGTGATGAAGGTAATGAATTGTTTACACCGTTACTTTTCACCACCACTAATTGTCCTACTTCATGACACTTCCTAGTAACGCAGGCGCATTGCACGCACGCACGTCGAACCGCCAGACCAATACCCCGTAGTATTCCCCGCCTGTGACATGTTTGATGTCTCGAGTGTTTTCGTGGAAAACGTGGTAGCAGGTTGCTATGTGTGGCAAGTCAAAGTCAAGAGACTTTGCCATAGGAAAATAGCATGTGATGCTTATTAGGCTTGCCTTGGCTCGGGCCGCCTAAAACTTGCCACAAGTCCGTCGGTTTGGTGGCGAACTTGAATGGTCGAGATTACATATTATGAGGAAGGGTAGCCATTGATTATGGCCACATCTTTGTTTTGTAGCAAAGTGGAGCCATTAGCATAGTGGCGCCTGGAGTAGACGTGGCGTAGCGGGTTGCCCGGGGCTTGCCGCAAGTCTGTCAGTTCAGTGGCGAACTTGGATGGATGACATTGCATCTCATGAGGGAGGGTAGCCGTTGATTATGGATACCTTGTGTTGGCGCCTGATAATGGCACATGGGCATTTTGGTATACGCCAGTGGTAATGTAGTATGGTTGCCATGGCTTGTGCATGCCAGTGGCACGGTGGTGCAAGTGGCGCTTGGCGTAGCCATGGCCACTAGATTTAGGCGGCTGGTCGTCTAAAACTTGCCACAATTCTGTCAGGACAGTGGCGAACTTGGATGGTTGAGATTGTATCTCATGAGGAAGGATGGCCATTGATTATGGTCATATCTCGTTGTATAGAAAAGTGGCGCCATTGGCATAGCGGCATGCCAGTGGCGTGGCCGTGGTGTTGTGGTGTGGCTCTGTGGCCTTGTAGCATGGCCACAACTTAGGATTTGGCTTCGTGGCCAAAGTTAGGGATTAGCGGCGTGGCCAAGGCTAGAATTTGGCGTCGTGGCAAAAGTTTGGGCTTGGCGGCGTGGCCAAGGTTAGACTTTGGCGTCGTGGCCAAAGTTAGGCTCTTGCGAAGGTTAGGTTTTGGCGTCGTGGCCAAAGTTAGGGCTTGGCGGCGTGGCCAAGGCTAGGGTTTGGCGCCTTGCTAAAATTAGGGCTTGGAGGGCGTGGTCAAGGCAAGGATTTGGCGCCGTGATAAAATTAGGTCTTGGCGGCGTGGCCAAGGCTTGGATTTGGAGCCGTGTAAGAATTAGGGCTTGGCGGCGTGGCTAAGGCCAAAGTGGCATGCTACGCGGCAGAGTGGCATGTTGGCGTGTCGATTAATATGTTGTTGTGGTGAGGCGCGTTTGGCTTGCCAGTTAGTATGGTGGCGCAGCAGGGTGCGTTTGGCCTTTAATGTATGGTGGCAAGTTTAGAGCGACTTAATTGGCCAAGGAAAGGGGCCGGCCAAACATAAGGCGCGACTACACTTCTGGTGAGAGTGTGGCGGCTTTAGAGCGACCTGATTGGTCGATGGGAAGTGGGGCCGACAAGTATGGGCCCAGCCACAACTTATGTGCGTGTGGCTAATTTGAGGCGACGCGATTAGTCGAGATAAATAGGGCCGGTTTAGGAAGGGGCGTGGCCAATGGAAAGTGGCGCGGTTGGCCTAAGGGCATGGCCACGCCTCCGCCTTCACTCTGCGCTCCCATTTTCGATTACGACAAGGTTTTGTACCTGCTAATCCATGGCGGATTAATTACCTAGTTTGCCTAGGTTTAATTTCGACAAGCAAGGTCTGATATACTGCGTGAGGCGCAAAACCCTAACTTCCGCAAGTTAATCAGGGAAATTGATTGAATTCTATGTGTTGACACAGAGTTCTTTTAAGTTCATTGCCAGAGAGCAGCATGCTTTTTCTGATTGAATGCCTTATTCAAAGACCCTATCCTTGATATTTGGAAATTCGTGTTACTCTGCTGCGAGTGAACACAAATCTTCATGCCATATCAACATTAAGGGTTCAGCCGGATAACATAGCATATAAGGCATTCAAAGGAACATATATTAAGTGAATATAGGCGAGGCGCCGAAATTTACAGAACATCTGGGATGATTGCTACATTCGCCAGTCTGGATAAATTTCATGTAAGTATATTAAACGGATCAATAAATATGCTGGTGGAGAGGTTAGCACTCACGGCACCGTTTCCTTACAAAGTGACGTCACATCAGATGAAAGGTTTTACGATTTCAACCCTAAGCTAAAAACCACCATCAACACTTCTATAAGAGAAAAATTTAGATTTCTGTGAAACAAGTTGTTTTTGCTACTAAGTTCTCAGACTAATTTCTGATCTATATTTAAACAGGCTATAAACATAATAATATTTTGCAGAATAGTACTTTTAACATATAACTTTTGAAAAAGCATGAACACTTCTACTTCTGATTGCTAAACAACCCAAAAGCAAATTATTTTTTCTTCTGGATTTGAATTTTGTAATAACAAAAGCATTTAACATGGAGACACCCTCGTACAATTGGCATGCAAGCGGCATGGCAGCTATCAGGAATAATGGTTGTCGTGCCAGCGCAATTGACATGCCCTCTCGGGCTCAACCCTATGGTGAAAATGTACTTGACCGTTTGAGCATTGGGGCTGGTAGTGGTCCATCAAGACCATCACTGTCTTTTGCCACTACCACAAAAATAAAATAAAATAAAAAGGTGCACTTCGTCTAAAGGAGAGAAGATTCACAAAAGAAAGGGGGATTGAGTTGACTAGACCGGACCATACCAATAAATGTCTAAAACCCTAATTAATAGGTTGGAAGGAGCAATATCTGAATCAACAATGGAATCAACCACCAAAAAGTTTGCTGCATGTTTTAGCGTTGGATAGACGGAATTTAGTTAATTCTGAACTTGTTTTATCAGTTGTAGAGGATATAATGTTGTTGGGAGTCTCTCATATCTATGGTGATGTCCCGGAGATAAAAGCAACCAACATTTAGATTTTCTCAAGAAGGGGGATTGATGTAGAACATCTCTACATAGATTCTTTTTAATTTGTTAGTTAAGTTTAGCTTTATCTGTTTTAGAGTTTTCCTATTTTTAGACTCTTGATCATACTTATATAACAAGTTTATTTCGGTCTTGTAGAACACATTAATTATTATCAAGTTTATTAAACAAACTCTGTTTCAGAGCATTCTATCTTCTTTTTCCTATATTTTCATCTGTTTTCTCATCATTTTCTTCCCTTCTCATCAACTTCAATCTCCGTATTGCATTCTTCTAGCTGGTTCGCCATCAGTTCCTCATATCTCTGGTGATGTCCCGGATATAAGGACAACCAACAATTAGATTTTCTCTTGTATTTTTTTTGAATTCACAATTTCTCTTGTTTTTAATAGAAGGCTATTATTGGGGCATCACATTCCATTAGAAGGGCTTCACTTGGATTCTTAGTGTCCAAAAAAGTGGTTATGGGATATCCTAACACCAAAGAAAAATGTCTAGATTACCCTTGAACTAAAATAAAAACTTAAAAGCCTATTCTAATTCAAGAAAAAAACTGCTCTTCATCTTTCTTCTCTTCCTCTCCTCCATAGTAACTTCAATTTCAATTCAATTCAACTTCAGTTACGTTTCTGCTGATGTTACGTCTGGGTTCGGGTTGATTGCAACCGTAAAATAGGATTTGCATGTAGTCTTACGTCTAGGTTTTGTTTGAATCAAGCCGTAAAATGTAGTTTTACGTCTAGGTTTAGTTTTAATCAAACTGTAAAATGTAGTCTTACATCTAGGTTAGTTTACTGAATTTGTCTTTTTTAAACCTAGCCATAATTATCAGGTTTACAGTTTGTTTTTCGATCAACCTAGACGTAATTCTTCCTGTATGTTTGAAAAATTTCAGATTTTGGTTTACATCTAGGTTTGTTCACTACATTTTCCAGACATTTTGGTTTACGTCTAGGTTCGAAGATCCACGAAACCAATCGTAAGTAGAATTCCCAGCCGTAAGATCTTTATTTCCAATCGTAGGAACAAAACTTAAGACACAGGAACAATTACAGTTGGAAAGTAAAAAACCGATCCCGACCGTAATTCGAGTTATGGTTTGGAATTATGAAAAAACCCAACCGTAAAAGAGCGATAAATACCCATGCAAAAATTATTTACGGTTAGGTTTGGCTAGACATTTTCCCAACCAGTTATGGTTTGGAGTTCATCCAAACCTAACCGTAAAACGAAGCTTCAACCCAACCGTAACAGGAGCAGTAAGTGGAAAAATCTGATTTTTTTAACGTACTTTAGCCAATCTTGTGCGAAATTGAACTCATGGGAGATAGTTTAGAGGCATACCTGTTGATTTTCAACCATTAGTTCTTCACTTTGATTCATTTTGGTTGAGTGAATCAAAATCTAGGTTTTGAAAGAAATCTCCAAAATTTTTCTTTTTTTATCTTCTCTCTAGTTTTTCTTACCACAAAAACTTTGTCCCCGAATTCACCAAGTATATAACAAAATTCATTAATTTAATTATTATCTAATTAAATTAAAATTAACTAAATAAGGGTTGTTTGGTCATTACAAAATTATTTGAGATAAGGGGTTTTTGAAGTTACTAATGGGTGACCCATTGTTGTCTTATTAGGTGACGCCCCTCTAATGGAATGTGACGTCCCAATAATAGCCTTCTTTTAATATGATATGCAATTTCCAGAAAAATAATTATAGATATCAAAACCAGTCCTAAGAGCAACCACAGTCGACGAGTATAACTAAAAATTTGCTCGAGAAACCAAACACTATCGAATGGACTAAAGACCAAATACAAAACTAAAACCAAAAACCAAACTATATTTGGTCTTTGGTCGGGCGAAGGTTAAAGGTTACTTTGGTGGGCATAACTTAAATTCACGTACTTCCTAATTAAAAAAAAAAATAAATAAATTGGGCGCAACTTTAAAGTTCATTGATTGGCGCAACTTTAAAGTTGCGGATGATCGGGCGTAACTTTGAGTTACGCCTCAATTAAAAATAAAAAAAAAAAGTGGGCGAATTTTAAGTTGCGCCCCACCAAATTTGGTTTTCCCACCGTAACGTCGCACCATGTAGTAAACCCATTTTTTTTCAATTTTTTTTAAGTCTTTGGTTTTAGTCTCCCCACTGATGTTGCTCTAATAGACCATATATTATGCAAGTTTCACCAGAAATTGTGAATTCAAATTAATGTAAAATTCCCAATTTTTCCAGCAACTGCTCGATTAAGTGGTATAGTAGCATTTGAAAATAAGGACTGTGGAAATTCAAATTAATGTAAACTTCATGATAAAACTGTCAAGGTGTCTCGCTCCGAGCCGAGACGGATCAATTGCATTGGTGCTGGTCCACGGACCTACTATAATAAAGCAATAAAATGAAAAAGTGCGGAGAGAATTAGAGAGAGAGAGACCGGACCAGAGCAGACCATAAATACCCCCAAAAGCCCTAATTAATAATCTCAAATTGGATGGATATTCAAATTGTTTCTCTTAATCAGAGGAGCAATTGCTTAATTCGGACTCCCCACTTCTCTGGGTCCTTCTCAAAATCTTCATCATTTCACTCTCTTCTCCGTTTCTCTGCAAGTAAGTAGTAATTTTTCTCCTTTAAACCTATTATGAAGTTTTGATTTCAAGCATACTCATTTAGGATATATGTTTGTTTTTTGTTGCTTGAGTTAGTTTTGATTGGAAATGTAGGGTTACTTTGATTTTGTCAATCAGTATTTAGCTTAATTTATCCAAATTTCAGTGTTCATGATACAGTAAAGAAGAATATGGATATTGACTTTCCAAATTTCAATAGTGTATTCAAGGTGTTTGCGAATTTGTTTCATCGGGAATTTTTTTTTATTGCATCCTCATTATGTTTTGTTGATGTTGGGAAATGGTTAACACACAGTAGGGTTAACTAGGTTGTTCTTGTTGTGGCAGAACCCAAGAATAATACTATAAGTTCTGCGATGAAATCTTACAAGTTGTCAGACTTGTCAAAAACTGAGGTTGATAGCCTTAAAGCTCGCCCTCGCATTGATTTTTCCTCCATTTTCAGTACGGTAAAGTCTTTCTATGTTCTTTTCATTTTTCCATAAGTTTAATAGGAGATTTACTTTATGTGGTATGATCTTACTAATCACCTGCATGATTTGTGGTGATTGTACTGGATTAGGTCCAACCTATTGTAGATGATGTGCGTAATAGAGGCGATGTTGCAGTTACAGAGTTGGTGCTTCTTTGATTCTTTGTTATATTGTGTGCTTCTCTCTGATTTGTGAAGGCTTTTCTTTTCTATGTTGGAGCTCAACATATGCTCTATCACAATTTGATCAGGCTGTTTTCCATTTTTAGGTATACCGCAAGGTTAAATAAAGTTTCCTAGATAAAATCATTGAACGAGTTGCTGATCTTCCCTGATCCTCAGGTAGGCTGAATACCAATTTTATTTTAATTTCTGAGTAGCTATATAAGACTGGTTAAGCAATTTCTTTTGATGTGGCCACAGCTTGATCCAGCTGTTAAAGAGGCATTTGATGTTGCATACGATAACATCTATGCATTTCATTATGCTCAAAAGGCTCCCCCGGTGAAAGTTGAGAACATGAAAGTAAGTAGAAAATCACTTCGTCGTTCCTCTTGTTTTCCTGTTCCACATTTTTTAGTGTGATCTGCAATCAAATAATTGTGTTTCTAGCTAAACGAGGACTCTGAAATGGAAGAATGCTGATGGGTTTTGGTGTGATGTTTACAAGCCCTCGTCCTATATTTATCTCTTTAGCAAACTTGGAATAGTTTACCCCAATTCATGTATACACGGGGATGGTCCAAGACCTAATTGTTTATTTATTTTTCTAAGGATGTTCTCCTCGCATAACCTTAGTCCATTTCTAAAAAGTAAAAACTGTAGTCCTTTCATGAATTAGTAGGAAAACTAATAATGACATGGACTTGTCTTCCACTTTTTTCTTGAATCAAGCTCAAATCAGTTTAACCCTTTATTTGGTCAGGGTGTTAGATGCAAGCGAGTATCAAGGTGCATTACCTCTGTGGGTCTTTACGTTCCTGGGGGAACTGCAGTTTTACCCTCAACAGCTCTCATGCTTGCAGTGGTAATTTGTCTATTTTCTGTTTAAAAGTGAAATTCCTTATTTGTTACCCCTACATGCTTTTTGGTGATTTTCAATTTTCGGTACTGCTGACATATTGTTTGTTCTGCACCAGCCTGCACAAATTGCAGGATGCAAAATTGTTGTTCTGGCTACCCCCCCAGGGAAAGATGGCAGCATTTGCAAGGTTATTACTTACTGGTCTACTCTTTTGAATCATACCACTAAGTACCCTATAAGCTAAACAAATAACACTTTCAATTTCATTCTCTCTCTAGGAGGTGCTTTATTGTGCCAAGAAAGCAGGTGTTACTCATATTCTTAAAGCAGGGGGAGCTCAGGTAGTGTTTCGATCCACAACCTTTGGTTGTTATTTGTCCATAACCTTTAAGCACTAGACACAGTTTCGGATGGAAACACTAATATCTATCTTTTCCATGTATGCAGGCCATTTCAGCCATGGCGTGGGGTACTTCATCTTGTCCTAAGGTGCTACTTTTCTCCAACATTTTCATTAATTTTTTAGGAATTCAGATTAGGGAAAAGTTTGACACGGTGTTCCTTTATCAGAGCTGACTTGTATGGTCACTATTTTATTTCTAGGTGGAGAAAATTTTTGGACCCGGAAATCAATATGTCACTGCAGCAAAAATGATTCTTCAGGTACTTTCAACGATTTCTTCTATTTAAGCACTCTTACTTCCATTACCATTTCTAGTTTCTTTATACAGAACATTTTTGTCTTCACATTTTCAATGTTCTGTATCTACGTCGAGTTGCCTACCCCAACTTTTTTGGAACTAAAGGCTTGGTTGTTGCTCTTGTTGTTTTTTGTATCTACGTTAAATTCTTACATTGTTGCTTGAAGCTTGATGTACCTATCCATTCCAATTTTTCAATGCAGAACAGTGAAGCAATGGTTTCGATAGACATGCCTGCGGGCCCATCTGAAGTTCTGGTTATTGCCGATAAACATGCCAGCCCAGCTCATATAGCAGCTGATTTACTCTCCCAGGTATTTATTGACAAGTTTGCTTTCGAATTTCTCATTTAGTTGGTCCTGCTCAATCAATACTGTCTAACAAAGTCATCTAGTCATTTGCGTAGGCCTAACACTGTTTTTGGTGGTTTTAGGCAGAGCATGGTCCTGATAGTCAGGTTGTGCTTGTAATTGCTGGAGATGGTGTAGATGTGGAGTCCATCGAGAAGGAAATCAGCTCGCAGTGTCAGAGTCTTCCTAGGGGGGATTTTGCTTCAAAAGCACTTGCCCATAGTTTCACCGTGTTCGCCCGTGATATGGTTGAGGTTAGCATTTGTCATCAGCTCTTTGTTGATCTTAACATACCCTTACGTAGAACAAACTGGAGACATGATATTTGTATGAAAATTTAGCCAAGTAGCAGCATATCTATCATAATCACCGCAGGATATGAGATTTGCATTCTTCAATGTGTATGTTGTTTTGGGACTAAAGTCACGGTTATGATAAACCTCCAGGCCATCTCCTTTTCCAATTTGTATGCCCCAGAACATCTGATAATGAATGTCAAAGATGCGGAGAACTGGGAGGAATTCATCGAAAATGCAGGTAACTACATCAATTGGTATTTGAGCTTTTTACCGCTCATATTTTTGCATGCAAAATCTTGTCTTAGCAGTCAAAACCATAAAAAGCCTAAGCTGCAGCTTGTGAAATACTATAGTTTGCTATGAATTTTCATATATAAGATCAGTTCAACTACAACAACTCCTTTCAACGTCTTTCTGTATCTATTGCAGGTTCAATATTTTTAGGGCCTTGGACTCCCGAGAGCATGGGAGATTATGCAAGTGGGACTAATCATGTTCTCCCAACCTATGGGTATTCGAGGATGTACAGCGGAGTATCTCTAGACTCCTTCCTCAAGTTCATAACTGTACAATCCTTAACGGAGGAAGGATTGAAAACTGCTCGCCGCACGTGGTAAAGATGGCTGAAGTTGAAGGACTAGAAGCTCACAAGAGAGCCGTCACGCTTAGACTCCAAGATATTGAAGCAAGAGCCCCAGTATGAAAACACGGTAAATGTCACTAAGCCCTTATTTTGACTGTAATCATGCTAGCTAACTATCCATGATACCGAAAATAGCATAGACCGAGTTTTTACCTAATAGTGGATTTTTGGTGCAGGTTTTTTACTGCACAGCATACTCTGGGGGAGAATAGAGAAGCTCCATCTTTTTCTCAATTTTTGGTGATAAAACAACGAAGTCTGTTCTTATCTCATTTTTTATATGTTTTCGAAAATAATCTGTTCTAAATTATTGTATCATTAGTTTACGATTTCTGATCTATCTTATGAGAATGTTTATTGAAGTGCAGTTCATCAACAAAATACAAAACCTTTCCCTGCGGATTTCAAATTAGGAAATAAAATTTTGATATAGCCTCAAAAACATTAAACCTGAAAGGAAAAAAAAATCCATCCTTGATCAAATGCTACCACGGGGAGATAACTCATCTGAATCGAATTTGTTATATCTGACTGGTATCAATCCAAAAATTTATTACGACTGACTCGTATGTCCAAAAATTACTTTTAAATCTAACCAGATATCTATCCATATCCATTATCTTATGTGTAAGCGGTTTCCGCTGAGTCAGATTTAGATGCCGAGTCAGATCATCTCTGTCTGGCAAGTAGTTTTGTCTTAGAGATCTCCGCAATGATTCATTTATTAAAACTTCTGTTTTAATAAAACAAAGTCGAGCTGCTTTTTCATGGAACACTGAAGAAGTATGATAATGTCAACAAATTCATTACTTCCCTTTTCTTCTCCACTAAATAGATAATAAATAGAAAAACAAGACCCATGTCTCAGATTTTAAGGTTAGTGATTTTTTTCAGTGTTTAATTTAAAAGTTTGGATCTTTATGTTATTGATTATTAAGTATGATGAGATGTTGATTACAACATGGGTTTTTTTCTTAATAAACCATCTTATAATTGAGGATTTAGAACTGAGAAAGAAAAGAAAAATGTTAAACTTGAGCTGGAATTGGATTAATTGCAGTTGTTGTTTCTATTTTCTATTTGCCTGAGGCAATTAAATTTGACTAGTGAGGTCGCATGAGGTTAGTGGTGAAATCTTTATGTATTTACTTAATGTTGATTATTAAGTATGATAAGATTGATAATCAATCAGATTAACAGCATGGGTTTTTACTAAATCAATTAGGCATCTTAGAATTAAGGATTTAGGAATGTCAAAATGGCTATGTTTCAATTTGAGCTGGAATTGGATTAAACTGCAATTAAGTGTGCCCATGGCTCTTGTGTTTGTCTTAGAGTAGTGTGGCTGCATGAATCTTCAAGTTGTTTTGTTTTATTGCAAGGGGTTGTGTTAATTCAGCTTCATTTAAAGCTTTCTGGATGATGAATTTGGTTACGGTGACGGTTATGGTACACATATGTTTATGTTACTGGAGAGCTGTTCAATGTAAGCTAAGGATTCTATCTATATGTTGTTCTAGAAGATAATGTGCAGGATTTATTTGGTTCAAGGAAGCTGAGGTCTTTGTTTATATTTGGTTTCTGGTTGTTTTTGGAGGCGTTTCCTGTTTGAGAACTTCTAGAAAATGGCAACTAAGTCGTTATGTTTAAGTTAATTCTAAGCATTTGAGAATCATAAAATACTTTTGTTTATTTGGACTTTGCTCCAGCACTGAGTATCTGCGAATTTGGTTTTTCTTGCTTTTATTTTGTAGGTTGTATTGATTGATATCCTCGTATTTCATACATTTATTGCATCATTTGAAACCTTTACGAATCTCTGCAGATGATCGAGACTAACATGGACTCCCATGGAATAAAATGCTGGTGGCTTTTGTTTCTGATTGTTCAATTCGCACATTCCTAGAGAGTTTTGTCACATGGGTGGAAGAACTGCCCGGTTCACATCAAGACGGTCTCCCTCTAAGTATCTCTTGGTTCTTGTCCTTCTTTTTCTTATCCCTTTCTGTGTCATCACAATCTTTACTCATGGACAGAAGATTTCACACTTCTTTCGCCCGCTTTGGGACAACCCACCTCCTCCATTCACTCACCTCTACCTCATTACTATTCTAAGGATGTATCAGTAAACCAGCTCTGCGAAATCCATGGTTGGTCTCTTCGTTCCAAACCTCGTCGTATATTTGATGCTATAATCTTTAGTCACGAACTTGACTTGTTAGAATTAAGATGGAAAGAACTCTAGCCATATGTCACCAAATTCGTCATTCTTGAATCAAATACTATTTTCACTGGAATTCCTAAACCTCTCTTCTTTGCTGAAAATTTAGATAGACTTAAATTTGCCAAGAAAAAGATTCGTTCACAGTGTTTTCATGTGTCCGGAAGTTGTTCCTGGGGTTCTGTGAAGATCCATTTGTATTAGAATCCGCACAACGTGGTGCTATGAACTATTTGTTACAAAATGCAGGGATCTCTGACGGTGATCTACTTAGAATGGCGGACACAGATGAGATTCAAAGTGCGCACACAATTAAATTATTACAATGGTTTGATGGTATACAATGCACCTCGAATTGAAGCACTTCATGTACTCATTCGAGTTCCCTGTTGATTTCAGCAGCTGGCATGCCACAACTCATGTATATGGGCAAAGAACACGTTACCGCCATTCTCGTCAAAAGACGTTATACTGTCTGATGCAGGTTGGCATTGTAGTTTTTGTTTTCAACGAATTTCAGAATTTATTTTTAAGATGACTGCGTATAGCCATGCAGACCGTGCAAGGCAATCAGATCTTCTTAATTTTGAGAGACTTCAGCAGATTATTTGTTTAATTAAGAAGATGGGTTCTAATCCAAAGTCGAATTCGGCTGTTCATCTTCCTGCTGGTTACCTGTTGAATACTTCGGATAAGTTTAGCTTTCTTTTACCAAGTGGTTGTTTACGGCCGCCCGAGTAACAATTCGTCACTGAAGACATATTTGATTCAAGTTTATTTCCTCAACATTTGAGGTAAAGGTTTCTTTTGTATTCCTGTTTCTTTGTGTACATAACAATTGTATTGATTATTTGGGAAGAAATCCCAGTTTCATCATGAACTATTTGGGGAGAAATCCCAGTTCATATCACTAACTTGACCCTTTATTTGGTCAGGGTGTTAAATGCAAGCAAGTATCAAGCTGTCATTCTTTGGGTCTTTATGTTCCTGGGGCAACTGCAGATTTAACAAGGTGATAGTCGAATGTGAAAGAATTGTCAGAAATTTTGTATGGTCAGGGAATGCTGAGACTAGAAAGGTTGTTACTCTTGATTGGGAGAAGGTTTGTACGTACTCCAATTGAAGAAGGTGGTTTGGGGACATGAACAAAGGCCGTTTTTATGAAGCTTCTTTGAAGAATTCAGAATGTTGATGCTGAGTGGTCTAAGTTCTTCCTTGCAAAATATAAAGGTAAGAATGGAAGTTGGAAATCTTATTCAGTCTGGCATGGATGGAAGTGGGTTATTCATATTTTTCAAGATGGATTATGGGTACTGGTGAGTCTATTTCTGTTTGGAATGGTTCATGGATTTATAAGATTCGCATCAATCATAAATTTCCTGATAATAACTACATTGCTTAGAATAGAGATATGAAAGTTAGTCAATTTATTGTGAATAACCACTGGTTGATTTATGAGGGCATGCTGGCTTTTAATTATTTTCGTTTCTGATTTGCCCGTGCAGCTGTGCTGCATAAAATGATCTGTTCTGGTGATAAATCTTGAAAGTAAGGTGCTGGCTTTTATAGATCTTATTCATGATTGTGCTGTCAGATTGAAGGGTTCTAAGTGGAAAACTGCTTATGACATTAATATCCTAAAGACTTTTAACATTGGTTATAGGCCGTGAAGTCTGTAAGAGTTGTGTGTAGGAGCATATTAATCTTTTGCGTCTCTAGTGGAAATCCAGGTCTTGGTGGGTAATATGGTTTTGTTGTCAGTAATGTAACTACACTTTTCTGTTCCATTTATAGTTGTTTTTGATACCGAGCTTTTCTGTCCACACTTTTTAATATTACATGGCTTTAATTAGTTTTTAGGAATTCAATTAGTGAAAAGTTCAGTGGTATTTCTCTGTCACAGCCTAATTGGTACGGTCACATTATATAATCTTCAGGTTGGCGTAGGCCTAACACTGTTTTTGGTGGTTTTAGGCAGAGCATGGTCCTGACAGTCGTCAGGTTGTGCTTGTAATTGCTGGAGATGTGGAGGCCATCGAGAAGGAAATCAGCAATGCCCAAGGGAGATTTTGTTTGGAGATAAAGAGGGCTGGAGGATGTGAACAAGGCTCTTCTTATTATTACCAGGTGGATTGTGGGTACTGGTGACTGGCTGATATTCCCGATCCTCCTCCTCAGGGACTGTCAGATACAAGCTCTCATGCTTGCAGTATATACAGGGGAAAAAAACAATATCTTGTCTGAGTCTGACTTAGGCTAAGTCAGACGCCGAGTTGGATCAGCGAGTGAGTGAGTAATTTTAGAGATCTCCGCCATAATTTGATCTTGCGGTTATAAATCCTCCTCTACTTTTCGCTAAAAACAACCTTTTTCTTCATATCTTCTCACTAAATTTGTAGCTACAAGGAAGAAAATCCTCTGTTTTGTTATCATCATCAGCATAGTCAGTCATGATAGTGATACTGGAGATATTATTCAATTTAACAAGACCCATTTCTCAGATTTTAAGGTTAGTTATTTTATTTTATTTTAGTGTTTAATTAAGAAGTGTTATTATCATTTTCAAATGTTGATTACTAAGTATCAGATTGATAATTAATCAAAATAAAACATGGGTTTTGCTTATTTAAGGATTTAGAACTGTTGTAAATGGCAATTGTTAATTTCCCTGAGGCAATTATGTTGTTCATTTCTTTATGTGAATGTTCAATTTTACATTGGGTTTCAATTAAGTTCGAGCTTTCGGCTATTTTCCCTAACTCGTTTATGAAAATCAGTGGACAACCCATGTTTTGATTTATGAAATGAATTTGTCTGAGGAAATAACCAAGATCAAAATAGATAATACTGTTTAGCTTACTCAGTCTAGTTTTTGTTTCATTTGAATTTTACGATTTAGTGTTTCTGAATTTATCCAAGTCTATGCAAGTTTCAATTGATACCAGTACACCAGTTATGAAGTGGACCAGTTGGATTTCATTCTTGGTTGTAGTATAGAAACGATTACGTTTGTGAACATTACCAGTTTGTGTTAATGTCATAGAGAATGCATCCTTTAAATCTTAGTTTGTGAACTCATTATTTAATTCAAAATCTTGTATTAAATTTTTGATTTAATTAATCTGTGGACGGATTTTGTGTGTCAATGCAATCTCTTATAATTAGATCACTTTTTGCTATTCGTTCTTAATTGGTCTTATAATTAGACCACTTTTTGCTAATCGTTCTTAATTGGAGAATGATAGTGACCAGATGATGAGAATCACAAATGATACTTTGTTGCATTATTTGTATCGTTGTTAATTTTTCCATTTTCGTAGATTTATTGTTGTTACTCATACACCCGGTCTTAAAAGCATCATCTGTGAAGCAGACATTGTGACTGCAGCAGCTGGGATAGCGCATTTGGTATGTGGAGATTCAGTTACAAAGTTCATGCTTCTTCATTTTGCTAAAGTATTAGATGGCTAGACTTTAAGAAGTTGATGTTTAGTCTATATTTAATTAGAACGTATATTTTTTTCACATCTTATATCAGAAGTAGGTATGGCTTATGTTGTTTGTGTTACTTTTTCCAAGTTATGAGTACATAAGAACATAATTGCAATATCGGCATGGCATACAGAAAACACAAACCATCAGTACTTATGGCTTGCATGTAAACTTGAATGTGGTGTTTCCTTCTATTTATTTGTTCCAATTCTTTAAACTTGAAATTTAACATAACGGTTTTTTTCTACATTTAGGGTGATTAGATTAAACTCGGTGCTGCTGTTATCGACGTTGTGACGAATGCTGTGGCTGACCCAAGTCATGGGACAAGTTACAGGCCAGTGGTTTTAACAAAGTATGTAAGGTAGCTGGATGGGTAACTCCAGTTCCTGGAGCTGCCAAGCGTAAGATGGAGCAGTAAACCCCCATTTGGTTAGTATTTTGCTATATGTATCTTTTGTCAATAGCTACAAGTACGATTGAAAACTAGCTTTGATGGAGACATAAGAGTTTGATATTTGGAAAATATTACCATCGGTAAATACATTTTTGCATTTACAACAATGATGGGACGGTAATCCACTAGTGATTTCTAGAAACAAATAGTTCACTTTTTATGAAGCAAAATGTTTTTGCTTCTAACTTATGCGATTGATTTTTGCTTTTGGTACCTGAACACCCTGTTTAGCAAATGCTACAACGGGGAGAGATAAGGGTTTTTTGATACCAGAAGTAGAAGTCAATCTCAGATGTCGGCCAAAGATTTTGCTTCAAAAAAAGTTTACTGTTTTGCTTTCACAGGTTGTTTTAAAAATCGTGTCACCAAACTAGCTTATTGCTTTTTGACTTCTAGAAGTCGAAAGCAACTTTTCCAAACACCATATTATAACTGACTTGTTTGATAATTACTCTTGACTCTAGTCAGATTGTACCCAATGAATCTGAATCTGACTCAAATACCTCTGTCTCTGTTAGATGTATGAGCCGAGTCATGAATGAGATGCGAGATAGCACTAAAATGAAAAAATAAAATAAAAAATGACCTTACAGCTGACTTGGGCTGATTAAGATTCGATGCCGAGTCAGATCATCTCTGTCAGGTGCATATCAGGTGAGTTCTGTTAATGCAGGTAGTTTTGTTTGTTTTAGAGATCTCCCCAGTGATAGAGATAGGACAATGTGTATACTGAAACTTTCCCTCAAAGGTGTTTGTCAATTTGTCCCACTGGTGGCAAACTTGTTACCGCTCCTAGTGCTGCTTTTTTTATACCATACCTTCTTGTCTTCACGTTTTAAATAATCTGTATCTATGTCCAATTCGTATTGTTGTCGCTTGAAGGTTAGATGCACCTCTCACATTCTTATTTTCACGATGCAGAACAGTGAAGCGATGGTTTCGATAGACAGCCTGCAGGGCCATCAGAAGTTCTGTTATGGCTGATAAACATGCCAGCCATGTTTATATAGCAGCTGATTTACTCTCTCAGGTATTTATTGATAAGTTCAGTTTCGAATTTCTCATTTAGTTGGTGCTGCGAACTTAATGTTTTGCCAACTTAATTTTCTCATTGTCCTGCTCAATCAATACTGTCCAACAGTAATCTAGGCAGTTTAGTGTTGCTTGATCTTGTTATTGTTCATTTATTTGTGTAGGCCTTATATTGTTTTTGGTCGTTTCAGGCAGAGCATGGTCCTGCCAGTCGTCAGGTTGTGCTTGTAGTTGCTGGAGATTGTGTAGATGCGGAGGCCATCCAGAAAGAACTCAGTACCCAATGTCAGAGCCTCCCAAGGGAGATTTTGTTTCAAAAGCACTTGTCCATAGTTTCACTGCATTCGCTCGTGATATGGTTAAGGTTAGCATTTATTATCTGCTCGTGTTAGATCGTAACGTACCCTTAAGTAGAGCAAACTGAGATTTGCATTCTTCAATGTGTATGTTATTTTAAGACTAAAATCTCGGTTATATGAAACCTCCGGGCCATTCCTTTTCCAATTTGTATGCCCCAGAGCATCTGATAATGAATGTCAAAGATGCAGAGAACTGGGATGCATTTTTGATGCCCCAATCCATTTTTGATGATGCACGCATCAGAGGCGATGCTGCAGTTACAGAGTTGGTGCTTGTTTGATTCTTCTTTATATTGTGTGTGCCTCTCTCATTTGTAGAGGCTAATTGCTATTTCCTTTTTCTTTGCTTAAGCTGGAGTCTAACATGTGTAATCAGGAATTTATCAGGCTGTTTGTTCATTTGTAGCTGTACAACGCGGTTTGACAAAGTATCCCTGGATAAAAGCATTGAACGAGTTGCTGATCTTCCTGATCCCCAGGTAGGCCAAAGACCCCCGTTCATTTATCGCTTTATTTTTGGATGTTCTCCTGGGGAGACCTCAACCTTAATCCATCTGGAAACTGCAGTCCTGTCAATAATTAATATGAAAATCAATAGTGAAATGGACATGTCTTTTACTTTTGCATGATCTTTTGTAGGTGGAGCAAAATTTTTGAATCTGGAAATCAATGTGCACTGCTGCGAAAAGTATTCTCCGGGTATTGTTATCATGTCTTCTATTTAAGCACTGTGAACTTTCATTACCGTTTCTGGTTCTGCTTCTTTTTATACAAAACTTTCTTGTCTTCACGTGTTTAATAATCTGTATCTATGTCCAATTCATATTATGGAATCCCCATGCCCATGGTATTTGCCATTGGGGTTCTCCCATCCATGGCAATTTCCCTGCTGCAATTGATATAGTCGGAGTTAAGTTTCCTAAACTTGCATGGTATAAGATAATATGGAATCCTTGTGTTTACCTCTCCACTGCTAGTAATATTTGGAAGATCACTGGGAATGTTTGGGCTGATGATGAGAATTTAGAAAAGGGTGGTTTGAATTTTGTTTCTGGATCATATTCTTTGGCACTCTGATCGGGCTGTTTGACAAAATTTTCTCTGGATAAAACTTCTGTGATGTTCCTGGGGGAACTGCAGTTTCACCTTCAACAGCTGCTCTCATATGCTCGTGTTTTTGGTGGTTTCAGGCAGAGCACAGTTTAGATGGTGGAATGCTGACTAAAAAAGGAAGCAAAAAAAAAAATGCCAATGGCGACTACATCGGGCCTCTATGGAGATCAGAGCTTTACCCATACTCGTACCAGACAGAGCTTCCCCTCAGACCCACCAACCAACTCATCGCCATTGGCACTAGATACCCCAGCCGGAATTCCTCATAAACCGAGTAACATTAATCTACAGTTCCGATGTGGGGTTATTAATATATGGTAACTAAACAATTTCAATCGTACTTATCTATTCGGGCCATAGTTTGGTACGGGCCTTGTATACACGGCCCTCTCTTATTTATTTTACGGGCCCAGTTAACATAATGTGGCCCGGATATCGGCTTTTTTTATTTTTTTGGTACAGGTTTTTTTTTGAAAGCTCTCGATTCTTGGTGATAAAAGAAGATCGAAATTCTTTTTTCTTTTCGAAAAGAATGTGTACTGTGCTACTTTACCAAGAACGTACTAAGTTTTTTTTTTGTTTTGTTCATAACTCCACAAATTGTCTGAAATAACTGACTCAGAAATTATTGAATAGTAGGATATAGTTTAAAAAATTTGGCCCTAGTTAAGCACAAAATTAGGTAGCTTAAATACAATGTATGAGCCAAGTGACACAAGGTCCTCCATATCAGAAAATGAAAATGAGAAAGCGATCTGACTCGGACTTAGCCAGATGTTGAGTGAGTCAGATCCAAAAAAAACAAGGATAGACGAGTCCAGCAGCCTTTTGGATGGGGTAAAAAATAGATGGATCCGGGATATTACAGTAAATTTTTTTTAAAATAATACTCGTTTAAATAATAATTTCTGTAAAATAATAAAATTCTTTAGTCCCATTTTAAAAATTTTCTCGTTAAAGTAATAATCTCTCTAAAATAATAATTTTTCTAGGTCCCAATGTTATTATTTTATAGAAGTTTTACTGTAGTAAATTGTGGACCAATATATCTTCCTGGCGGAAAACTAACGAACTGAAACTAGAACATCTCAAAAGACGGTAGAACAAAAGAAATGAATCTACCTTCGACTGGGATATTACTGAAGTAAATTATTTTTCAAAACATTACGTCTGATTAAAAAGAAAAATTGTTAAATAGTTGGATATAAAAAAGAAGCATCCGACTTGTCTCCAAGTCAGACTTCGAGTCAGATCTAATCCATATCAAAGTGTAATCAACGTCAGGTGATGCACATGTAATGTTAATAAACCCAAAATCAACAGAGAAACCGGGTCTGAGTCAGACTCCGAGTCAGATCAAATCCACATCAAAGTGCAGTCCACGTCAGGTGCATATGAGGTGAGTGTGGACAGTTGATAACATTAATGCAAGTAGTTTGGTTTTATCTGGTGCAGATAAATAAAACAACCATAAATTCAGCAACTTTGTTTAGAGATCTCCGCAATCATTCCATCTGACGGTCCTAAATTTGCTTGATTCATTTAATAAAGCAAAACTCAGATCACTTTGGGTGGAACACAAAATTCTGTTTTTCTCAGACAAAGTCAAGCTTTTTATTCATGGAACCCTGAACTAAAAAGTAGAACAGAAGAATACCAAACCCAACCCAGACCTAGACTTGAAAGAAAGAAAGAATAACATCATTACCTCCTTTCCTTCGATTCTTCTAAGATTTCAGATAAAGAAAATCCTCTGTTTTTCTCTCTATTTCGTGGCTGACTCAAGAAAAGCCTTCTTTTTTTCATCATCATTTGAGGAGATTAGGAGATGAATCTGAAGCTACAGTACAATTCAAGAAAACCCATGTTTCAGATTTTAAGGTTAGTGGTGAAATCTTTTCTTTCTTATTGATTTTATTTTAAGTGGTTCTTGATAATGTTTTGGATCTTTATTATTCTTGTTATTTTCAAATGTTGATTATTAGGTATGATGAGATTGGTGATAATTAATCAGATTACAACATGGGTTTGTTCTTAATTAACAATCTTATTAGAAGGATTTAGAATTGTTGCTAAAAAAAAAGGATGAAAAATGCTGTGTTTTGTTTCTAATTTTGATCCCATGGCTGTTGTATTTCTAATTTCAATTTTCCTGAGGCAAGACTAGCAAGTTTATTGTGTTTGTCTTAGACTAGTGGGGTTGCATGAATCTTGAAGTTGGGTTAGTTTTATTGCTAGGGGCAGTGTTAATTCATCTTCAATTAGAGCTTTCTTGATGGTGAATGAGGTTATGGTGGGCATATTGTTTATGTAATTGGAGATGTGTTCAATGTAAGCTAAGGATTGACTAGGTTTCAAGGGTTATTGAAGATGATACTGTGCAGGATTTATTTGGTTTATGCAAGTTCAAGGTCTTGGCTTATTATGATTGCTTTGAGTTGTTTTTTCGGTCTATTTGAGAGATACTAGCAGTAGGAACATAATCGTATTTTTAAGTTAACTGTAAGCATTTGAGAATCGTAAATGCTTGTGTTTATCATCTGAACTTTGCTCTGAGCATTGAGTAACTGCAAATTTTGTGTTTATTGCATCATTGAAACCTTTAAGAATCTCTGCAGATGATCGAGGCTAACATGGACTCCCATGGAACAAAAGATGCCGTTGGATTTTGTTTGTGATCATTCAATTTGCACATTCCTAAAGAGTTCTGTCACATGGCTGGACGAACTCCCCGCTTCACATCAAGACGGCCTCCCTCTAAGTCTCTCTTGATTCTAGTCCTTTTTCTACTTATCCCTGTCTGTGTCATCACAATCTATAATCATGGACAGAAGATTTCCTACTTTTTTCGGCCGCTGTGGGATGTTGCTCCAGCCCCTTTCAACCATATCCCTCATTACTATGCTGAGAACGTGTCAATGTACCAGCTCTGCACCCTCCATGGCTGGTCTCTTCGTTCTGAACCCCGTCGAATCTTTGATGCAATAATCTTCAGTCATGAGCTTGATTTATTAGAGCTGAGATGGCACGAACTCGACCCTTACATCACTAAATTCATCATTCTTGAGTCGAACACCACCTTCACTGGAATTCCAAAACCTTTATTCTTTACCCAAAATCTTGAGAGGTTCGAGTTTGCTGAGGAAAAGATCGTTCACAACGTCTTCTCCGGTCGAAGAGCCGTTCGTGGAGTTTATGAAGATCCATTTGTTCTAGAATCCGAACAACGGGTAGCCATGAACAGATTAGTACGGCATTCAGGGATCTCTAATGGTGACATTCTTATAATGTCCGATACAGATGAAATTCCGAGCCCTAACACAGTAAAACTGTTACAGTGGTGTGATGGTATACCGCCGGTGATGCACCTGCAACTTAAACACTTCATGTATTCCTTTGAGTTCCCAGTAGATTTCAGCAGTTGGCGTGCTACAGCTCATGTATACGACGGGCCTAGAACACGTTACCGTCATTCTCGCCAGTCGGATTACATTCTCTCTGACGCAGGTTGGCACTGCAGTTTTTGCTTTCGCAGGCTTCAAGAGTTTGTGTTCAAGATGACTGGATATAGTCATGCAGACCGTGTACGGAAACAAGACTTTCTCAACTATTCGAGAATTCAGAAGATTATCTGCCAGGGGAATGATCTGTTCGACATGTTACCAGAAGAGTACAGCTTCAAGGAGTTGATTAAGAAGATGGGTTCGATCCCAAAGTCGGCTTCTGCTGTTCACCTCCCTGCTTACTTGTTGAAGAATGCTGACAGGTTCAAGTTCTTTCTCCCTGGAGGGTGTTTGCGGCCCGAGTAAAAAGCTGAAAGGTTAGTGTACTAGTGTCCATATAGGAAAAGCTAAAAAACAGTGTAGTTGGTTACAACATTGAAAATATTGATTTTTATAGAAGTGAAATGAAACGTTCATGTTAGAAATGTGTCAGAAGTAGCATAGATAGATTCTTATACCTTCTGATGAACTCAGAGGCTGAGTTTGCCCTGGTTTTGTTTTTTTGTAATGTAGATTTTGAGGTCTTAGGTTTATTTGGAATAATCAATTACTTCCGAAATGCAATTGTTGCAGTACTTGTGTTATTTCATTTTTAACTAAACTTGCAGAGGTAGAATGATTTTTTTGGCCGTGTTACTGAGCAGATATTGAGTTACAATTTTGAAATTTAATCAGTGGCAGATCTTGGGTTCTGGCACAGGACACCATATATCTAGCAGGTAAAAAACATCATTTGCTCGCCAAAGCCAACTTTCATCAATGTCTGAAAGAATTTCTGGATCTTGGGTCAGAATTAAGTGTAGCTAGAACTGTTATTGTTATGCACTCCAAGATCAAATTTGTTGTTGCAGTAGTTTATGTTAGTATTTCATTTAAACCAAACATGCAGAGTTTTCGTATTCAGTTACATTGCAGATGTTTGAGTTGCAAGGTAAAAAGAATTGCCAAGATGAAAAGTTGGTTCTTGGACTTCCGGCCGGAATTGAGGTTATTTTTATGAAATTCAGTCCCAAAGATTCAACTTCCTGCAATTAATCTTTTTACCACAGTGGCAAATTTAATCAAGATGAAATTAAATTCAGTCCCAAAGATTCATCTTCCTCACTGAACCAAATTTGAGTGATTATTAAGATCTTAGGAAGGAAATCTTTCTTTCTTTCTTTCTTTATAGATAACGAAATGGGAATCTCTGTTATGTAGAAAAAGTTAAATGGACAGGCCGAGAGCCTAAGACAGAACAAAGAAGCTCTTTTTCTGTTTCTGGGTGTATTTATTATGCTTTGATCCACTATAAGTGGTGCTGGTGGGACTTTTTTTTATCATTTATTATTGTCTTTTTGATGATAATAATAACTCACCGCTTATCTGATTTTGAAGAGAAACAAAAGACATGTTATGGGGAAATTTCCTAGTTACATCACAAGCCATGTGCTAAGACACAAATCATATACCGACCATGAAGCTTAAAAAGGATGGAACCGACCAGCAAGAAAAGCAAACCCTGCCTGGACCCCCCAACAAGGAATGAAAGACACTCGTTCACTCAACAACAACATAAACCATCACCAGAGGCATTCAGCAGCAGAGACTTGTTTTGACTCTAAATATCTGCTCCAACTACTACTCCTGGATTGGACTTGTAGTTTCAGTTATTACAGGTAATAGTAAATGATCTATCTCATCTTCTTCTTCTTCTTCGTTTATCATCTGTCTTTCTCAGTGATGATTCAATCTTTGACTTGGTTTTTCTTCTATTAAGACACAGATTTGGAGACCACATCAGTCAGTACACATAATCTTAAGGTTGGTGATCATACTATTTAATTTCCTTCATGATTAATTTCTACCACCTAAATCTCCAATTCATTCTGTGTCAGTTTGTATTGATTTATTACGATTAGAGCAAACTCAATTTCACAACTCTGTGACTGATCACAACAAGTTCCCTTTGTTTTTGATCTCAGGCAGACCATAAACAAATTAAATTTCGATCTGGTTTTTTCTTTCTCCTGTTTACAGAATTCAAGAAAAATATTCATCTGGTCTAGTGCCGGTCAACTAGTGTCTTGGACCTTGTGTTTACATTTTTTTTTTTCTTTTTTTGGTGGTGGGGGTAGCTACACCTGCCTTAGCCGTTACCGTTACTTATGTGTAACTGTTTTTTTTGGCCCCAACCATGAAAGTGACTTTCGGTGAGTAGGACTAGGGGCAAAGTGACTGTTAACTGTTATGTCGGGATGTTATAATCATTTAACGGACGTTATTTCTGATTTTTTTAAGCGCCAATTTTTTCCCAATTGTCTCCTACAGCCATTTTGATTTTATTTTTTTTCTTTTGTCATTTCTTATATTTAATCCTGGTTCCATCGCTTGTCACAAATACCAAATTACTGTAATTCATTTTCTTTAGTTACAGGATAAAAAGAAGAAAAAAAAGCTAGTCAAAACTGTGCAGCATTCATGTCTTCTTCCACCACTACTACTACTGCTCCAACAAATTCATCTCTTCCCCAACAAAGGTATTATTAAAAAAGCTCTCTCACTTGTTTGTTGATCACAACTTTCTCTTGTTATTCTGAATTAGTGTATAATCTGAAGAATTGAGATGTGGGTAATTTTGTCAGGTTATTGGGGAAGGTGGCTATAGTGACTGGTGGTGCTTCAGGCATAGGTGAGGCAATTGTTCGGCTATTTCACCAACACGGTGCAAAAATCTGCATCGTCGATGTTCAAGACCAGCTCGGCCTTCACCTATCTGAATCTCTAGGCGGTGAAGATAATGTATGTTTCTTCAGTGGGAATGTCACAATTGAGGACCAGATATCTAAAGCTATAGATTTCACAGTGGCCAAATTTGGGGCACTGGATATCATGGTCAATAATGCAGGAATAACGGGTACTCCTGCTTGTGATATACGCGAGGTGGATTTAGCTGAATTTGAAAAAGTTTTTGATGTGAATGTTAAGGGTGTTTTCATCGGAATGAAGCACGCGGCACGCGCAATGATCCCAAAGGCCAAGGGTTCCATTGTGTCTCTATGTAGTATTGCAAGTAATGTTGCAGGTGTAGGTCCACATGCATATACTGGGTCCAAACACGCAGTCGTGGGGATAACTAAGAATGTTGCAGCCGAGCTCGGTGGACATGGGATACGCGTTAACTGCGTGTCTCCTTATGCGGTAGCGACGAATCTGGCATTGGCGCATTTGCCAGCAGAAGAGAGGACAGAGGAAGCGTTTGATGGATTCCGCGCTTTCGTGGGTAAGAATGCTAATTTGAGAGGGGTGGAGTTAACTGTCAATGATGTTGCTGAAGCTGTTCTTTACCTGGGAAGCGACGAGTCTAGGTACATCAGTGGGGTTAATTTGATTGTTGATGGAGGTTTTTCATGTGTGAATCATTCACTGGGTGTATTCAGATAATAATTTCTGTAAAACATCGTTTACACGGTGCAGTAGGCGGGGAGTTGTTGTAATTTCTATAAATTGGTGTTGGCCTGGGAATGTAAATGGATTGCTGCAGTCCTGAATCTAATTTCTTTGTCATTTTTTTTTTTTTGAAGCTTTTAGCACAATTCATGTTAAGTTGGACGCCAAAAGATATCAGTCAGTACAGTTAGTATCGAACCTCCTTTGCTATCTTGTGAAAGGCTAGCTAGGCGTCCAAGGCACACTGGGGCGTGCAAGTGTGCCTAGTTAATAAAGCGCCCAAGGCGCAAAAAAACGTGAGCTACTACTTTTCTTATTTTATTTTTCTGGTCGCTTTGGGCGCCTTAGGAGTACCTAGGCGCTAGACGAGGCAAAGGGCTTGGGGCCTTGCCTAGCGCCTCACACAACATAGCTCCTTTGATGGTTCACTGGAAATCTCTCAGAATTTAGCAAAAGTTTCAGAATCCAGAAGACCAAAATTTTCATTCTTGCAGAAATAATTTCACATTTTTCTGATTTCTTCCCAAATAATCAAATTGTTATATACACAAAGAAACAGGAATACAAAATGAAACTTTTACCTCAAATGTTGAGGAAATAAACTTGAATCAAATATGTCTTCAGTGATGAACTGTTACTCGGGCGGCCGTAAACAACCACCTGGTAAAAGAAATCTAAACTTATCTGCATTATTCAACAGGTAACCAGGAAGATAAACAGCCGAATTCGACTTTGGAATAGAACCCATCTTCTTAATCAATTCATGAAAAGTATACTCTTCTGGTAACATATCAAACAAGTCATTTCCCTGACAAATAATCTTCTGAATCCTATCAAAATCAAGAAAATCCGGCCGCCTTACACGGTCCGCATGACTATATGCAGTCATCTTAAAAACAAATTCTGAGATTCGTCTAAAACAGAAACTACAATGCCAACCTGCATCAGAGAGTATAACGTCTGTCTGACGTGAATGACGGTAATGTGTACCTGGTCCATATATATGAGCTGTGGCACGCCAACTACTGAAATCAACAGGGAACTCGAATGAGTACATGAAGTGCTTCAATTCCAGGTGCATTACGGGCGGTATACCATCACACCACTGCAATAATTTCATTGTGTGCGCACTTGGAATCTCATCTGTATCCGCCATTATAAGTAGATCACCGTCAGAAATCCCTGCATTCTGCAACAAATAATTCATAGCTCCACGTTGTGCGGATTCTAACACAAATGGGTCTTCACGAACCCCAGGAACAGCTTTCGGACCCATGAAAACACTATGAACAATCTTTTTCTTAGCAAATTTAAATCTATCTAAATTTTCCGCAAAGAAGAGAGGTTTAGGAATTCCAGTGAAAGTAGTATTAGATTCAAGAATGACGAATTTGGTGACATACGGGTAGAGTTCTTTCCATCTTAGTTCTAACAAGTCAAGTTCATGACTAAAGATTATAGCATCAAAAATACGACGAGGTTTGGAACGAATTGACCAACCATGGAGTTTGCAGAGCTGGTTTATTGACACATCCTCAGCATAATAATGAGGCATATGGGTAAACGGAGGAGGCGGGTTGTCCCAAAGCGGGCGAAAGAAGTAAGAAATGTTTTGGCCATGAGTATAGATTATGAGCACACAAATGGGTGTAACAATGAGAAGGAAGAGAATAAAGAGAAACTTAGTGGGAGGCGCTCGCCTTAACCGGGGCCTGGAGCATCGTCCAGCAGCCATTTTAAGGCGAATTCTTTGAGTAAAATGATTAGCAATCGACATGTCTGGTTTCGGCCAAGTTCACCTCCTCCCTCTTGCTCATCTGCAATTACGATTAGGATTTAGGATTAGTGTCAGTCAGAAAAATGCCATTGTTTCTGACTATGACAAGCTTGGCAGCTACAGCCCTATGTTGGCACAAAGGCTAATCTTACTTGGGACCTCACATTTTCTTTTATCTATTCTCACACCTCATGTACACTTATTTCTGCTGGATTAGGATAAAGCCCCAAAAAGCTAAACTTTTTATCTTGATTTGCTCATCATCCAACAATCTATAAAAAGAACAGTAACTTAATCTAAAGATTCTGCACTTTAACAGCATGTAACTACAATTAGACCCTTTATACAGAAATAACATCAGAGAGAATGGGTGTTCATGATTCTTGATTAGATCCACAAAACAAGCATTTCTTAAGGGTTCAAAATCAAATCCCAAAATGCTCAATCAATAAGATTATGCAAGATTTTTGAAGTTACAGAAAATGGGTTCCATGATTCTTGAGTTGATTAGATTTTTGATGAACTCAATCAAAAAAAAAAAGTCAACTTCGATTGAAAACTTGATCAAATTGCAAGTAAAGAGAAAGAAATACTGACCTTTTTATGTTGAGATTGTGCAAGAATGAAAAAAAATCAAAGGAGATCCAAGTATGATTAAGTAATCATAGCCCAATTAGCAGCCCTATGAATCATCATCTTCATCCTTCATTTTTCTGAATTTGAACATTTCTGAGCTGCTTGACAGACCAAGGAGTTAGGTGGAGAGCTTAGTAAATTCCCAGGGGGGAGGAGGAAATGAAAAATCTAGAAATGGATTCAGGAGTGCAGAAATTAAGAACAAGTCTTTTTCTTCTAACTCTTTTGTCATGATGAAGACTAGTCGTAATAAGTAGCTTGTGATTGATTAGTAAGACAAATAAAAATAAACAAGTTGTGATAATTATAAGAGTATAATAATGATGCAGAAATCCAGATCCGGGCACATTCTCATGATATTGACTGAGATTCCAATTAGACGTACACATGACTGATTAGAGTTCATGGGGCTGTAAATCAGCTACAAAAATCTTCCCTAATCACACTAGTGGTTGGCAAAGGAGAGGGTGGATAAAAATTTCCTATTATAGGGCTTAAATTATTTTTTAAAAAAAATTGCTGCTAGAACTCCGGTCAATCAAGGTCAATGATGTTGTAGCTCATTTTATTTAGCAAACCTTATTATTCCCTAATTTATGTAGTGGAAAACGTCATGTGATGTGTTCTTGGTAACCACTTAAAAGAATTTGCCTCGAAATATAAAGCTTAAAAGAATTGGATTTTTTTTTTTTATACGAAAAAGAGAGCATGCAAGACTAGAAGGAATGCTTACCCCTTACATCTCACAGGTGATGCATGTGCTAACTCTAAAGAACAGGATCGCTTCTCAAAATATAAGTAGTGTTTTTACAAAGAATTCAAATCAAAATGAGTTTGAGGAATTTGTAAAGCATGCATGATAGTAGATAAGTTCGCTCCTCTCCATATAGAGTCAAAGAAAGACGACTGTCTCGGCCGCCTAGCTAAGTTAATTCTGTCGCATAGTTTTGTTGAGTAGTTACTCTAGAGAGCTTCCTAGAACAAAAGCAATTGGTTGGATTTTGGTGTTGCTCGCCAAGTTGATGAGTACTTTGAACTGTGAATCCTTGTTGAACCTCCCATTGGTATTGAGCTTTTATGATTTGTAGAGTGTCTTCAAGATTTCAAGCCAGAAAGGTGATGCTAGCTTGCTGCATTTTTTCCCCATGTGAGTGCTAATTGAGCTCCTCTGCTTGACCGTTCTGCTCTGCTAATTCCAGTTGTAAAGTCCTTGTAGTTTCTGGTTCTCATACATTGACCTGAATAGGACATAGCAACAAGAGAGTAGTTAGTAAAAGATTGTGTTTCACTAGTAGCCTGGTAGAGATCAGCTGGATCAATATGCATGCTAATAGTGATTCCAAATTTATCGATATATGTCCTGTGTTGACTATGGTTCCCTTGAGAGGAATTGGTATTGTTGAACTGGTAATAAAGATTATTCATGATATGCTTCCTGGTTTGAGGTGAATCCTGAATGATTACATAAGTGTTGTGTAATATCCCGAAAAAGGGCATTGGCTGCTGGGGTAATCTTTCTAAGACCCAATCACATCTTGCTTTCCATATGAACCAAAGATATGGTGGCATAGTTTTCGCCCAAATAGCCTTAATGTTTTCCACTAACTGTGTTTAGCCAATCATGGAAAGAGTGGAAGTTGGTGAAGAGGTTATGATGTTCTCCAAACAAACTTTTCCCAAACTTCAGAGGCAGCGAGGGCAGGATATTAGAGCATGTGTTATATCTTCTACTCCATTCTTGCAATGAGAGCATATTGGATCAATGTAATTCAGGATGCTAGTTGTTTTGGCATTGGTGGGGAGAATACTGTGAGCACATTTCCAGATGAATAAATGGATTGCTTGGGTTGGTATCAAGACCCCGCATTTTACTCCAGGGGGCTATTTGAATATCCATAGCATATTTCTCCTGTATCTTCTTATCATATAAAGATTTTACAGAAAAAAATAAATTGTTGGTGGTGAGGGGCCATTCAACTTGATCCTGCTCAGTATGGTAATGAGGTGTTTGAAGGATGTGGGCTTGAGTTTCAGGTGTGAACCATTGATTAGAATGGTAGTGTCCCAATCTCCATATGTGTTGAAAAGTTGGTTGGCAGTGTTGAGGTTGTTTGGGCAAAGGGTAGGTTTTATGAGTCTTCCAGAATAATTGTTAATCCATCTGTCATTCCAAATGTGTATTTTCAAGCCATTGCCCACCTTCCAAATGTAGTATTGTTGGAGCAGTGTTATTCCTTCCAGTATTCCTTTCCAGATCCAAGAGTCAGTGCTCTTTGGTTTGGTTTCTAATCTTATGACTTCAGTGTTGGGGTAATGGGAAGCCTTCATGGTGCTGCTCCATAGAGAATCTGGTTCAGAGATTAGTCTCCAAGCAATCTTTGTAAGCATAGACATGTTGAAAATTTCCATATTCTTGAAACCCAGACCTCCAGCTCTTTGGGTTTGTTAACAGTCCCAAGCAAAATAATATACTCCTTTTGATTTGTCCTGTTCTTTATTCCAGAAGAAGTCTCTTTGAATTGCATTGATCTCCTTGCAAGTAGCCTTTGGGATTTTGAAGCAGTTCATCTGATATATGCTAGTTGTGGAGGTTACTGACTGTATCATTGTCATCTTCCCAGCAGTAGAGAGATTTGATTTCCATCCAGCCAATCTGAATTTAAGTTTGTCAACACATGGTTTGATAGCTTGGATTTTACTCCTGGTAGTGAAGAGATGAGATCCAAGGTATCTGTCAGATGTGTTAATCCTTTGAACCTTCATAGTATTACTTATATTGTCAAGAATATCTGAGCAAGTTTTTTTTGAAGAAAATGCCAGATTTTGAGAAGTTTATTAGCTGGCCTGAAGAATTTCCAAACTCTTTGAAGATATGTATGAGATTGTTGCATTCCTGGATATTAGCTTTGCATAATATCATGCAGTCATCCGCAAAGAGGAGATGATTAATAGCTGGAGCATCCTTACAAATTTTGACTCCATTGAGTTGTTGTTAGGACTCAGCATGTGTCAGATATCTGGATAGGGCTTTCATGCAGAAGAGAAATAGATATGGGGATAGAGGGTCTCCTTTCCTTAGGCCCCTAGAAGGTTTGAAGAAATTTCCTGGGGTTCCATTGACTAGAACATCCATGATAGTAATGGAGATGCATTGATGAATTAGGTTGCACCAATGAGAACTGAATCCCATTTGGGATAGAACTTGTAGGAGAAATTCCCAGCTAACTCTGGCAAAGGCTTTTGCCATATCTATCTTTATGTCCATTATAACATTGTCTCCTTTCTTCCCCCTTCTGGTATTCATATGGTGAATGATTTCATGGGCAATGGCTATATTATTAGAGATTTGTCTTCCAGCCTTCCAGGGATAAAGGTTGATTGAAATGGGGATATTAGTTTGGGTAGGAGGGGTTTTAGTCTCTGGGCAATAAGTTTAGAAATGATTTTGTAGGTTGTATTACAGAGGGAGATGGGTCCAATTGAGCCGGGTGTGGTAGGTTTTTCAGTCTTGGGAATAAGGGATATGAAAGTGGAGTTCATCTCCTTGAGGATATGTCCAGTTGTGAAGAAGCTCTGAACCATGTGAATAATGTCTTCCCCCACAATGTTCCAGTTAGCTTGAAAGAAGTTTGGGGGAAATCCATTGGGGCCTGGGGCTTTATCTCCATCCATACTAAAGAGAATGTTCTTGATTTCCAAAGGTTTAGGAGTTCTGGTAAGAGTATGGTTCTCCTGGTCAGTAATGGTGGTGGGAATTAGATGAAGGATGAAAGGGTTGATGTGAATGGGTTCAGTAGTGGCCATTTTGGCAAAGTAACTTGTGAAAGTGTTGGTGATTTCGCATTGTCTTGTATCCAAGAGCCATCCTCCTTTTGTATGGAATCAATCCTATTTCTTCTGTATCTTTTCTTGGCAGCAATGTGGAAGTAGCCTGTATTTCTATCTCCCAGTCTGATGTGTTGATCTCTGCTTTTAGTCTTCCAAAAGACTTCTTGAACATGCTGCCAGTGGTCTACTTGCAGTCTTGCTGCTTTGAGCTCAGTACCTCTATTTGGTTTAAACTGATTTTTAGTTAACCAATCCAGATGTTTTATACTTTTTTCTAGATTAGTCTTTATGTTGCCATAAACATCTTTTTCCATTTCTTGACAAATGACTTTTATGTTCCTTAGTTTCCTTGCTATCTTTATGGCTAAGGAACCTTTATGAGTTGTTTTCCAGCAGTCAGCTATGATGTTCTTGCAATCTTCATGATTGAGCCATGGGCCAAAGAATCTGAAGGGAATTTGACCATGTTTCCAATTGGGGTTGGTATTGAGGATGATTGGGTTGTGGTCAGAACCAATGGTAGTGAGGTTTGAGATGGTGGTATTGGGTTGGTTTTCTAGCCAAGCTTCATTTGCCAGACCTATGTCCAATCTTTGTTCTGTGAGTTGATGACCAGTTCTTTTGTTTGTCCGGTGAAAGGACATTCAATTGTAGCTCAGATCGAGAGATTAGCTTCTTCAATCTTGCTCAGGAAAATATCAGCTTCAGTTTGATTAATCGGGTGTTGACTAAATTTCTCATGTTCATGCAAAACAAAGTTACAATCCCCCATGATCAACCAAGGTAGAGTGTTAGTAGCATGAGTATTTTCAATCATGTTCCAGGAATGAAGTTTATCATTAGTAGTAGAGGGGCTGCCACAATAACCAGTAAAGAGTCAAGGATCTCCATGCAGAGGTTTAATGATTGCATTAATGTGATAGTCGAGAGAAGTCTTCAATAGTGACATCTAGATTGGTTTTCCAGAAAGAACAAGACCTCCAAAGAAGTCTTGGCTTTGCCTTTTAGTTCAACAAACCAAAAGTTTGTGACTCCTATGTTTCCTAGATTTTCTTTAGGTTTCTAGATTGTTGTTTGGTCTCGAGAGAAAGAGGATCTCAGGGTTATGTTTATTTAGCATGTTGTTTAGATATCTAGTAGTGTCAGCTTGTCCTAATCCTTGACAGTTCCAAGCTATGATTGAGTAGAATTGCCGGAAATATGATATAATGGGGTAAGTGAATGTAATGATTATGTATCCTAAACTTAAAGATGTTGTCCTAGCTTTGTAGTTCTCTAAAGTCCAGCATTCGATCCTCATAATTATGGTGATATGAATATTGAATTTAACATATAGTTTGTTGTATATTACCTGGTTGTTTTCGGATGTGGTATCTCCCTCCAGATTACTAGTAGTGTTGTTTGACATTTTCTCTTCATCCATTGGGGAGTGTTGGGTATTGCTCCTCTTAGGCGATTGGTGCTCATTCCATTTCATCTCCTGGTATTCCGACTGGCTAGACAAACTGTATATTTTCCGTTTTGGATCAACCAACTGAGGATGATTTTCAGCATCAACGGCTTTCAAGTTCCTCTCACTTATTCTCCTTTCACATAAGAGTTTTTCCTGTTTGTTGTGCTCTTCCCTCATCTTTTTTTGTATGTCAGCTAGAGAGGTAGTGTTTTGGAATTCGGTATCAGCAATTTGGTATTGGAGATTGTTATTAGTTTTTGGGAAAATGGTTGTGGGATTTAGAGTTTCCTCTAGTTCTGGAGAGATTGGCACCGTAGTGGAGCTCTTTCTAGTAGCATCTTTGATGTTGTTTTTCTTTTTTCCTTGTGTATTTTTTCTTCTGTAGTTCTCTAGTATCTTCTTGTGTTTTTTCTGGCAGGCTATGGCTTCATGATTGGTATTTGGAATGTTTCCCTTGATAGGTTTGTTTAAACCTGCTTGGAAAATCAGGTGTTGGGGTGGTCCATCCAATTCTTCACAATGGTTTCTAAGAAGTGTCTGCTGATGCGCTTCCCTCATCTTAGATGCAAATTCTTTTTCTCCAGTTTTATCAGAGTAATAGTGAATGGTGTGTGGTTTTTTGAGGCTTGTGGATGGAGTGATAACTTTGTTGGATGGAGAGGGAGTGGTCGTATTTGAGGAGAGAATGTTACCAGAAGTATAAGTATACTTATTAGTTGAAGTTGGCTGAGTTTTTCCTTTTTTTCAGTGCACATTTGACCGAGATGGTCAAGGATTCTGCAAATTTTACAGAAGTCAATACCATTCAGAGCATAAGCTAATTCAAGCCAGTGAGAGGTATTTTCATCTTCATAGGCATCAATACCATACTTTAGTGCCTTAGTAACATCGATAGTGATTTGAACTTCCAGATTTTTCTCATCATCATCTCTTCCATACGCTTTCTTAAATCCTTTATAGATTCTTGCTGGTCCAATCAAGTTTCTTATGTCAGGGACGATATGGGTTGGGATTCTTTTGACTAGAGCCCAGATGCATACTTTGTAGAAGTTTGCTTCATCAATGAAATCTGGTCCTGCTTGTGGTACCTCAGTTAAGACAATGAGCTTGTCGAAAATTCCTCGTGTACCCCCTTTCCTGAAAACCTTATAATCTTCATTGCTAGTTAACCTGATTTGATAGTAATTTCTTCTTTTTTACCATAAAGAAATTTCAGCATTTCTTTGTAATTCCCAGTAGTTATTGATGAATCTTGATATTTCTCTTGTTTCATATGGTATTTTGCTGCACAATCTCCCAATGTAGACCCATTTCCAATCTATCTTCTTCTTTGGCAGTATGTTAGCCTTGTTGACAAAAACTTTTGGGAATAAGTCTTCAGGTATGTTTAAGGATGTGTTCATTTGTTTAGCAAGGTTTTCAATACTTTCATAGTTTTTGGTTCCTGGGGAAGAGGCCATGAGATTATATAGACTGGTTTTGTTATGAGGGTGCTTGTGAAAGAAGCATATATGGAGTATGGCTTTGGGTTTTGGTTGTGGTTGAAAGCAAAAAGAATTGGATTTGAACTTCTAAAACCCAAAGAACACAAAGCTAATATAGATTCGTAGAGTAAAACAACGTCTAAAAGTTAGCTTGTAAAAGCGGTTGGGATATATATTTAAAAGCATAGTTTTGTAATATTGTACCAAACTTAGAGAGATAGTGTGGTGGTATTATTTTGGGCTCCCGGGAGAGCGGGCCTTGGGGCCTTGGAGGGTTGGTGATTCAGAAAGGGTTTTTCTACTTAATATTCTCTAATTAACTCTATTAATTTTGAACCCTGATTTTGGGCATACCAAAATCTTTCTAGGCAGACTCAACAAAGACAAAAAGGGTTGTGAAATAACAAAATCAGATATTCCCTTAACCCAAATTTTTTTAAATGGCAAATCTACCCTTTACGTATTAGGGTTAGTAATCTAGATTAGTGATTACATATTTTGTTTAGTGATTAAGATAATTTTCAGAATTATAAAGGTTGTTTAGATGAAAAAATTTGGGAAAAAAAAATAATCAAAGTTTTGGTTAAGAAGGAGAGAAAGAGAAGGAGAAAGTGAGCAAATTTTAATTTTTGATTCAATGTAGGATGAGGAGGGTCATTCTTCATCTAAAAAAACTAGAAAAATACATATCAACTACTTAAGAAAATGCAAATGTCGTATATGAAAAATACTTAAGCAAATGCAGAGAGAATACCATATGTAGAGAGAATACCATAAAACGCCATGTCTTACATCTACTACAAGGGCATGCATGAGAATAAGGTATTTCCGCCACCATTTATATTAACAAACTCTGTAAATGACCTAACACCTTCTATGTACTGAGGAGACTTACAAGGACATTTCATCCAGCCCTTATCAACCATAGATGACATACCCTAAAGATAGTATCTATGTTAAAATTCAGACAATATATGTACATTACATCAATACAAAATCGACAGCATTTTTTTATATGATATCTACTTCAATTCTAACATGTAACTATGAATTTGATATGTACACAGCATCAGATTAATGAAAAAAAAAATACTAACATTTAAAACTATACTAAATCCATTCCATGAAATTTATATATCTACTTCAATTATAACCCGAGTGTACATTTCTAACAACAAATGAATACAACCAAACAATAGAGATAGTTGTCTATCCCAACCATAGAAACATATACTTTATTTTCACTCAAAAATTAAAGCCACATATTAGAATTCAAGTGTATATCATGAATTTGATATATATCCACTTCAATTCTAACATGAAGCTTCAACTGAGTCACAATAAACTGCTAACCAATTTTATTTTTGACATATCCACTTATGCATACATTTCTTGTTCTCATCAGATGACTTTACAAGATCAAACAAATTAAGTAGTTATTCCTAGCGGTAGGGTTGCCGAAGCCCTCAGGTTAACGTCGACAGAAACATCCTCTCAACAAAGAGATAATGAGCTAGGACTATCTATCATGTTCAGTGAACACCCAAATCTCAAACATGATATTATCATCAAACTTCATATAAACAATACAAAAGGAACCAAAAACTATCAAAACAATTTCATAGTTGGATATCCCTTCTTAGTTCTTCCTAAACCAACTCTGACCAGTTCTTCTTCAAACTCTGATGATATGAAATGACATTACAACAACAAACCATAAAATCAGTTTATAATTTACAACCCAAAATTATAAATTAAACCCTAAACTAAAAATACATCTGAAAAAGCGGGGGTACAACAACCACACCCAATATTTCAAGAGAATCAACTAGACAGTCAGACTCAATCTAGAGAAAAGTATATCAAAGAGTTTTATATCTCTACCTCTCAATTCAATCTGCAATCAACAAATACGAATTTGCGAGCCCGATTGAATATATAACAAAATATAATGCGGAAAAGAAATAACACAGACACCAGAATTTTGTTAACGAGGAAAACCGCAAATGCGAAAAAAACCCGGGACCTAGTCTAGATTTGAACACCACATTGTATTAAGCCGCTACGGACACTAGCCTACTACCAATGAACTCCTGACCGGACAGAAGTTGAACCCTAATCAATCTCACACCGATTCAAGGTACAGCTTACGCTCCTACGCTCTCGATCCCAGCATGATACTACGTACTTGATTACCTTAGCTGATCTCACCCACAACCAAGAGTTGTTACGACCCAAAGTCGAAGACTTGATAAACAAATATGTCTAACACGGGAAAATCTATTGGAATAGATAAATCTGTCTCCCACATAAATACCTGCGAGTTTTGTTTCGTCTTTTGATAAATCAAGGTGCACAGGAACCAATTGATAAACCGGAATTATATTCTGGAAGAACATCCTAATATTATAAATCACCTCAAAATAATATTAATCATATGGTAGCGAAACAAGATATTGTGGAATCACAAACGATGAGACGAAGATGTTTGTGAGTACTTTTAATCTTACCTATCAGAGATAATTCTCAAGCAAATCTTAGCAAAGATAATACTCAATCACGATAGAAGAAGTAAGATAAGAACACGCAACTACAGAGAAAATAGTTGGGTCTGTCTTCACAATCCCAATGAAGTCTTCAAGTCGTTAACCTACAAGGTTTTGTGAAAAACCTAAAGTTAAAGGATAATTGACTCTAGCTTATACAACTAGTATCACACAGGAGGTGTAGGTATTATCTTTCCCAGTTGCTAGAGTTCTACTTTATATATAATTTTCAAATCAGGGTTTGCAATCTAAGTTACCTTGGTAACAAAACATTCAATATTCATCGTTAGATGAAAACCTGATTAGACTCAAGCTAATATATTTCAATCGTTAGATCGAACTTAGCTTGTTATACACAAATGAAATGTACCTTCATTTAGGTTTATGTAACCGTACCTAAACGTGTACACCATGTTGGCTCAACTGTAGTTAACCGAGGTTAGCTATATGAACACTCTCATATCAACCTTATTCATCTTAACCATAACTAGTTCAAATGACTCAAATGAAACTAGTTAAAGAGTTATTCAATTGTTATATTCTCATAGAAGTATACAAGAACACAATCGAAGAAAAATCGGTTTGATTCACTTGAATCAATTCATGAATATTATAACCACAGTTTGCAAAGAATGCATTCCTTAATATATAAATATATTAGTTCATGTACTAACCGATTTTAGAACTTTAACCACTCAAGTACGCAAACGTGTACGCACACTTAAGTAGCCGGTCTGAATATGGGTTCGCCAGTTTGCGAAAGGGTACGCATACTTAAGTACACTTCCAAAACCCAGCAGAAAGTCCCGGACATATACCTCACGCAAGTACGTGTACCGTTATGTGTACTTGGTACACGGCATTTCACAACTACAAGTACGCATACGGGTATGCATACTTTAGTTCCGGTCATGGATCACATACATGCAAGAAAGCATACCATGTTATTAATCCATTAGTTATAAACTCTTATTTCAATCATTGAAAATTTCTTAGAGGATGACAATAGCCGTTTCACACACTATTAACATCAAAGAAATTTTCAAGTTATTGAAATAATCATAACGAAACATTCCAAGTCTATATCAAATGATTGTATCACACAAACCATGTAAGATGTTACTCGGCAATTTTCACATGATCATCTTTTGACTTTCGTCAAGAATATAAGATGAACTTGGTTGAATCGAAAGCTTACCAGCACATATTTCGAGAAATATGTAAGCGAGTTAATCTCAGCTCGAAATCTCAGATGTGTATAATCGACAACTATATAGTAATACGACTTTTGTCTCAATATAGGAGATAGAGTAGAAATAGACTTTCCAAGTGATAGACAAGTTTTAGTCTCCACATACCTTTTGTTTATGAAGTTCCACAAGCTCTCCTTAGTAGTACTTCGTCTTCAATTGATGAACGTTGTGAAGTCTAATACTCAACTACACAGTCTATCCTAGTCCGAGACATCACTATAAGTAGACTAGAAATAAAGACTTATAGTTTTGATCACTAACATTGATAAAAAAGCTTGAGATAGAAACGCTTGCGAGTTCGACCGAGGAATGCTCTAAAAATCTCCCCCTTTGTCAATTTTAGTGACAAAACTATCAATACATATGGATTACAAAATAAATAAACTTTGTAGCTTATCATCCAAATACTTGATCTCCTTGGTTCTTCAACATTACTCAAAATCTTCGTCACTTCCAAGTACTCCAATGATTCCAAATGTGTTCAACTCAGCATCATAGTTGTTGAAGATCCGTAGAAATAACAATGAGAAAATAGTTGCTCTCCATAATTGTTATACAGTGTCATAATATCATTACACATCATCAAAGTTCAATTGTATCACAACTTTGATAAAAATACTATGGCGATATGTATCACTTCCCCTTAGTCAATACTTCATCTCACAATGAAAATCACTCCCCCTTACATAATGATCCGTCAACCATATGTATTTGTAGTGTGAACTACACATTAATTATCCCCCTTTTTGTCAACAAAAATTGGAAAAGGTACGAAAATTAGTGGGATCCTCATGAAATTTCCATAGAGATACTTCATGACCAAAAGAGAACAACATATCAACTTTTTTAGATGCCATCATATAGACGAAACTAAATGCATTCATCAAGGAGTTTATAAAGATACATGATAACCCCTATAATATTCCATAGCCGCACTCCCCACAAAGATTTGGCAATTAAGCACAAGTTTAATTAAGAACTCTCCCCCATATAATTTCATTCCCGAAAGAACAACAAGAGAGACCTTACTTTTATAAGAAAAGAAGGATTTCTTTGGACATACACTATACTCAACAAAAATTCTACTGAAAAAAATGAAGAATTCAAGTAGCACTTAAACTAGGATTCCAAACTCAATTGCCCAACAGATCGAGATAAGTGCAGGGGCAAGAGTTTAGGAAAGACTAATGAACCAAAACAACACCAATAGACTGTTGTAAGTGTTGAAATGTAGCATTATCTAATGGTTTGGTGGGAATATCAGCCAATTATTGTTAGGAAGGCACGAATTCCATATTTATGATACCATTTTCATATAGATCTCGAATAAAATGATACCTTATATCAATGTGCTTAGTTCTTGAGTGCTCAACAGGATTCTCAGTGATTCGAATCGATCTAGAGTTGTCACAAAAGATCTTCATTATTCCAGTATCAATTCCATAATCAGCAAGCATTTGTTTCATCCAGCGAAGTTGAGTACAACATGATCATGTAGCAATATATTCTGCCTCACAAGTAGACAGGGATTGTGAATTTTGTTTCTTGTTATGCCAAGCCACATGATTCAATCCTACATAGTAGAAACCCCCTGATGTAATTTTTCTGCCTTCCACGCATCCTGCCCAATCAGCATCTGAATAGGCAGAAAGATCAGTGTTAGTATCAAAAGTGTAAGATAGACCATACTCGACAGTGTGATTGATATATCGTATGATCCTTTTCGCAGCTGCAAGATGAGATTCCTTTGGATTTGCCTGAAACCTATCACAACAACCAACACTAAAAGCAATATCAGGTCTAGTGGTTGTAAGATATAAAAGGCTTCCAATGATAGATCGATAGAATTTTTGATCCATATTTACAGCTTTCTCATCTCGATGTAGTTTACCCGTGGTAGGCATAGGAGTTAGTTTTGGAGTTAACTTAACAAGACCGAATCTTGTGACAAGATCTCTTGTATATTTTTCTTGAGATAAGTAAATTTCATCTTTGTTTTGTTGAATTTGTAAACCCAAAAAGAATTTTAATTCACCAATATTGCTCATCTCAAACTTCTTGCTAAGAGAAACTTGAAAATCTTTTGCAAGTTTCTCAGATGTTGATCCATATATGATATCATCTACATAGACTTGAGCAATAACAACATATTTCCCACTCCATTTGGTAAACAATGTTTTATCATCTCCACCTCTCGAAAAACCTTTCTTAAGGAGGGAAGTAGTCAGTTTTTCGAACCAGGCATGAGGTGCTTGTTTTAATCCATATAATGCCTTATTCAGCTTAAGGAAATGATCTGGGAAGTCAGGGTTTTCGAATCTCTTAGGTTGAGCGACATAGACCTCTTCCTTTAAATTTCCATTTAGGAAAGCGGATATAATGTCCATTTGAAACAACTTAACCTTTAGAAAACAAGCATGAGCTAATAACAGACTCAAGTCGTGCCACGGGAGCAAAGGTTTCGTCAAAGTCGATTCCTTCAATCTGTGAATATCCCTGAGGGACAAGTCTAGCTTTGTTTCTGACAATGGTTCCAAATTCATCAGAATTTTTCTTGAATATCCATTTAGTACCAACAATATTGCTATTAGGAGGACAAGGTACGAGCTTCCATACATCTTGTCTTTGGAATTGGTTTACTCTTCATGCATTGCATTCACCCAAAAGGGACCGCTAAGAGCTTCATCAATGTTTATAGGTTCTACTTGTGATAGAAAATAATCAAAATTACAAATATTTTGAAGTTGTCCTCTCATCTTAGCTGTAGAATCTCTCTCACCAATAATATTGCTAGTATCATGATTCCTTTGAACCCAGAGATGTCGTGGAGGTGCACGTTCTTGTTCAACAGAATAGCCCGACTAGGGCTTTTCTCCTCATCACTAGAAATGTCAGGATCAATAACTGTTGGAACAACTTCTACTGATTCTGGGATTTCTTTGAATTTATCAATTGTCTCGGTTGGAGGCAATTCAAAAGGAGAGTCATCATGACGAAAATTACTTATATCATAAATGATAACATTTGCAGATTCCATCATGACTTGGGTTCTAAGATTAAAGACTCGGAAACCACGACTATCGATGCATAGCCAAGAAAAATACCTTCATCGCTTCGAGTCAAATTTCCCTTTCTCGTTCATGGTCCTTTAGAATGTAGCACTTAATGCCGAACATTCTGAGATAGTATAAGTTGGGTTTCTTGCCATACCACAACTCATAGGGAGTGTTTAAGGTCTTTGACCGTAAGTAAACACGATTGAACAAGTAGCAGGCTGTGAAAACCGCCTCTCCCCAAAACTTCAACGGTAAGTTTTTGTTATGGAGCATTACTCTTGCCATTTCCTGAATGTTCCTATTCTTTCTTTCTGCAACTCCAATAACTTGTGGATTAATGGGTGGAGAGTATTGTTGAATAATCCCCAGAGAATCACAGTATTCAAACACTTTGGTATCCTTGAATTTCGTGCCACGATCGCTTCTAATTTTCTTTAGTTTGCGACCCTGTTCATTTTGGATTTTATTAACAATAATCTTGAATTCACTAAGGGTTTCATTCTTGTGAGACAAAAACGCTACCCAAGTGAATCTGGTGTAATCATCTACCATAATCAAAGAATACTTCTTTCCAGCCACAGTAGGTTGTTGAATTGGGCCGAAGAGATCCACATGAATTAAATCAAGTGGAGCTTTAGTGAGAATATCTCGAGATGATTTATGTGGAATTTTCGTTTGTTTACCCTTTTGGCAGGCACCACATACACCTTCAATCTTAGCATTGATTTGGGAACACCTCTAAAAAGTTCTTTTTTAATCATCTTAGTTAGAAGACGATAATTGATGTGACCAAAATGCTCATGCCAAAGATGTGTAGATTCCACCTTAGTCAAATTGTAATAATTACTGAACTAAGTATCCAACAGATAACAATTATTTTTGCCACGTTTGAAGAAAACCTTATGGCCTTTGTCATAGATTTGACTTACAGACAGAAGATTAGCAGTCATACCTTTAACGTATACTACATCATGAATTTCAGGAACTCCAAGTAATTTGATCGTCCCCTCTTGCTTATGTAGCAGCATCTCCCATCATCGAATGTTACTGGACCACCATCAAAGTCGCTTGTGTTGACAAACCACGAGATATCTCCAGTAATATTCCTGATACATCCACTATCAAGAAACTACTGAAAGGGTGATGTTGATTTCAGAGCAAAAGCTCCCATACTAGCACTACTAACCAAATTAGGCTTTCTTGTTAGTATTGATTTTCTTTTAAGGACAGAAAAAAGTTGTACAACATTCTTGTGAAGATTACGTTAAACATTTAATATTTTTCTAAAATACAAACATACATGATGAAAGTGATCACAAGAACCACAACACACGCATGTACCAACATCTTTGTTCTTGTTCGAAGAATTCTAAGCACTTTCAGTTTTTACAAAGCCTAAACCTCGCTTATCACCTGAATTTAGGAAATTCTTCAGTGAAGAATGAAAGGAGTTACTCAAATCCATAGAAGATAACTTTACAGATTTCAAATCCTTAAGTTTTGCAATTTCTACAACAAGATCAGAGTTGATCCGGATTTATTCATCCGACTTCTTTAGGAGATCAACAACCTCTTCAGAAAGTTCTCGAAGCTCAGAATTTTTTATATAATTCTCGAAATGAAGTCCATCAATTTTCCTTATCAAATGATGTTTTGCTAGACAAAGATTATTGATGAATTTTTTTATATTAAGATTCTCAACCATATCGATGGTTTCTAGAACACGCTCGAAGTTGAGTTTATCCATTTCTGGTGAAGCGTTTTTAGAGACAAAATCGTCCATACTCAAATCGCTACAAACACAGACTTATTAGGTCTTTAATGTTTTTGCCTGCTCTGATACCAATTGAAAAAGCGGGGGTACAACAACCACACCCAATATTTTGTTTGGCAATCTGAATAGACAAACTCAATATACTTTCAAGAGAATCAACTAGACAGTTAGACTCAATCTAGAAAAAGTATATCAAAGGGTTTTATATATTTATCTCTCAATTAGATCTGCAATCAGCAAATAGGAATTTGCGAGCCCGATTGGATATAAGAGAAGTAACTTCAACGGTACTAAAGACCAATGTTCAAGGATCAATCAATTTCAATCAACAACCAAAGTTTGGATTTACCAATTGATCGATTCAACACACAACCTGTGATATTTCAATTATATAACAAAATATAATGCGGAAAAGAAATAACACGAGCACCGTAATTTTGTTAACGAGGAAAACCGCAAATGCGGAAAAACCCCGGGACCTAGTACAGCTTTGAATACCACACTGTATTAAGCCGCTACAGACATTATCCTACTATTAATGAACTTCGGACTGGACTGTAGTTGAACCCTAATCAATCTCACACTGATTCAAGGTACAATTGCGCTCCTTACGTCTCTGATCCCAGCGGATACTATGCACTTGATTCCTTTAGATGATCTCACCCACAACCAAGAGTCGCTACGACCCAAATTCGAATACTTGATAAACAAATTTGTCTCACACAGAAAAGTCTATTGGAATAGATAAATCTGTCTTCCACAAAAATACCTACGAGTTTTGTTCTGTCTTTTGATAAATCAAGGTGCACATGAACCAATTGATAAACCATACTTATATTCCCGAAGAACCGCCTAGTATTATCAATCACCTCACAATATTCTTAATGGTATGGTAGTGAAACAAGATATTGTGGAATCACAAACGATGAGACAGATATATTTGTGACTACTTTTAATATTACCTATCGGAGATAAATCTCAAGCAAATCTTAGAAAAGATAATGCTCAATCACGATAGAAGAAGTAAGATCAAAACACGCAACTACAGAGAAAATAGTTGGGTTTGGCTTCAAAATCCCAATGAAGTCTTCAAGTCGTTAACCTACAAGGTTTTGTGAAAAACCTAAGGTTAAAGGAGAACCGACTCTAACTTATACAACTAGTATCACAAAGGAGGTGTGGGGATTAGGTTTTCCAGTTGCTAGAGTTTTCCTTTATCTAGTTTTCAAATCAGGGTTTGCAATCTAAGTTACCTTGGTAACTGATAGACACATTTTTGTGTCTAATTTGTCTCGATTCTATATATTGATAGTGCTCATTTTTGTACTTATTATGGTGTTTTATGTGTGTGTAGGTATTTTTGGCCAATAAACATTTTTGGAAAAATCGGCTCGAAAAGTTGTCTAATGCACCCTGAGGAGTTGTTATTCGCACCCACAGATTTGGATAAGGGGCACCTCCAGGACACCACATAAGGCACTGCCATAGGCACCCCTACTCCGGATAGGGCGCCTCATCTTCTTCTCGTTCAAGCAGCGTTTTGGCGGGAAAAATTGGTTCACCGCAAGGATTTGATAATTTGGTATCGAAGGAGTTTTAGCCGGATTTTCTTCACTATTTGAATTAGGGTTAACCTGTTTCGATAAAAACAGGGGGATAGATGACTTGAGCTCGGAAACAGGGATATATTCTTCGGTTTGGTAAAACAGGGAGGGAATTGTTATCGGGATTTTATTTGTTCTATACATGGGATTTCTTGCGCATAAGGGAGGAACCTTAGTCGTTTGATTCTACAAGATCTAAAGAGAGTCCGAGACGTACGATTTAGATTGGATAACGCTTGAGAAGGTTAAGATAACAAGAGAAAGTCCGTAGCTTTTGGAGGAGGTAAACAAGATTTCTTCGAGAGATTCTCGACCCTGCTGGCTATATAAGAGTTTGTTCGAGTCATAAGAAGGGTTATGCAAACTTTGGGGAGGTTTAGAGGAGAACAGGAAGCTGAAATCACGAGTTGTACATTTTCTTCTCTGCCGCAATATCAAGAACGTGAAGAACATAAGACGCACGAGCATCCGCCGCAGCAAGTCGCGTTATTCAACAAATGGAACGTATATATCGTTTAATCAATGCCAGTGGTTTTTAATTACTCGTTCCCCTTGTAATGAGATTCTCAGAACACACTCACACCGTTGCGAATCAGTTGTTTTATCACTTTTCATTCTTTTAATCATCTTTTGAGCCATAAATACATATTTTGAGACCATGATTAATATGAGGAGCTAAACCCCATTGTTTGAGGCGATAGAGGAAGCTATTTTTCCAACAAGAAGTGGTATATTCTTATTTATCTATTTATTGCAATTATTTTTATGATTATTTTGCCTTGATTAATAATTGTCTCGAATGATTTTTGTTAAACAATTGTGATTTCTTTTGATAGAGCATACTTGGACCTAGGTTTTTGATGTTCTATGCTTGATTTACACTTGTTCTTTTGAGAATCTACTTGTTGCGATAGTTTAGAATCACTTTGAACGAGAAAATTGCATGAATATAAATTTTGGATTAAATCACTTTGAACTTGGAAAATAGTGGAATCTTAGCCTCTGTTCTTTTTTAATATTGATATCAACTTTGTCGTTGTTTGCTATAATTTTTAGTGTGTTTTCTATTTTTGTTTTAATTTTAAGTCTAAAAAATCCTTCACAAGTTCGAGAGAACGACAACCTTTACTACCACTTTCTACAACAATATAAAAACCACATCAATTTTTGGCGCCGCCGACGCGGACTTGTTTTTAGGGTTTTAGATTTGTTTTTGTTTTTGTTTTTTTTCTTTTTTTCTTTTTTTTGTTCTTTTTTACGTTTTTGGGTATTTATCTTTTGTCTACAGGTTCTGGATCATAAAGAAAATTGAGCCAAGGAGTTTGGTGATTTCGTAAAGACTTGGAGCGAAAGATTAAAGCAAAAAGAACGAGAAAGAAGACGATTTTCTTTTAGATATTTTGTTTTTAGGGTTTGTTTATTTTTAGAAAAAAAAAAAAAAAAAAATTGTATTAGGGTTTATTATTTTTGTAATTTTTCTTTTCTTTTTGGACTTTGGACTTTTGGACTTTGGACTTTATTATTATTTTTACCCTACGGAAGGGTACTTTAAATATAAACTGTTTGCAGAGAAGGAGGACAATTACGATATTGTCTCTGCACCTTGGGTTCGTACACCGACATAGGAGCCGTGGCCCGAGTCGACTACAACCGATTCATCCTCCCGTCCGGAACGGGAGGTAAGATTCTCGAACACTCGCGAATCCCCGTCGCCGAGTTATCGACTCTTCGTATGCTTATATGTTGAGGACTGAATACGGACATTTATTTTTCTAGTAAAGGGCAAGGCCTGGCCATACAAGATAAGGGTTCGGATTTCATCACCGTTCTCTTCTTGCCCGCCTTAGGAACACGTAACCTACGCGAACCTAAGCCTTAAAATTTTGACTAGAACAAGACCGATAGGTAACGAGCTTAATAGGAAAGTTATTCGAAAATATTGGTTACTCTTTTAAGCACACTTCAAAGTTCAAGAAGGTTTCTGTGAGTTGAATGCGTGATCGCGCCCGCATTGTAATTCCTGGTGAGGCCTTGGGTATCAAAGCTCCACCGAGCTTCCCTCGCCTCGATTCAACTCACTTTGACTCGGATTGATTCCGTAGGGGTTTGCTTAAATTGTAACGAATTCCGTTTCGAAGGATTAGAAGCTGGTCTAGAAACAATCTAAGTGGAGCCATCATGCTTTTTGTTTGCTAGAAATCTCTAGGTTTGCTTTGGTTGAGTCGGCCTTGATTTGTGATTGCATAGAATCCCCTTCCTAATTCTTTTGCATGCCCAACGTAAAAGAGACGCCCTAGGTAGATTTGTTAAGGAGAAACCTAGTAGTTCTAAGCGTCTCGATTACCTCAATTTAGAAAGTCCAATTTTTGAAGAGTCCGTTTTTGAACGTCCGTCTGGGAGACAATCCCTAATATTCGATAGTGCCGTAAATGGCAACTTTGAAAGCCTTGTTGAACCCGACTAGGGCTACTCGTCCCTCATGTATCAAAGTTAGTCAAACAAGCAACTTATGAACTTAAACCTGGGACCTTACAACTGCTCCCAATCTTCTTAGGGGAAAGAAAATGAAAACCCCTATTTCCATGTTAGGGATTTTGAGGAAATTTGTAGTACCCTAAAGATTAGAAACCTTGATGATGATGCTTTGAAACTCAGGGTTATTCCCTTTTTCCTTGAAAGATAAAGCCAAATCGTGGCTATATAGTTTGGCTTCCGGTTCAATTGAAACATATGAACAACTTACATCCGCCTTTTGAACAAGTTTTTCCCTAGGCACAAAACATCGTCTATTAGGACGCAAATCAGACACGTTTTCTCAACAAGAGGGAGAATCTTTGTATAGGTATTTGGAAAGGTTCAATGATCTATTAGCCCAATGTCCTCATCATGGTCTCGAAAAGGTTAGGTTAGTTCAGATCCTTTATGAGGGTTTAGATTATTCCACTACAACCACAAGAGAATCTATGTGTACAGTGGGTTTGAAAACCAAATGTTGATGAGGCGATGACATATTTGCATGAAATCGCCGAAAAGACCCAACAATGGGAAAATAATATGGAACCCCGAAAACAATTCTTCTAGGCAGAGGAAACGTTAATAGGGTAGAAGGAGGCTATGAATCGATGCCAAAATTGTCGCTATAGCGAAAAGGTTAGAAGCTTTAGAAGTGGGTCACACTAGTGGTAGATTGGAGCCTTTTTGGGAAGGCCGGAATAATGAAGAGCAAGCCAATGCTCTCTATAATAACACTAGATTTGATAACCGTCAAAAGTTTGACCCATATTCGAAACCTATAATCCCGGTTGGAGAAACCATCCGAACTTTTCGTGGTCTAAGGGCCAAAGTCAAGGCCGGGTTTAGTAATTCTAATGCTCCCCCAGTTTTGGTTACACTAAGAATTCTTCAGCCCCGTAAAATAAAACAACTAGCTTAGAGGACTCTATTAAGATGTTAGCAAAAACTCGGATATGTTAGCACGTAACCAACTTAGTTTTCAACAGAAACCAAGCGTAACTTTCAAACTAATGCTCGAGCCTTGCTAAGTTAGAACTTCAAGTGGGCCAAATAGCTAAGACCTTAAGTGAGAGAGATAACTAAGGTTCCCTAGTCGACTAATCCCAATCCTAGAGGAGTTCATGAAGTAGGTGCAAAAACATCGAATTAGTTGAATGCTATTAGAACCCTTAGGAGTGGTAGAGTAGTAGACAATCGTAACCATGCCCGATAGTGAACATACTATAGTTCACCCCTCAGATCTCACCCTCAGGACCACCACTAGCCGAAGGGACCGATAAAGTTTCGATGATGTCAATTCTGCTCCCGAGAGGTCCGATTCTTGCCTAGAGCCCCGTTTCCCCAACTATTAGTACCAACAAAGAAGGAATCGAACTTTAATGACATATTGGAGGTTTTTAAGCATGTCACCATAAACCTTCCTTTATTAGATGCAATTAGGCAAATTCCCGCTATGCCAAGTTCCTTAAGGATATGTGTACGCGAAAGAGAAAACTTAGCGTCCATAAGAAAGCCTTTTAGCTAGTCACGTAAGTTCAATCATCCGTAACACCACAACTCCAAAGTACAAAGACCCAGGTTCCCCTACCATTGCTTGTACAATAGGTAAACACCGGGTAGAAAAAGCTTTACTTGACTTAGGAGCCAAGTGCAGAACTTACTTCCGTACCATGTGTACTTACAACTAGGACTTGGTGAAATGAAACCTACTCGATGACATTGCAGTTAGTGATAGGTCTCGTTAAAATTCCTCGAGGTGTTATTGAGGATGTTCTTATTGAGGTCGACAAGTTTATTTATCCAAAGGATTTCGTGGTCCTAGATACCCAACCCGTCCCCGACCCAGAGAACCGATACCCGTGATATTAGGTCGCCCATTTTTAGCTACGTCTAATGCGATCATTAACTCGTCGAAATGGTGTGATGAATTTGTCTTTTGGTAATATGACTATGGAGATGAACATTTTTAATGTCGGTAAGCTACCCTATGAGCTAGATGACACATGTGTTGAAGAGGTGAACATGATAGAAGCCTTAGTTCAGAGTCATTACCAAACATTTTGTCTCGAGGACCCATTAGAAAGTTGTCTATCCCATTTTGGTTTAGATTTTGATGACGACAACACTATTGAACAAGTGAGTGCTCATTAGATTATACCCCCGTGTTAGACACCGATAGATGGAAAGCTAGGTTCGAACCATTACCAGCTTCGAGAATACCTTAATTCCTTCTTTAGAAGAGCCTCCTAAGTTGGACCTCGAAACCATTACCCGACACTCTAAAGTATGTGTTTTTAGGCCCATCCGAGACTTTACCCGTGATTGTAGCTTCCGATTTGGATAGTGATCAGAAAGTAGGCTAGTAAAAGTACTTCAAGACAATAAGGAAGCTTTAGGGTGGACTATAGCAGGACATTAAGGGTATAAGTCCTACCGTGTGTATGCATCGATTCATGTGAAGAAGACTCCAAACCTTCTAGGGAGATGCAACGTCGACTAAACCCTAATATGAAAGAGGTAGTTCAAAAGAGGTGCTTAAGTTGTTAGATGCGGGTATTATCTACCCAATTTCGATAAGAAGTGGGTCAGCCCTGTTCAGTGTTGTCCCAAGAAATCAGTGTATCACCGTAGTCCGTAATGATAATAATGAGTTAATCCCAACCCGAGTGACCACGGGATGGCGTGTCTGTATTGACTACAGGAAATTGAACAAGGTCACAAGGAAGGATCACTTTCCCCTTCCTTTTATCGACCAAATGCTAGAGAGATTAGCTGGACATAGTCATTATTGCTTCTTAGATGGCTACTCCGGTTATAATCGATCGTTATTGCCCCGTAAGACCAAGAGAAAACCACTTTTACCTGTCCCTTTGGTACCTTTGCGTATATACGCATGCCTTTCGGGCTATGTAATGCCCCCGCGACTTTTCAGCGTTGTATGATGAGCATATTTTCCATATGGTAGAACGGTTTCTAGAGGTCTTTATGGATGACTTTTCAGTGTTTGGTTCATCTTTTGATGAGTGCTTGCATCATTTGACATTAGTGTTGACTAGGTGTAAGGAAAAGAATTTAGTGCTTAATTGGGAAAAATGCCATTTTATGGTTAAATCAGAATTGTGTTAGGGCACATCGTTTCTTCTAAGGGTATAGAGGTAGATAAAGCCAAAGTTGACCTTATTAAGACTTTACAGTCCCAAAACCGTAAAAGATGTTAGGTCATTCCTAGGGCATGCAGGTTTTTACCGTCGATTCATTAAGGATTTTAGCTTGATTTCTAGACCTCTTTGCAATTTACTTGCAAAAGATGTTAAGTTTGTCTTTGATGATGCTTGTTTAGAGGCTTTTGAGAAGCTTAAGAATTTACTCACTACCGCCCCGCTAGTCCAGCACCTAACTGAACCTACCCTTTGAAATTATGTGCGATGCTTCAGATTATGCTATAGGTGTTGTGCTAGGTCAACGAGAAAACAAATTACTTCATGTGATTTACTATGCTAGCAAAACTCGAATGATGCCCAAATGAACTATACAACTACCGAGAAGGAACCGTTAGCCATCGTGTTTGCCTTGGATAAGTTTAGATCCTACCTATTAGGTTCTAAGATCGTAATCTATACTGATCATGCTGCTTTGAAATACCTTTTGTCGAAGGATACCAAACCTAGATTGATTAGGTGGATCCTTTTGTTACAAGAATTTTGTCCAGACATTAGAGACAAAAAGGGTGCCGAAAATGTAGTAGCGGCACCACTTGTCTAGGCTAGTTGTGAGTTTCCCTAATGATTCCCTTCCTATAAGGGATAGCTTTCCGATGAACAATTGTTCTCTCTGTTTCCCAATCACCTTGGTATGCGAATATAGTGAATTATCTTGTTACGGTCGAATGCCTCAACATTGGGGTAAGCAAGATCGTTCTAGGTTTTTAGCCGAGGTTAAGCATTTCTTTTGGGACGATCCTTATCTCTGCTTAAGTATTGTCCGGACAGTTATTAGGAGATGTATACCCGAGAGTGACCAAATCCAAATTATCTCCTTTTGTCATGAACATGCATGTGGGGGTCATTTTAGTGCTAAGAAGACTCGCCGCTAAGATATTGCAGTGTGGTTTTTACTGGCCTTCGTTGTTTAAAGACTCCCATAATCATTGTGTTTCTTGTGAGCGTTGCCGAGGTTAGGAACCATTTCCCGTAGAAATATGATGCCTTTGAACCCTATTTTAGTGATTGAGGTCTTTGATGTGTGGGGCATTGATTTTATGGGTCCATTTCCTAATTCTTTTGGTTATCTTTACATACTTGTCAGTAGACTATGTGTCTAAGTGGGTTGAGGCGGTTCCGTGTAAAACAAATGACCACAGGGTCGTAGTCTAGTTTTTGAAAGAGAACATACTTACACGTTTTGGTACACCGCGAGCTATAATTAGTGATGGAGGTTCACACTTTTGTAATAGACCGTTTGCTCTTTCAATGAAACAATATGGTATTACCCACAAAGTAGCAACCCCATATCACCCACAAACTAGTGGTCGTGCAGAGGTCTCCAATAGGGAAATTAAGCGTATTTTAGAGAAAAAACAATTAATCCTAATAGGAAAGACTGGTCGTCGAGGCTTACTGATGCCTTATGGGCTTACCGTACTGCGTTTAAGAAACCCATTGGAATGTCACCTTATCGTTTAGTGTTTGGCAAGGCATGTCACCTTCCCGTCGAGTTAGAGCATAGAGCCTATTGGGCTATTAAGAACATAAACTTTTCACTTGACAAGGCAGAGCTCACGTAAAGCTCCACCAATGAGTTGGACGAGATTCGTAGAGATGCGTACGATAGTGCTAAGGAGTATAAGAACAAAATGAAACTTGTGCATGATAAGAATATTTTACGAAAGTCATTTTCTCCAGTCAAAAAGTTCTTCCGTATGACACTCGTTTGCATCTATTCCCTGGAAGTTGCGCTCTCGGTGGACCGGTCCTTTTGTGGTCCGTCTCTGTTTTTCCTCATGGCGCTATTGAGATTGAGACACCATATGGTAGTAGTTCTTCAAAGGTTAACGGTCAGATTGAAACCCTTTTTAGAGCCTTTTCCTACAGGTGATGTTGAGGAAGTCCCTCTCGAGGACCCCGTTTACCTTGATTGACCATCGAGGCGGTTTTGTATGTTGTATATTATTTTTTGTAGGTTTTTGGTTATACTTCACCTGTGTACTATCTTTCCGACTTCTCTCTTTACTATTTCCTCATGTTACTTATATTTTGGTACTGTTCTTTAATTAGAAACATTGAGGACAATGTTATATTTAAGTTTGGGGGTGGGGTAGAAACTTTTTGTTACCTTTTTGTTACAATAAATAAACTACAGAGCCTAGAAATTTATGTTTATTAAGGATGGCACTAACCAATCTAAGTGGATGGAAGCATTTTGGTTGTAGGAGTTGAGGAACCAATCTGATTAGATGGAAACATCTAAAGAGTCTATTCATAAAAGCACAGAGCTCGTGTGTTAGAAATAACATGATAGTTTCACCAATCTCGTTGAGTCCTTTTCACTTCGTTTTTATTTTGTTTTGTTTTTAAACTATGTTTCTCTAAGTGATTAGGTGGGGATCACGATTCAAGTTGTTACCACTGCTAGGGTGAAATAGAGTGATTGAGTTACTAAAAAAAAAAAAAAAAAAAAAAAAAAAAAAAAAAAAAAAAGACTCGACCAATTAGACCAAACGGAATAAAATTAACACTTGGGAATAGCAATATGTGTGTGTTTTCCCCGTCTCCGTCGCTTAAACAAGCGTGGAATGCGGGATCCACGGAACTATCATGTAATCTGCCGACAAGAAGCATGCGCTTGGATCCAAAAGATCTAATCATGCAAACCAAAAAAAAAAAATGTTCAATGAATAAATTGACCACTGGTTCCCTTGTATATGCCGACGTGTTGATCTAGAATTAGGATTGTCGACCACACGGTTCCCTTGTATATGCCACAGTGTTGATATTAGTCGACCAATATCTCAGTCCATTAGGATAGGTTCATTTTGGCAGTGGCCTTCAGACAGATATGAGAAACACCGATCACTTAGTAAACATCAAAACCATCTATGTTTTTCTCTATATCCATCCTCTTGATCTATCCATGTGATTAGTTTTGACTCCGGGTATTGATGTCCATAGTGAGACTATCTGAGTAGAGCTCTGTGACTTATATATGAATTTTAGTATGCTTGAGTGCAAACTCGTGTACATCAATTGGAATTTCGAATCGTGGTACTTCCTCCCCGTAGTCAATAAGTATGCCAACCAAGGAGATTCTTTAGTGCCTTCCAAGGTTCTCGCCTAGATAGTTAGGGTCCTGGAGTAAAGGTTTTGTGGGTACACCTCTGTAAACCCTCCCGAGACTATAACTCTACCACTAGGGCCACCTAGGGGTTTAAAGGCTTATTGCATACGCTAAATGCAATCGACGATGCCTCAAGACAATGAGTTAGGATTTTATTTTATTTTTGCTCGAGGACTAGCAAATAATAGGTTTGGGGGTATTTGATAGACACATTTTTGTGTCTTATTTGTCTCGATTCTATATATTGATAGTGCTCATTTTTGTACTTATTATGGTGTTTTATGTGTGTGTAGGTATTTTTGGCCAATAAACATTTTTGGAAAAATCGGCTCGAAAAGTTGTCTAATGCACCTACTAGGAGTTGTTATTGGCACCCACGGTTTGGATAAGGGGCACCTCCAGACACCACATAAGGCACTGCTATAGGCACCCCACTGGATAGGGGCGCCTCATCTTCTTCCCGTTCAAGCAGCGTTTTGGCGGGAAAAATTGGTTCAAACAAATTTTATTTGATAATTTGGTACCGAAGGAGTTTTAGCCGATTCTCTTCACTATTTGAATTAGGGTTAACCTGTTTCGATAAAACAGGGGGGATAGATGACTTGGAGTCGGTGAAACAGGGATATATTCTTCGGTTTGGTAAAACAGGAGGGAATTGTTATCGGGATTTTATTTGTTCTATACATGGGATTTAATGCGATAAGGGAGGAACCTTAGTTGTTTGATTCTACAATATCCTAAAGAGAGTCCGAGACGTACGATTTAGATTGGATAACGCTTGAGAAGGTTAAGATAACAAGAGAAAGTCCGTAGCTTTTGGAGGAGGTAAACAAGATTTCTTCGAGAGATTCTCGACCTCCGCCGGCTATATAAGAGTTTGTTCGAGTCATAAGAAGGGTTATGCAAACTTTGGGGAGGTTTAGAGGAGAACAGAAGTCGAAATCACGAGTTGTACATTTTCTTCTCGTCGCAAATATCAAGAACGTGAAGAACATAAGACGCACGAGCATCGCGAGAAAGTCATCGTTATTCAACAAATGAACGTATATATCGTTTAATCAAGAAAGTGGTTTTTAATTACTTGTTCCCCTTTGTAAATGTAGATTCTCAGAACACACTCACACTCAAGTGCGAATCGGCTTGTTTTATCACTTTTCATTCTTTTAATCATCTTTTGAGCCATAAATACATATTTTGAGACCATGATTAATATGAGGAGCTAAACCCCATTCTTTGGCGATAGAGGAAGCTATTTTTCCAACAAGAAGTGGTATATTCTTATTTATCTATTTATTGCAATTATTTTTATGATTATTTTGCCTTGATTGATAATTATCTGAATGATTTTTGTTAAACAATTGTGATTTCTTTTGATAGAGCATACTTGGACCTAGGTTTTTGATGTTCTATGCTTCGGATTTACACTTGTTCTTTTGAGAATCTACTTGTTGCGATAGTTTAGAATCACTTTGAACGAGAAAATTGCATGAATATAAATTTTGGATTAAATCACTTTGAACTTGGAAAATAGTGGAATCTTAGCCTCGGTGTTCTTTTAATATTGATATCAACTTTGTCAGTGTTTGCTATAATTTTTAGTGTGTTTTCTATTTTTGTTTTAATTTTAAGTCTAAAAATCCTTCACAAGTTCGAGAGAACGACAACCTTTATTACCACTTTACTACAACTTTCAAAACCACATCAGTAACAAAGCATACAATATTCACCGTTAGATGAAAACCTGATTAGACTCAAGCTAATATCTTTCAACCGTTAGATCAGACTTAGCTTGTTATACACAAATGAAATGTACCTTCATTTAGGTTTATGTAACCGTACCTAAACGTGTACACCATGTTGGATCAATCGTAGTTAACCGAGGTTAGCTATATGAACACTCTCATATCAACCTTATTCATCTTAACCATAACTAGTTCAAATGACTCAAATGAAACTAGTTAAAGAGTTATTCAATTGTTATATTCTCATAGAAGTATACAAGAACACAATCGAAGCAAAATCGGTTTGATTCACTTGAATCAATTCATGAACATTATAGCGACAGTTTGCAAAGAATGCATTCCTTAATATATAAATATATTAGTTCATGTACCAACCAATTTTAGAACTTTAACCACTCAAGTATGCAAACGTGTACGCATACTTAAGTAGCCGGTTATAGTATGGGTTCGCCAGTTTGCGAAAGGGTACATACTTAAGTACACTTCCAAAACCCAGCAAAAATTCCTGGACCTATAATTCACGCAAGTATGCGTACCGGTATGTGTACATGGTACACGGAATTTCACAACTACAAGTACGCATACGGTATGCATACTTTAGTTCCGGTCATGGATAACATACATGCAATAAAGCATACTATGTTCATAATCCATTAGTTATAAAATCTTATTTCAATCATGAAACTTTCTTAGAGGATGACAATAGCCGTTTTTACACACTATTAGCATCAAAGCAATTTTCAAGTTATTAAATAATCATAACGAAACATTCCAAGTCTATATCAAATGATTGTATCACACAAACCATGTAAGATGTTACTCGGCAATTTTCACATGATCATCTTTTGACTTTCGTCAAGAATATAAGATGAACTTGGTTGAATCGAAAGCTTACCAGCACATATTTCGAGAAATATGTAAGCGAGTTAATCTCAGCTCGAAATCTCAAATGTGTATAATCAACAACTATATAGTAATACGACTTTTGTCTCAATATATATAGGAGATAGAGTAGAAATAGACTTTCCAAGTGATAGATGAGTTTTAGTCTCCACATACCTTTAGTTGATGAATTTCCACAAGCTCTCCTTAGTAGTTCTTCGTCTTCAATTGATGAACGCCGTGAAGACTAATGCTCTACTACACAATCTATCCTAGTCCGAGACATCACTATAAGTAGACTAGAAATCAAGACTAATAGTTTTGATCACTAACATTGACAAACAAGCTTGAGATAGCAACGCATGCGAGTTCGACCGATTAGTGCTCTAACAACATCAAAATCCCTAAAAAAGCTTAACATAAAAGAACTTATCAAACTTATACCTTCAATGTTCTTCTGATCTCTAAAGTACTTCAGTTCTTCAACCTTGACAAACCCTAAAATGGAAAGAATCAAATTGGATTAGATTCACATATGAAACCCTAAAACCGAAAGAGAAAGAAGAAATTGAAATCGAAAAAATCAGATTAACAAATGAAATCGAAAAAATGAAATCAAAGATTAAACCCTAAATTCTATAAACTTAATGAAACCCTAGGATTCGATAAACTTAAATCAAAATTTCTAAATCCTAGAATTCAAAGTCTCTGAACCCAAAAATCACAACTGAAACCCTAGATATCAAAATCTGTAAACCCTAAAAAATACGACAAAGATTATACCTGATGATAGACTTCTGCACGATGATAGAGTTAAGAGATTGAGAAGAGAATAAAGAGCTCAGCTGAGCAGATCGAGATGGGGATAAAGATGGAGATGAGAGGAGAGACTGAGTATGGTTGTGGCGGAGAAAAAAATGAAGATAAAAGAGATTGATATTGTGATTTTAAATTTTAATCATTAGTCATCCGGAGTCCTCGTTCAAAACCAAAATTTTTTAGATTAAGAAAATAACGATTTGTCAACCATAACCTCGTTTGCTAACCCAAAACCTCACGAACAACTCGCCTGTAACCCACTTTTTCCTCCTCTCCCATCACCACCACCATCATGTCGATGGGTTAGGGGTGGTGGGGGGCTACCTAGGTTTGCTGGTTGATGTTTGGTTACACCTTGGATTCCCGTCTTGAGAACTGAATTTCCTTAGATAGTTGTTTGTACAGTTTGTTTCTTTGCATAATTTCCTATCTGCTTTGTTTTTCCTCGGTATACCACGTGAAGGCCTGGGTTCCTGCTGCAATTGACCGTAGAGTTGTAACTCTCATTCCTATGTGCCTGAATGACGATTACAGATAAAGGAATTCTGTTTTGCCCTTTTAAAGAATTTCATGGGTGTCCAGATGGGTGGATTGGTAGCAAAGGTTTTGCATGTTTAGTCCCTCATTTGAAGAGGTTACATCTATGCAACACAGAAAGGAAGAATGTTCTTCAACATGCCATTCGAAGTGACCCGGATGTATTCAGCAGCTTAAAAGATACTTTGCGGACGATGAAACGATGGTTATGCTTTGACTTTATGAGCATTAAGGCTTGGAGTAGGGCTTGAAAACATGATGGGGACACTGAAGTTAGGCATGCAATATGCGAGGTGTCCGGGGTGATGCGATTGAGATGATAGTTGGAGTGCCTCATCCAGGCTTAATCCCTGTGCAGTTGGAGGACAGTGAATTGGAGTTTAATGTTGAGACATTGGATGCAGTTTTCCATGCTCCTATTAGCACCGTGAAAAGCATTCCCAAAGGGTGCAGAATGGATTTCTCCCATGTTCTTAAATAAACTCTATTGAAAGTTGCTATTGAACCTAAATCCGTCAGGAATTTGATTAGTTTGATGTTGTTACCTCGCTGTATGTTACGAGTTTTCAGACCTAAAAATAGGACCGAGCGCAAGTCTGGAAGTCGTAAAGTGATGCAGCAAAAACAAATATTAAAAACTTTGACAACTTGGGGTGAAACTGGGGGAGTTCAAAAGCTCGTTAAAGACGTACTGCAGGTACGATGAACCGGGGGGGTTAAGCTTGATGAAGACGAGGAAGCTGATAGCAGGCGCACCAATGTTTCTGCATGCTTGCGCAAAGTGGCTGATGGTTACTTCGCGGCTGCAGTTAAAGCCATCAGCTCTTCAGGAGTAGCGCAATACAATGCATATACAATGAAAGCTCTTGAAGAAAGACACCCATTCATGCCCCCCCCCCCCCACACATAAACCGACTATCCCGCTGAATAAAACACCTTTACTGGCTGAAGAGGGCACTGTTTTAAGCTGCATTAAATTGTTCCCCAAGGGTACTTCGTGTGTACGAGATGGCTTATGGGCACAACACTTGTTGGATGCCTTTTGTGGGGAGGGTTCCACTGTGGCTGCTGACCTAGTCACGACAATAACAAGGGTTGTCAATTTATGGTCGAGTGGCAGATGCCCACTTATTCTTGCGGAGTTCATTTCTTCAGAACCTTTAACTCCTCTCCTAAAGCCAGACAAAAGCATTCGTCCTATCGCTGTGGGGACGATTTGGCGTCGTCTTGTATCTATAGTAGCAATGAAGGGAGTTGGTAAAGACATGGCAACCTACTTACAAGACTTTTAGTTTGGGGTGGGTGTTTTGGGAGGTGTGGAGGCAATCCTACATACTGTGAACATGTTCGTTAGTAAGCACTATACAAATACTAGCCTTACTTTGTTAACTGTAGACTTCACCAATGCCTTCAACCTTGTTAACCGCACATCAATGCTCTTTGAGGTGCGTAGACTTTGTCCATCTATATCGCCGTGGGTATATTATTTATATGGCCAACCTGCAAGACCGTATGTGGGAGATTATCATATTTATTCATCGACAGGGGGTTCAACAAGGGGATCCTTTAGGTCCTTTGCTGTTTGCCTTGGTGCTTCGTCATCTTATAACAAAGATAATTGAATAGTGCGCATTATCCTTACATGCTTGGTATCTTGATGATGGTACTATCATTGGTGACACTTTGTCGGCAGTAGCGAAAGCTCTTACTATTGTCCAGACATAAGGGCATGGACTGGGTCTTATATTGAATATAAAAAAAACATAAATTTTTTGGCCCTCTTGTAATGGACGGAAGGTACGGGATGGGATGTTTCCTGCTGAGATTTCAAGACCTGGACAAGGGGGTCATATTATTAGGTGGTGCAGTCAGTCTTGATAATGGATTTGTGAAAGGGCTTGCCATCAGGAGAGCATAGAAGGAAGTAGAGCTGATGCAGGTTTTATCCAAGCTACGTGATTCTCAAGCTGAATTGTTACTCCTACGTGCATGTTTGGGTATCTCCAAGTTGCTATTTGGGCTTCGTATTTGTAGCCCAGTATACACTACTGATGCGGTGGATATTTTTGATAGAGGCTTGAGAGAGATGATATAGGGCATTGTGGTTTGTGGAGGTCCATTCTTTGGGGAGTTACAGTGGAGGTTATCTACCCTACCTATTAGACATGGAGGCCTTGGTTTATACACGGCTAAGGAGGCATCATAATATACGTTTCTAGCATCATGTGTGCAATCTCTGGGGTTGCAAGATCACATACTTAGGGACAATGGAGTGGAGGGAATGGATGATAATTTTTATTTTGGCTTTAAAGACCCTACAAACAACTCTTCCCGATCAAGACTTTAGCAGCTTCACCAATAAATACACCGCCCCCCCTTAAAGCTCAAAGCAACTTGGCAAGTGCTCTTTTTGGTAAAGTGGTTAAAGATATGGAGAGGGTTTACGAGTTATCGGACAGACAGAAAGCAGTTTTTGGTTGCCTACAAGCAGCACAAGCCCAGGATTTTCTTCTTGCTATCCCAATTGAAGGTCTTGGGTAGAAGATGTCACCCTTGGAGTACCGGTCCATCCTTAAGTACAGGTTGATGATCTCTCTATACCCTTCTGATTCACGTTGCCATGCGTGCATCACAGGGTGCTTAGACACATATGGGGAACATGCAGTTCATTGTAAGGTGAATCCCGGGTCTAAATATAGACATGATCATGTGTGATATACCTTGTATGACGTACTATGGATGGCTGGTATTTCAGCATAGAAAGAAGCGGCGGTCAACTTTTTGACAAACCCACTTGAGGGAAGATCTACACTCAGGCCAACTGACGTTCTTATTTTTGGGTGGGCTAATGGGAAGCATGCTTGTGTTGACCTTACTGGCGTCTCACCGTTAGTTGGGATTGGACACGGTTCTTTCACAGTTGGGCAAGCAGCATTGAGGGTCTGCCTCAGGTAAGATAGCGAAACATGAGAAAGCATGTATCGATAATGGACATGCTTTTATCCCCTTTGCCTTTGATACTTTTGGGTACCTGGCTCCAAAGGCGGTTGGACTTCTTACGAGGGTTCAAAAAGTCATGCACAGTAATTTCATGACCCCCGGTTCGAGTGAGTTTGTATTTAAAAGGATTGGCTTTGCAATTCAAAAAGGGCTTGCAGCGCAGCTTGTTGCTCGCTTGCCTGCTATGTAATTTTTTTTTTAAATAAAGTGTTTAATTATTACTTTTTCCACTAAGGGGCATGATATAGTTAGATTGGGATTAATGGTGAAAAAAAAAACAGAAGGCTTGACCAAAGTTTGACTGGGGCGTATTTATCAGTCCTAGTGTTCCCAACAACACACGTGCTTCACACGCTTGAACCCAGTGCAGTTGCTATTCGCAACCTCACTAGTGCGGTTGCAAAATTCGCAACAGATATTCGTCGTTGCGAAAAATTAGCAATGGGGATTAGCAACAAAAATTTTGCATCGGCACTAGTTTCGTTGCAAAACTGGGTTGCAAATCCCTTAAAATGGTGTAGTGAAACCAATCAAGTCAAACAGTTTCATCGCGAGGTAACTGTATCAACTCTTCCACTTTTTCCCACATTCCTTAAAAAATATTACCAATCATCACGAGAAATCTCTTCACTTGAAAGGAGGTTGACGAATTTTATTTTTCTTTCTTGTGTAGCTGAAGAAGGTTTCTTTCGCTGGAGTACCAAACACATTTTCCAGAAATATGATTGTGTTAATGCTTAGTTGTAGCTTCCTCTATGATTCCATATTTTGATACTCTTCAAATGTTTCATATGACATGGAAACAATGTTAAGGCTTGTTCTACACAGTTGTTGAACCTCTGAATCTGGGAAATGTTTTGACCCTGATGAATATTACATGGCAACTAATTATATGTTTCTTACTTCTGTATGACTGGAAAAATATCACTTTTATTGCGAAGATAAAGTTAACCAACAAGGAAGTAAGTATACCAGCAATATTGAAAATAATAGCACTTACACGTATTAGTACGTACATTACTATTTATAAAATCAAAATAAACATAAATAAACAATGGAAATGAATTGTTGTTTTTACCTCCAACACTCCCCAAAAAATTTTCTAGCTTGATTTGAAGCCAGAGCATTAACTGAGGCTTCAAACGAAGCCGTATGGGCATTTCGACTAAAATTACAGACCCCTAGTCACAATAGGTGCTATCTTTAAATCTTCCAATGGTTTGAGAAAACCAAGTAATGTCACTGAGCTAGCATTTGCAATGTCCTACTACATATAACAAAAGCATTCATTCCAACTTACTGAAATGGTCAGGGAGCAAATATTTCTTGTTCACTTACTTTTTTTTCTTCTTCAGAATAACGCTCTTTGAAAAACTCTTCAACACATACACCCTATTATGCGGGCTTTTACTCTTGCGTGGTTTGGTTTTCCTTCTTCACCAACACAGTATACTTGAATTCGCTCTTTCCATTTTCCTTTTGACTTCCTTTTTGATTGGTTAAGTGGATGTACATCTCCTTCACATTCACATGACATTCTCATCAACATGTACATATCTAACGGTATAACTTTTATAAAAAAAATATGTTCATAATTAGTCTTTAATCATTAGAAGTACCTTCACAAATGAATGCATGACAAATATTTGAATGCTCGCTCGGGCTAGCGGGGATCTACTAGACATGTATTACCGAATAATACTCTTTGATGAGAGATATGAGCAAGATGATTCTAGAAAACTAGTGTTTTTTGAATTATATGAAGCCAATAAACAAACAACGAATCCATGGGTATTACCCGAGTATCCGGGAAAAAACAAAATAGTTGATAGAAGAAAAGGAAATCCTTTTGTAGGTCTAGTTGTTGTTAATAGGTCAATAAAAGTATTATCCCAATAGATAAGTCTTCTATAGAGTTCATTAATATATAAACTCATCAGTTTACCCATTTATTGGAATGATCCGTCTCAATTCGTAGGAAAGGACTGATAGTAAGCACATAATCATTTATCCTGCTTCCACATTTGTTCGAATAAAATGCTTAGATAATTCCATGCGTCTAACCTAAAAATCCTTTATTCTTCCAGTTTTTCGCATTCATGTGGGCCCTTCCCCCCCAATTTTTCTTTATTCTACCAATTTGCATAATCTTGCATATCTTATATTTCACATATACCTGACTTTAATCTATATAAAACTAAAAATTAAATCCAAAAATTGAACTAGAGAAGAAACAAACTTATCGCATTTAAAATCTTTGAATATAACGTATTTGTAATCTTCCACTAACTTTCAAATTTAACTTGAATCCGACGACTCATATGGTTTTCAGGTTTTATAAAATAAAAATTCCGCCAAGGAAATATTCAGAATCTTTCTTTAACAAGAAAGGAAGGAACTCGAACACATCTGTGAACTGATCAGACCGCTCACCTCTTAGTTTAAATGAATTAACTCGCTCTTGATGGTTATATATGTGCACAAGGAGTACACTAGTACCAGCTTGTTATCTATAATTTCTGAACTCATGTTCTTTATCCTGATTCTAGTTTACTATTGGGTGCTGCTGGATGCTTTGTCTTTTCCATTTCTTTATGAAAAAGTTTAGTACAACAAGAAATTTGGAGAGATATATTTAGGTGAAAAATTTGGAGAACAAATATACAGAAGGCGGATAAGGTGTGAAGAATAAGTGGAATGTACGCGTACTTGCAGGAAGTAGTGGATCGACCGTTGAAGATAGAAATCCATCCGTTGGAGGCAGACAAACGACAAAGACTTTTTCACGGGCGATAGAGATCCTACCGTTTAGATCATTTCCCACGCAACGAGTTTTCCACGCCATATGCAATAGGAAATATCAAAATTTAGCCATAATGCATGAGAATGGGCCTTATTAATCTAACAAATCTTAATTCTAGGTGGCATGTCATTATAAGACCCCCTAAGAGTGTCTTGAAAATTGAAATACACAATTCTCCATGTTATGGCATGATTCCAAGTTAGGGCAAATCAGGATAAAAGGTGGAAAAATATGAAGTATAGCAAGTATTCTAGGATAAAAATATCCCCAATTTTAGAATCTAAACTAGGACGGAGGGAGTAGTTTTTATTTAATCTTAATGCCTATATCTCATTGACGAAGGCATCTATAGCCTCCGTTCATGACAATTCCAAATCCACAACTTCAAGTTAATGGAGATGATACTAATTTACCGGAAATGGTATCAAAAATCCAGATGAGACCGTTAATAGAAAAGAAATCAAGACAACCAAATAATGTAGGTGTTGAACACCCACATTATCAAGGAAAGTGCCAGGACTGGGACCCACTTAGATTCCTAGGTGGGACCCACCAATGTCTACCTTTTTCCTTTAAAGTAGAGAGAAAACAAAAGCCCGTTTCAGTAGTCACACACACCCACACTGTCCGAAGAACTGAGCGGAGGAAGCGAGAAGAAACCAAGAAGAAATTGAGGTAAAAACCCTAAATCCCCGTCTTGAAATTCCAAGAAATTTTCAATCTTCTTGTAAAATTTTGAAGAAATCTTAAAACCCCTAACTATGGTTCAGGGTTGAAGTAAGGTTTTTAGGGGTTTAACATTGTTGAATTTTTGATTGTTTTTCTTCAACAACATGCAAGATGGGTTTCTTAAGGTTAAACAAATCTTACTTGTTAGAGTGATTAAAGATTATGATCTTTTTGATGTATTGAACTAATGCAGGTAGGTTTTCTTTTCTTTTTAAAGAACTAGGGTTTGATTAGGATTTAGTACTATTGATTTATTAAGCTTAGATCTTTGTGTTTTTTCTTTAACCTGCAAGGTGGTGGTGGTTAGTAGTGGTGGTGGTGGTGGTTAGTAGTGGTGGTGGTGGTGGGTGATAGTTGGACCTGGATTGACCACCACCACTCACCACCACTTACCACCAGCACTACCACCAACAACAACAACATCAAACTTGTGGTTAAATCGGGGTGTTACTTGTTTGAGTATGGGGGTGATTTACACCTACTAGCCCCAAATTCATAGCAAGTGTTCTCCATTGGTAGGGCTGGCGGATATTGGTGGTGGTTGGTGGTGATCCATGCAGGCCTAACTATCACTCAACACCACCACCCACAATGAGGAAAAGAAAGATATTTGTTTTGTGTAGAATGGTGTTTTGAACCAATGCTTGAGAGTATCAAACCAATGTAGGTCGGTTGCTTTTCCCATCTTAGTAATTGAAAAAACTAGGGTTTAAGTACAAATCTTGATCATAAAGGGTGAGATCTTTTTGTTGTTTTTCTGTAATGGCCAAAAGGGTTATAGTATTGAGTCTTTTGACTGATTATGGTTTTATCTAACAGGTACTGGAGGTGGTATTTTGATTTTGTGTTTATAAGCATTCAAATACATTGAAGAGGACTAATGGGAACTGAACCGGTTGTGCCCAAGAAGGCACCACTACCTACTCCTAAAGCTATTATACACCAAAAATTTGGTACCAAGGCAGTTTACAAAACAGAAGAAGTGAAAGAATCTGCACAAAATGTTTGCCCAGGGTTAGCCATTCCACAACAAGGTCCTTCTTTGTTTCGCTGCACTTTGGAGCTTCCTGATGTGGCTGTTACTTCAGATGTCTGCAAAAGAAAGAAAGATGCTGAGCAGTCTGCTGCACAGATTGCTATCGAAAAGGTATAATTTTTTTTTTTATTTGATCTTTTACTGTTTTAATTTGAATGTTATTTGTAGTTGCAAAGATCGTTTTGTAATTCTCATGTTTCTGGTATTATGCAGCTTGGTATCAAGACAGGGACTAATGAACTGACTGTAAAAGAACTATGTGATGAATTAGTCACTCGTGTGTCTTATGTATTTTCAGACGAGGTTTGTGACGTTTGTCATTCTTTTTTGGTTTAACGGTCAGTTTTCTAAATGGGAACCATGTTTTTTAGCATAATTCTCATTCTGATTTCATCTGTTCTGTTTTTTGAATTATGTGGTAAAGTTTCTTCCATCGCCTCATCCGCTGACTGGCCACTTACGAGCTGCATTAACGAGAAGAGGTCATCTCAAGGGTTTGGTTCCTGCGTCTATTCTTGGTGCATGTGATCAGAAGGTCAATAATTTATGCAAATCCATCAATCGCAAAGTGGAAACTGATCACTTGCTAAGTATCCCACTTATCATGAAGGCTGCTACATTATCTGGTTCCGTAGCTACTGATGAGGGAAAGCTCTGGATTCGGAAGCAGAACCAGTACTCTCCAGAGACTATTGAGGCTGTAACTAATGGGAATCCTTCAGCAGAAAACATTTGTGTTCAAGCCATACGCATACCTTGCTCACTTGAGAAGCCCGTCCAGCCGCTGTCTCTTAATATCTCTTCCAAGGAATATTACGTTGATGTCATTGCAGAAAAATTAGGTGTTGCAGATGCTTCTCATGTTCTTCTCTCCAGGTGGGTTGAACAAATAAACTACAGCAACATTTTGTGTTTGGTTTACATTTATCTAACTATTTGTGGACCCAACTTTTTGAGCATTCTTGAACCCAGCTCGCTGTGTTGTTTTTCTTCAAGGTTTAAAGTAGTCGGGTCTATATCTTGAGAAATGCTGATATTTTTGTTGGGTCTATATGTATAGGGCAGGGAGGATAGAATCTTGTTCTTGATCTTGTAACCACGTTGTATTTCTATTAACCCAGATTTTCTTTTGCAGAACTATTGGAAAATCTTCATCGGAGATGAGAGTGTATTTTTCTCCTCTGGGACTTCCACTGAAATCTGATTCGACACTGGAAGATCTTTCATACGAAGCAGAAACTCTCAATTTAAGGGCTTCCTATTTATCTGGTCAAAATATTCATGGAGAAGCAATCTTGGCAACTTTCGGATACACATGGAAATGTATAGATCTTTTTCATGAAGACGTAACACTAGGTACCTATTACAGGTATGTATTCCCCTGCTTGCCACTATTTTCCCACCAATTTTAATAGTCTCGTATAATTGCATTTAGGATGATGAAAGGTGGGAATATCTTGTACATGGCGTTCATCATTTTCATCCATCTTCTTTAAACTTTCTTGTATGAATTTATTTATTATCTTATTTCTTCGGAAAAAAGGATGTGGAATTTAGCTAAATGACTTCATGTATCAAACTTTTCGACTGCTTTATATTTATTTCCTAAAACGTTTCCAGCTTTTCCTCATTGCTTATTCTTGATGAAACTGTTTATCCAGGATGCTTGTTGGTAGGCTACCTGATGGGGGTTACAAGTTATCTAGAGATGCAGTAATTGTAGCAGACTTACCCACAGCATTCACTACACGTACAAACTGGAGAGGTTCCTACCCTAGGGATCTTCTATCTACATTTTGCCGTCTGCATTGGCTACCTGAACCTGAATTCTCTACAACTTGTGTTAATGATGCTACTCAATCTCCCACGAAAAAACAAAAAATTGAAGAGACTGAAAATGAAGTTGCTGTAGAGGCTAACAGCAAGGAAGTGATAATGGGTTCTGGAGCCACCTTCAAGTGTGATGTGAAGATAGTATCCGCAAGCCATGATGTGATTATGGAGTGCTCGCCTGGAGATTGTTACAAAAGGCAGGGTGATGCAGTACAGAGCACTTCTTTAAAAGTCCTTTTGTGGCTGAACAATTATTTTAAACAACTCGACGTTCCTATAGAGAAGTGGTCACCATCTGAAAATAGTGCACTTGGGGTCCGTGTTTATCCAAAGAACTTTTTGAAGGAATTTGCCATCTGTGCATCCATCCATACTGTTCAGCATGCTAGCGTTCTTTCGAAGGATTCAGTGGGTCGCCCGAATCGTGTGGAGGAGCTTGTTGAGATGAATAGGCATTATAACATCGTTTCTGCACAAAAAATAGAAGGTCTTGATTCTGGAGTCTCTCCATCAAATGGGTCCCTGGTTTGCATTAGCTATGATATCACATTGGTTAGAGAAGGAGAAGAAGACATGAAAGAAACACTTGAAAGTTGTGAAGAATTCGAGTTTGAAATTGGAAGCGGTTTTGTGGTTCCTCAAATTGAAACATGTGTTGCACAAATGTCTGCTGGTCAATCTGCTTTTTTCATCACTGAGTTGCCACATCAGCTCTTGGTTCTGAGTTCAGCTGGTGGTTGTGCAAAATCTTTAACATCGTCATCATTAAGTGAGTTTCTTTTTTCTTTCATGTCTCCATTGTGTAGTGCCTTTATGTTCTTCTCTTTATCCTGACAAATCTTATCTCTCTTTTCAGAAGACTGTGCCTTGAAGTACTCTATCAATTTGTTGCGGGTGCAAGAGCCGTTGGAGGATCGTATGGAGCAGGCTTTGTTTAGTCCCCCTCTTTCAAAGCAACGGGTTGAATACGCAGTGAAACACATCAATGAGTCCTGTGCTGCAACATTGGTATGTTTTTCATACCGTTCACATTTTGTAATACTATGATACTATCCCAATCTCATACCTGCTAAGGTTCTTTTTTTCTTTTAGAGTTGTGGCACATAATGAAGTTTTCTTGCTTTTATTTCACAGGTTGATTTTGGGTGCGGATCAGGTGCTCTTTTGGATTCTCTATTAGATTATCCAATAACCCTTGAAACAATTGTTGGTGTGGATATTTCTCGTAAAAGCCTTACTCGTGCTGCGAAGGTGTGAACTGCTAACCAGTTAATTGATTTCAGATTTGAGAGTTGTTTGTGAGTTGACATACTATTCTTTACTAAAATCTTTCAATTAATTGCTCTGTAACTGCGTTTATAATTGCAGGTTCTCCACTCTAAACTAAGTGCAGTGCATGGCAAAGATTCACGGTTATCAAGCATCAAGTCTGCTCTGCTGTACGATGGTTCCATCACCACTTTTGACACCAGGCTTTATGGATTCGATATTGGTACTTGCTTAGAGGTATTTGATGTTCTGTTTCCTTGCTTTGCACCTAAATCTACTATTGCCTTACCATTGCTGTATCACCACTACCCCTGTTATTACCATTTCTTGGTTCTGTATGCACCCTCGAAAAAAATGAGATTGTTATAGTTCCATCTTTATATTTCACATCAGAATGTTCTTAACATGTTGAACAAAACATGTGCAGGTGATTGAGCATATGCAGGAGGATGAAGCATGTGCGTTTGGCAACATTGCGCTGAGTACTTTCTGTCCTAAAATTTTGATCGTCTCAACTCCAAATTACGAATACAATCCAATATTACTGAAGAATTCTCGAGATGATGAAGCAGATGAGAAGAACTCCTCTCTTCCCTGCAAATTCCGCAACCATGACCACAAATTCGAGTGGACTCGTGAGCAGTTCAACTCTTGGGCTTCCGGCCTAGCCACCAGACACAATTACAGCGTCAAGTTCAGCGGAGTTGGTGGGATAGGTGATGTGGAACCAGGATTCGCCTCTCAGATTGCTGTTTTCAGGAGGAAGAGCCAACTACCACCAATTGACAACGGAGACTTGGCAGCCCAACAATACGAAGTTCTATACGAGTGGAGTAAAAATTAAGACAACATAATATAATACTGATCATTTTGTGCTATAAACCTTAACCCCTAGATGTCAGCGCGATATATAATATTTCTGGAGCTAATTTGAGGTTAGAATTAGCAGGCTCTTTTACAATGTAAAAATCTAACTACATATATGTAGTTGTAAGTAAAAACGGTACAACAAAAACCTGATTTTAATTTTCGGGTATGGTTTTCCAGGCCAAGCTCAAACTATGGATGGATGGATTAACTGCTCCCTGAGCAAGTAATATATTATTAGCTAGCTTTCTTCTGCTCAACTTTGGGTATGCTTTCTTGTTGCTACAGTGTTTGTTTCTCTTGTTATTTGGTCCAAGGACCACTCAAACAAACATATGAGCTGAAATGATGCTTTTTTTCTGACACTTTTTTCTTGGAAATACTTAAATACAATATTTGTTAATCAATTATGAGTGGGACAAGCAGACAAAGAAGACTTGGGAGAATTGCCAGTCAAATGATTGTAGTCCACAAATAATCCCCAAAAAGTTGAAAACAAGAAATTGCCAGTGAGCTTCCACACCCTCTTTCACACATTGATTTGAGAGACTGAGACAGGATCTTTTCTCTGTTTCTCTTTGAGTTGTTCATTGTTTTCTTTACTGTGTTTTGATTTTGCAAAATGGTGTTTGAAGTAGATCTTGTTGTTACTGGTGTAGCTGAAATCCTGAAGAAATTAGTGTCTATTGTTGCTGAAGAGATTGGTCTTACTTGGGGTGTTGAGGATGAGCTGAGAAAGCTTAAAAGAACATTGGAGATGATTCAGGCTGTAACTGTTGATGCAGAAAAGAAGCAAGCAAATGATGCTGCTGTAAGACTGTGGTTGAGAAGGCTTAAAGATGTTGCATATGATGCAGATGATGTGTTGGATGTTTTCTCCTATGAAGCCATGCGTAGGCGGGAAATGAATCGTAAGATAGATAAGGTACGCGCGTTTGTTACATTCTCGAATCCACTTGCATTTCGTTTAAAAATGGCGCATAGAATTGAAGATATCAATAGAAAATTAGATGAAATTGCCAGTGATAAGGATAAGTTTCAGTTGCAAGTGACTAGTGGTAGTATTAGTAGTGCTCACAATCAGACTATTAAGCCATGGAACCGAGTAACGTCTTCCTTTGTAGATGAATTAAAAATCGTAGGAAGAGAGAATGAAAAACTAGATATAGTGAAGATGTTAATGACTATCCATACATCATCATCTGTAAGTTTTAGACATGAAGAAAAAGTTCCAGTCGTATCCATAGTCGGTATGGGGGGGATTGGGAAGACTGCATTAGCACAATTGGTGTTTAAAGATGATACAATTGAGAAAAGTTTTGAATTGAGAATCTGGGTTTGTGTATCTGATAATTTTGACATCTATAAGATCTTAAGAAATATAGTTGAGTCCGTTACAAGAACAAAGTATGATGATGTATCCAATATGGAGGTCTTGGTAGGTAGTGTTCATGAAAAGTTGAGTGGGAAGAGATACTTATTAGTGCTCGACGATATGTGGAATGAGAATGCAGAGGACTGGGAGAATCTTAGGAGTTTGCTAAATGTGGGTGCTCGAGGGAGCAAAATCTTAGTCACTACACGTAACAACACAATTGCATCAATTGTTGGGTGCATAATTCCTCCATACAGTTTAAAACAGTTACCCGAAGATGAATGCTGGTCTATTATCAGGAATAAAGTGTTTTCTCCTGGCGGAGCGTCTGAGACTCCAAATATGACAATCATTGGAAAGGAGATAGCGAGAAAATGTGCTGGTTTACCACTTGCTGCAAATTTTCTTGGAAGTCTTATGCGCTTAAGAAAAGATGAGAGTCACTGGTTGTCAATCCGGGACAGTGACATTCTGAATGCAGCGGAAAGTCAAAGAAGAATCATATCAATTCTGAGATTGAGCTATGATAATTTGCCGTCACATCTGAAACAATGCTTCTGCTACTGGTCTTTATTTCCTAAAGGTTTCATGGTTGCTAGAGAAAGTCTGATTCAAATATGGATAGCTGAAGGGTTCCTTCATCCATCATACGGAGGAAATGAAAGATCACTTGAAGATATTGGAAATGATTATTTTGAGAGTTTGGTTTCTAGTTCGTTCTTTCAGGAAATAGAAAAGGATGAGTTTGGTGACATCCAAGGATGCAGGATGCATGATTTTGTACATGATCTTGCACAAAGTGTCGTCGACATTCATGAGTTCACAGGCCTGAATGTGAGTGCAATGGAGAACATTTCTGAAATTCGTCGACTGCAATTACACTCAGATGAAAGAATATCTCAAACATTTCCAGAAGTCTTAAATAGTGCAAATAAATTGCGCACAATATTTTCTCTGAATGAAGATTTTGGAATCAATGATTTGGCTGGCAACGAGAGCTTGCGTGTAATATTGCTGTGCGGTGGAAACAAACAAAAGATTCCAGCTTTTACTTTCAAGTTCAAGCATTTGAGGTACCTCTCCCTCTCCGACTCTGACATTGGAGGTGTGTCCATCAGTCAACTTTACAATTTGCAGACGTTGGTGCTTTTTCGTTGCGTTAACATTCAAAAGACTGTCAGACACATAGGGTCTTTGAAAAATCTAAGGCACTTGCATCTCTTGTATTCGGATGTAAAAATGCTACCCGATTCTGTCGTTAGCCTCACTAATTTGCAGACATTGGATCTCTTTTCCTGCAGATTGTTTGAAGCGCTACCCTTAAGAATTGGGTTGTTAAAACATCTAAGCTGCATTGATCTCTCATTTACAGCAATCACAGAATTACCGGATTCAGTCACTTGCATCAGCCATTTGAGGATGTTGAAGTTTGCGAATTGTAAAAATTTAGCTGCATTACCTGGAGATTTTGGATCATTGACACGATTAAGGTGCCTTAATTTGGATGGTACGAAGATCAAATTATTGCCTGAATCATGCATTGGCAAACTCTGCAATTTGGAGATAGTGCGACTAGGAGATAAGTGTGAGTTCCCGAAAGAAGTTTGGAACTGGCCGAAATTGAGACGTCTGACACACAATGGAGAAGACACATCTGATGCAATAATGCCCAGAGGTATAGAAATGCTAACTTCCCTGGAAGAAATAAAGCCTTATGTGGTGAGGAAAGAAGAGGTCTCTGTCAGATCCGATACTTCTAGTGGGATTGAGGAATTAGCAGGCCTAAACTCCCTTCAGGTGTTAGTAATAAAAAATCTAAGCAGAGTGAGAGGCGAAATAGACGCTAAGAAAGCAAAGTTAATGGACAAGCAAAATATTCAATATTTGGAACTACACTGGGAAGACTTGTCTGGTTCTGATGTCAACCATGATATGGTGTTGGAAGGTCTGCAACCTCACCCAAACTTGGCAGAATTGAAAATATGGGGATACCAGGGGTTAAAGCTTCCGAAGTGGATGGATTCATCTTCTAACAGCCTTCCGAATTTGGTGAAGTTAACCTTACTTGAATGCATCAGTTGTGAGCAGCTTCCAGCACTGGGTGGACTCCCATTTCTTAGAGTCCTTCAGATTGGTGTAATGAAGTCAGTGAAGTATTTGGGTGAAGAGTTTTATTACCAAGGGAATGCAGAAGAAGAAAGCAGTGTTTCTGGATTTACAACACCGGCTCCAACATTTTTCCCTTCGTTAACTCAGTTGTTCCTTGCAGGGATGAAAGTTTTAGAAGAATGGGTTGCTCCTCCACCACCTTGCAGTTCTTTCCCTTTCCTTGAGGTTCTAGAGATCGTTGACTGCCCTGTCTTGACATTACTACCGGATTTACGGTTACGGACTTCTCTCCGTAAATTAACCATATGGAAGTGCGAGAAATTGAAGGAGTCTATTCCCTATGATCTCAAGAAATCCCTCACCTTTCTTGAAAAACTGGAAGTTGATTTTATTCAAAAAGACGAGCAGCAAGCATTCCAACATCGCCTAAATCAGTCACCCCCGACAGGTCATCACTGAGCTACCACATCAGCTCTTGGTAATGGGTGCTGCTGGTGAGTTTGTTCTTCCTTTAATGTCTCTGTTACTGCTAAGTCCTCTATTTCATGTCAGATATATTAGTTGTTATAAATTCATGCATCTTGTTCCTGCATGCTCAGTAATAGTTACTGATTGGTTGGAAGATGTTTGGGAATGAAAGGTCAGGCATATATGGACAGCGGAGCCAGGAAAATATGAGAGTTCTTAACACACAGATTGTTTAGCCGCTGTAGGGATCTGGCTTATAGTTTCGTAGCAGGTAGTAGATGAATATGGGTTCTTCTCGTGCTGTCCGTCCTCCTTTTATCTGCAGCAGCTGAGGGTCAATGGTTTGCTTTTGCAATTTCTGGTGTTTCTTTTAACTAGTATCCTTCTGTTAATGATTTTTGGTGGCTGTGCTGCCACATATTCTGGATGACTGCCAACGCACAGTCTTAATTTTTGGTTTTAATTTTCTGGTGGATTTTAATCTCTTCGGTTCTGACTAATTGAACTGAACATGAAATATTCCTTCCCCGTCGCACAACGTAAAACCAAATCCACTAGCGACCTCTTTGCAAAACTCTTCACAAAGGTCGCACGAGTCTATACCAGAAAAACTTCCCAGAGGCGTCCCACTGCAACCAGATGGGAGTATAGCCGAACTAACATCTCTGTGTATACACATTGACATTGTAAAAAAAAAAAAGAATTAGTATTAGATAGTGATCCATTTCTATTTTCATCAGGTACATGATCAGAGAAACTGAAATGAATAGTTACCTGAAGCAGAGAACCATCAGAACAAACAGAAAACCGACGAAAGCAAGAGAGAAACCGAAATGAGTTTTTGCCATAGTTTTTCAGAGTTCAATTGATTGGAGTAGTATATTTTTGATCCAGCAATTTCTTTTGATTTATAGGGGATCATGTTACATAGTCGATCCATTGACAACATAAAAAACTGAAGCCACCCTCTTGCATGTTACCGCATTGTATGCCGCTTGTTTGCAAAGTTGGTACATATTCTACTGTATAAATGGATTAAGGCTTGGTCGTGTTTACAAAATTATCTCTGTTTTGGTTTTAATACTCACACCATCCTATTAATTAATGTATCAGAGATGCGTACAAATTATTTGCGGCCAGGGACGGAGCCAAAAATTCCGTACAGGGAGGGCTAATTGACAAAAACAATTGTTTAGGGGGGCTTATTAAGAGATTTTGCTTTTAATTAGTAAGAATTTTGAAGGATCATTAAGGAATTAACCAAAAACAGGGGGGGCAGTGGCCACCCCTGAGCTCTACTTAGCTCCGTCCCTGTTTGCGGCTCACAGTAGAGCTTAGTTTTCCGTAGAAGAAGTTGGAGTAACAGAATCAGTGAAAGCTAAATTCAAAGCAGTCTAGGTGAACATTCACTTTGAAATAAACTTTTTGGTCTATAGTTAATAAAAATACGGGCTACATTTAAGAGGAGCCATTAAAGAAATCACTACGTGGCGTTATCTTAGATGGATCCGAGGGAGATTTACTAAACGAGTGTTCACATTTGTTTGCATAATTTGCTATCCTAGCACTTATTTTGCTGAGTTTAACATAATCCCTGGCTACAGAAAAATCACCGGCTGAATCAATATCATTAATGCAGAGCACCTCTCAGGAGTCACTACATGAAATTAGGAAACTGTAACGGCCGTTTTTCTAACATTTATTTTTTTTGTAACGTCGAAAGATTGTTGCAATAATTGGTATCTGTTACTAAATTTCGGTAGGGTTGTGTGCCTCAATGTAAATTTCCAAGTAACCTTGTTACCCTCTATTTGTGCTCAATTTCTTTTCACGCTCAAGATAGTCCCCACCATCCCAACAAATTTTTTTTTTCTCCAACAATTGTAGGAGCAGAATCTCGTAACAGTTATGTTTCAGCGAAGTTTTAATTAGAAGGTATCTGCGAAAGCCATCGCAGAGTGTTAGAAGAATGATGTAGCGAATGACGTCAGCCTAATCATGAGGAAAGTGCGAAGACTTTGCGAGATTGAAGTTAACTTGAGAAATAAACCCTTGTGAGCTTGCGAGAATGACGCAGACCAGATCCGAAAATAAAGGTTGGCTTAGCTGTCATCCACTATGTAATATCCTATATAAAGGACCAAGCAAAGTTGAGAGGGGGTGGTCTTTTTGAGAGAGGTTGGAGAGAACAAATAGGAGAGAGAAAGTCTTGAGCTATTTTGATTTCCTTGTACTCTCATTATTGTAATACTTCTTTAGAAAAATAAATAAAACTTTGATAATTGATCATGAAATTGGATTAGATTATTGTGATATCTTGTAGGGGTGTGGTTGTAGGAAATCCTGCAACTACATATTGGCGCTAGAAACATGGAGCGAAGATTTTAAGAGATTTGAAGAAGGTTTGGAAAAATTAGTGAAGAATTTGTGAAATTTGTAAAAGATCATTAAAATTGAAAAGATGGTAAGGAGAAGCACAAGAATTGCAGGAAGAAGGAGAAAGGAAATGGGAGAATCTTCTAGGATGGGAGCAAGGAATGATGGAGAAGAACGAATTCAACCCTCAATTCAACATGTACCAGTACAAGGTGGAAACATTGATATGATAGAGTTAGTGTGCACACTTGGAGAACGAGTTCAGCAAAGGAAGTTGAAGAAACACAACATTTGAGGGGAGTAGAAGGAGGAATAATTCTTGGAGAGGAGGAGAATGAAACACTAGAAACATTAAGGCAAAGGATATTTGAAGAAAGGAGATTAGAAGCAGAAGAACGTGCAAATTTAACACGACAAAACCATGAATTGAGAATGGAAAATATAATACTACAAAATACAAGGTCGAGAAGTACTACAAGATCAAATTCAAGATCAATTACAAGAGAAGCAAGACGAGATTCGCTTGAAGTAGGTGTTTTGAGGACATTCAAGAAGATATGCAGAATCCTGGTGATGGACATCGTGAAGAGAGAGAAATAGCTGAAGATCATTGCATTCAACGTGGTGAAATTTATCATATTGAACAAAACAATAGAGATCAGAGGAATGAGCAACGTCACGAACGAAATAATCAAGATGGCGAAGAAAACCGGGAGGAAGGAAGAAGGATATTATATGGGAGAGAAGTGCAAAGGAATCAACAAACAGTTGAGGATGAGATTGAGAGGCGAAACGCCGAACAAACACGTATAGCTTGCGAAAGAGAAAGAATGAGGGCGGAAATTGAAGAACAAGAGTTTCAGGAGGCTATACGCTAGAACAATCATGATAACCGAGAACGAAGGCGCGAACAATACCGCAACAATGATAATATTAATGAAGAAGTAGATAGAACACAAGAAAGGATTGAAAGGCGAGAAAGAGAAGTGGCGAGGAATGAACCAGGACACAGAGGAGAAGATGAAAGGCACAATCGTGTGCGAATACACGAAAGGGGTGAAAGATAAGATCCCAGAGTATGGCGAGAAGAAGGGGATGAGGAGGAAATACAAAATATCACAAGGCAAGATAGACATGAATGCAGGAGAAGAGAAACAAGGTTAAAGAGACCAATGGACCAAGGGTTAGTCGCGAATGAACAAATTTTAAGAGAATTAGCAGAGATGAGGGGAATGCTCAATAACAAAAGAGAAGGAGGCAGGAGACAGTTGGATGAAGCAATAGAGGAGGCTGCGAAGACGCTGTTTACACAAGAAGTACAATTAAGGGGAATACCGCCAAAATGTAATTTACCTGCATTAACCAGAGTCTTCGATGGGACTTGTGCCGTTCAACATATCAAAGCTTACGTGAGATGCATGCTGCAATGGGAAAACCATGACGCTGTGTTGTGCAAATACTTTGCATCAAGCTTGACGGGAGAGGCGTTAAAATGGTTTGAAGGACTGCCCAAGGATACCATAGCATCTTTCAATCAATTGCAAACGGTGTTCTTAGGAGCCTATATAAGTAAAAACTCATTGCGTCCAGGCATTGAAGATGTATTTGGATTGAAACAAAGAGTTAGCGAAAGTTTGAAGCATTTAACTATGAGGTGGAAGACAATGTTTAGTAACATGGCTGGCCGGGTGGATGAAAGATACCTTATTTTGTCATTCATTAATGCAATGTTCGTAACAAATTTGTTGTATGTTCAAATATTTAGAATCAAGAATACTATCACAATGACTGAGTTGCGAGAGTTCCAAGAGGAATACATTTCTCTAGAGGAAAAACAAAGTGAGATGGAGTCGTACCCAGTTGCGAACACAAGTTCAAAGACTGCGAATGCAAGCCTGTTGCCCAAATTAACAAACACAGTGGCGAACGCTTCGCAAGATCCACAAGGAAAGATGGTGATCGAAAGTCAACAAAAGTTGGTTGCGATGGGAAGTCGAGATCAAGAAGAGTTCGAGAAAGAGAGGAGATTCTATAATCGTGGCTGAAATAACAAGATTCAGAGATTTGATCAACCCCAAGAAACATATGGAGGACAGAAGAACAACTATCAAAGGGGACAAGGATCTCACAGGGTAGTATGGGAAGAAATAATAATGCCTCCCCTAAACGCTAGTGTGGAAAAGATATGGGAAGCCATAATTTTGATGGAAAATATCCCATCACCTTGAAACATGGGGAAGGATCCACCACCGACCTACAGAAGTCAGGAATTCTGTTCATACCATCACTTCCATGGACATTCGACAAATGATTGCAGAAATATAAAGAGAATTATCCTTAGAATGATAGACCAAGGCAAGTTGAACCACTTTATAATAAGACAACCACAACCTCTACCATTACCACCACCATTAGAAGATCACAGAGCAAATGCAACAAAAAGAGAATATACATTTTTAATTGAAGTCAGATCAAAAGAAAAAAACTTATTCTGCAATTCTATCGTACACTCATACAAAATAATATAGGATTTTCATGATAACGTTCTGAGCAGAGTATTCGCAAGAGATGTTGATAGTAGAAAGATTATGAATATTGCAAAAATCTCGCCATTAAAAGAATGGCAGAAGCAGCTTATTTCCTTTACAACAGAAGAGATTCCTGAAGGAGGAGAAATGCATGATAATCCTTTGGTGGTAAAGTTAGACATCAACCCGAAACCAAGTGATGATGAAGATGATGAAGCGGAGGATTCATGGGAAATCAATAGAATATTAATTGATAATGGAAGTTCTGTAAATATTATATTTTATCACACTTACAAAACTATGGGGGGAAAGGATGAGGATTTGATACCCTCGACTTACAAGATTTATGGCTTTAATGGTACTGCGAACAAACCTAAAGGAGAGATTACCATGCGAATTCCTTTGAAGGGGTTATCTTCCGAAATTCTGTTCTGTGTTGTTCATGTAGAGTCACCATACAACGCGCTGATTGGTCGACCGTGGCTGCATGGAATTCTGGGAGTAGCCTCAACCTTTCATCAATACATTAAGTTTCCTCATCCTAGCGGTGTTGGAATTATAAGAGGATATTGGGTTGAAGGGAGAAAATGTCATACAATTGATGTAGAGAAATGTGAAGAGAGAGTAACTAAAAAGATCAACTAGAAGCACAATGTCATAGAAAAGCAAAGAGGCGAACAATTGATGGTAGACGCAGTGGAACATGGAAGAGAAGGGATTGCTGCGAAAGCAATGATTACTGAAAGTGAAAATCGGCGAGTATTTCGCAAAGGAGAGTTAGTATTACTTTTACAACCCACTTTTCAGAGGGATGATGGAGATGATTGTGCGAACAGATGGGAAGGTCCTTATACAATAACAAAGGTACTTAAATAAGAAAAGTATGAACTAGAAGGAATGAAAACTGCAGTGTATAACGAGAAGTATCTGCGAAAATATGGTATAAGTGATAGTGACAGCACATAACAAGGAAAGAATATTCTGCGAAGCGAGATCATCAATAGTGTGCGAGAACTCAAAGAAGCACAAACACAAGGTAACAAAGGTAAGAAACTTAAAATGTGAAATGAGAATGAAATTGGGAAATTGAGCAGAGAAAGAAACAAAGTTGAATGCAAAAGATGTATTCGAAAAGTATCTTTTACTGATTAAAGAAAACAAAATTAAAAAATTGCAGCAATGAGAATGAAGACATGCGCTAATTTCGCAGAGATTATACTAATATAATGAAGATGTGCGATAATTTCGCAATATTTATGATGTTAACAAAAGAAAATAAAAAGAAAATATAAGAATAAACAAAAAAGACGATGTACACCCTAGTTCGATAAAATTTCAAATGTAAGACCTAATATTTATGATTACACCACCCGTTAACAAAATCCGAAAATTCTCGGCTTAAAATGACTTAGGTTGGGAAAATATGCGTGTCGTAAATCAAATTAATTAATATTTCAAATTAAAAATAATATAATGGAAGTCAGAGTTCCCACGCAAGAGATTCTAGTTGTAAAAAGGGGGGTGTAAAAAGCAACAAAGCAATTAAAAGATAAAGTTGAAAGCAATAAGAGAGACAAGACCAAGGAATCCTTCTTCGTTGCAAAACAATGAATCAAGTTATGTTCTTTTCTACTTGTTATTAGTCACAAATTATCACCAACCGTAAAAGCAAAAACCCCTTCCCTTGTATCGGATACGGAAGTTCTCGAAGATTCTATTTAAAACCACCTAGTAAGACACTAAAATTTAAATAAACGCATTAAGATTCATGAACTTATTAGGTCAATATTAGTAGTTAGACTCTTAGATCAAGAACCTTGCTCCATCCCTCCGCAACTTGTGTTTGCTATTATGTAAAGCAAGAAACGATTACTTATCCCCTAACTTTCACTAGCTTTAGATCAATTAACAAATCAATTTAGTTGGCCACCCAAACAATCTATCAATCAATCATGAATGTCTTTAAGATCATTCCTATTAGTAAAAACAAACGATAATCATGTGAAAAACTTCAAGATAGAATTGAAACAAAACTCAAATCATGTATTAAGAACTAGGAATTCATCCTCAATCAATAATAAAATTAGCTACTCATGTTAAGGAGTTCACTCAAAGAATAAAGAAGAGAGAATTGTTGTGTGTGTAGAGAGGTGTGCAAAGATTATGGAAAAGGTATGTGTATCTAAGTGCATCTAAGTGTGTAAGTGTGGAAGTGTCTATAGAAAAGTAGAGCACTTCTCTATTTATAGGCTTCAATGTTCTCCATATCTTCCAAGGAATAGAATCCCTTTCCTTTAGCACTTCAATTTCCAAATCCAAGCCTTTCTCAAATCTTCCATCCTCTCTTTCCAAGTTCAAGCCAAATTCTTCATCCAATTCCAAGTCCAAGTCTTCACATCCCATGGAGAAATCCACACAAAATTGGCTCAGATAAGGTCACCCGAAAATTCTCTACCGTAAAGACTTGGGGTTAGCGGGTCAAGGGAGGCGTCTCGGTCGGCTTTGAGTCGACTTCTTGCTCGCTTAAACCCATCGGGCCGGTTTTCTTCCCTGCGACAATCCTATACATTCATCTAATTTAGCGATTTCAAACATTCAACGCAACCCAATTTCGATCTATTCTTCAGCTAATTCCGTCTCAAATTCAAAGAACAACATAGACAACGGCCCTGAATCCGCCACCACCATCAAATGCGGCTTTAATCATCAACACCCATTAATCGAATCTGAACCACATCTAGCCATCGACTCCATCATAATCTTCAATACCAGCAACCACAAACCCATCAACGACCACTAATTTTGAATACGCTTCAAACTCTTCACCCAAAAGCTTATTCCGGCTCAAACCCACTCCATCCAGTTTCAACTCAACCAACACCAAAAGCATCAACACCTTCGACCACCACACCATCCTGTCTCCTCCGATCAAATGACTCCATCAATACCAACATCAGGTTGCCATCTTACAAATGCTGACCCATTTTTCTCCTCGATCTTTAGAGTCTTTCATCTTTCTTCGATTCAACATCGAATTTGAAATACAAAACATCAACAATTCAACACCATCTTGATTCGAATAAACGAGATATGATCTCTCGATTTTAGGGTGAGGTACACCCCACTAGCTAATACACCCACGGCTTGGGTGCTTTTAATAGGTATTCACTTGAGTTCCCTTAGCTTGGCTCCAGCAAGTATGACTTACCTAATAACTCAAAAACACACGTAAAAATACGTAATTCACTAGAAAAATGGCAAAGAAAGCATAAACTACTAGATAGTAAATATGGTGTATTCTACACCTATCACTAAGGTACGAAGGTCTCTCCTAAGGAGTGCAAAAATCGATCAAACCCCAAGAGTTCCTTTGAAGGTGCATTCTTGGCAAGTCTTGTAACCACGATCCCATATCCATATCGGCGAAGGGATAAGAGGTTGCGAAAACAACTGGTTGTTGTTAAGACCAGATGGGAGGAGCCAACCTTGTATGGTAGAGGTACGCCTACTTGAAGGGGCAACCAGGGGGATGATAAGGGCGGCACCCTCCATTAGGGAGCTGATAAGTGTCAAAGACGCAAATGTCATGAGACTTTTTACTCACGAGAGTATTAAGGCTTGTCATATTTTTGCAACGATCCTGCAGAGGCAAAAATACTAGAGAAAGATAAGACGAGATCAATGGGTCAGTGCACGAAAGTGTAAAGACGTCATGCGATTTCGTCGCAAGACGACAATGTCATGGGGATTTATTTCGCAAGAATATTTAGGCCTGTCATATTGTCGCATGAAAAATATCCTGCAGAGGCAATAATACAAGAAAATGATAAGACAAGATCAATGGGTCACTACATGAAAATGTAAAGACGTCCTGCGATTTTGTCTCAAATACAAAGAGTGGCAAAGTAAGACCTTTACTTAGGAAGGCAAAGTAAGACCACATAAGAAAATAATATTGAATGGAATCTTGGAATATTCCAAGATATATCTGATAGCGAATTCACAATAGCGAGATTTTGCAGAAACATGCGAAAAAGAACGGCAAATATGATGCACAGAATCCCGTGCAATGTTGCGGCTTGATTAATCTCTCATTTGAAAAAAAATAATAGAGGCAAGTATGGGAATGCTTAACAGAGACACATGTTATTTTCTTCCACCTGATAGATTAATTCATATATGGTGATTATATACTGATTACTAATTTTTGATTGTTGTTGCGAACAAGAGTTGCTTTTCTAACATATGCAGATAAAACAAAGGAAATATAACTTATATTGAGAGATTTTGGAAACTGAAGGAGTTTGCAGTGACAAATTTACATAAAGATCAAAAAATAAAGGATATACAAGTGTCACAAAAAGGAGAAAGGCTAATGAAGAAAAGAACAATTATTCCTCGCTCGACTCTTCTTCCTCCCCATCAATCTCTTCTTCAATTTCTTCTTCTTCACTATCGTCACTATCCTAAATATCTGGAAGTGATGCATTCGGGGGAATTTCATCTAAGAGGCAAGGATATATGGAATGGGAAATGTTGTTATCATCACAGACCCTCATGATAGTCTGATTGCAAAAATGAAGAGTGTCATTCTGGAAGTTGGCGACGGTGAGCTTCAACTGATTCTTGAGCCGATGGTATTTATCATTGCGAGTAGAAAAATCTTCTGCGAGTTTCACATTTTCTGCTTCAAGAGATTTAGTTTGAGTCTCCAATTCTTTAATTCTTTTGTGAAAGTCCTTCTCAGCCTCTGCGAATGTACAATAACATATCAATAACTCAAACGAAGTTTATGAAAAAGAATAACCATTAAGAAAGTAAAGTTAATAACCTTCTCTGTTAGAGATCATATCTTTGATCAAGGTTGAATGATCATCTTGGAGACTAACATTTACACTAAATTATTTCTGGCATCATCTAAGATTTTCGCAGCCCAAGCGAACTCATCATCATTAGTTATAAGAAGACGAGAACGAATTTGATTTTGTCTTTCGACAAAAATGACATTCTTACGGTTAACTTCATCTCGCTCAAGTTGGATTTCGAGAAGGGTTTTGTGGAATTTTTCTAAAGCTTGAGAACCTTGCTTAGTGATTCGGTCTTTGTCATCTATAAGATCATTGATCTTAACTCTTAACTTGTTAATCTCATCTTTGGAGTCAAGGTTGCGGTGTTTTAAATTGTGAGCTATTTTCAAACTGCTTCTATGGTCAATTTCTAAGAGATGGAATTTAGATCTGAGCTCATTTAAGGAAAGAGAATCTGTTTTATCATTGGTATAACTGTTTAAAGAAGTATTAAGGCATTCGAGAAGGGTATCATCATCCATAGAAAGGGGAAAGGTGCGAAGAAATTTGGCTTCATCAGAAAGACCGTAAATGTCTGCAAAAATGATTAATCAAATAAGGGAAAACAATGGAAAAAATATTAGAGGAAAAGAAGAAATGCTAATTACCATAAAGTTGGTCATTCGCTTGTTAAAGGCTGGATATTTTATTTTGTTGAGTGGAGGAATCTATTTCTAACTGTTTGTTCTTCTTGTGAAGTTCAGTAACTTCAGCTTCTAATTCTTCATTTTTGCCGCGAGAATCCTCTGCAATCTTGTTAAGCTTGGAGTTCTTCTTCTCAAAGCTTTCACACTTCTTAACTAAGTCAGAGGCAACTGCATAAGAAGCTTTTCCATCCTGCGAAAGAATAAAAAGAAAAGTTAAAACAAGATATAAATTTTGAATTATAATTAAAAGCGAAGTAGAGGAATGCAGGTTTACCAGAATGCCAACCGAGTTTAATAAGAAACTTGGAGTAACTAATCTAGAAACACCACGAAGGGATTCATTATCATCTAAAAGAGGTGCATCACAAATTCTCGCAAGCGCCCGACAAGTATTAGTTAAAGAATGTTGCCTATTCCTTGTAGTGAATTAGAGAATATGCCGGATAATTGAGCCATTGATGATTTAGGTGAAGAATCTTCCTTTGCGAAAGAAGCCTCAAATTCTTCATCCATGCTTTCATTTGATTGAAGATTTGCAGGAGAGGGAGAGCGAACTCTTCGTTTATTTGAAGGTGGGATGCTTGATTGCTCCTTGTGAAGAATGCCTTTATTCTTGCCTTTAGTTTTCACAACCTTGATAGGTTCTTCAGCTTCTTGAACAACTCTAATTTCAGCCTGCATACACGAATGAAGATAAGAAATAGAGGCAACAATATTGTTAAAGTAAAACAAAAGAGTATTTCTTACTTCATCCATGATTGCACGTAATGTTGTTAAAACGCTTGCTTTCCCAGTTTTGTTGTAATATTTTGTCAGCTTCGCAACCTAAAAATTTCGCAAAGATAAGAAAATAATGAAGTAAGAACAAATGGAGAGTCATACGCTTAGCGAAATTTGGAAGCATACCTCTGTTTCCTTTTCGGGCTAGTTAAATACCCAAGGTTGGTATGAAGCGAGATTTTTGGGTAGCACGTTGGAACCACAAATGTAAGGTCCCTTCAGAGTCAATGGAAAGACGCACCATTTGTCATCTTTTGATTGATGTGGAGTTTTATTAGTACCAGAATGCCAGTCAATATCTTGCATTAACACTTTTTCGCTGGCAATATTTTCTTTCTTCTTCAAAGGAACTCCCCAGCGAGTGCTTTCCTTCTTCATAGTGATTACTTCGTAATTCTCGAAGAAACTCTCCACAGTATATTTCTTAGGGATGATTTCTAGGTCAGCGAATTTAGGATCTCTAAGCTTTGGAGGATAAAGAGACCCCAAGCCTACACCGCGATGGGCAAACTCAAGCACAAGTTGAATGAAGTCTCCACATAGTTGATAGATGGATCGCGAAAAGTTCGCATGGGAAAGGATCTCATAAAACAAAGTAAAATCAAGGGTTATAAAGAGGGATAGGGAGACCAGCAATAAGTTGACTAAGCGAGATTATGATTTCTTCATTGTTGCATTGATGATCAGAAAATAACTTAGCAGAAAGAATGGACTTAGGGTCATGATTAGGAATGGTGGATAATGTAAAACCTCTTTCTTTAAAGTCTTTTTGAATTTCTTCAAATTCACTGTCATATTTACGACCACTTGGAGGCATTTTTGAGTATGGAAATGGTGAAGAAGAAAAGATCACAAAAGAAGAAGAAATTTTTTTTTTTTTTGCAGTAGCAGAAATGGGACTTGCGGAAGAACAATGAAGAAAAGTTGCAGAGAAAATGAAAGGAAAAGTGAAAAGAAAGCAAAAGAAGACAAAAAAGGATATATATAGAGAGAAGGAAATCTCGAAAAGATAAACTCATTAATGCGAAGAGTTGACGTGAACGGTTGAGAAGTGGCGGTTACGAAAGACGTGTCAAGAAATAAATGGTAAAAGAAACACGTATAAGTCGTTTCGCATGAATCACGGAAGGTTGTCGGTGGAAAAGAATAAGGAAAAGTGAGCGGCTGCGGCATTTAGAAAAGAATTTATCATATCATTCTCTTCTTCGCAGAGAAGACATGAGAAGAGGCAAAATGTAGGAGCAGAATCTCGCAACAGTTATGTTTCAGCGAAGTTTTAGTTAGAAGGTATCTGCGAAAGCCATCGCAGAGTGTTAGAAGAATGATGTAGCGAATGACGTCAGCCTAATCATGAGGAAAGTGTGAAGAATTTGCGAGATTGAAGTTAACTTGCGAAATAAACCCTTGTGAGCTTACGAGAATGACGCAGACCAGATCCGAAAATAAAGGTTGGCTTAGCTATCATCCACTATGTAATATCCTATATAAATGACCAAGCAAAGTTGAGAGGGGGAGGTCTTTTTGAGAGAGGTTGGAGAGAACAAATAGGAGAGAGAAAGTCTAGAGCTATTTTGATTTCCTTGTACTCTCATTATTGTAAGACTTCTTTAGAAAAATAAATAAAACTTTGATAATTGATCATGAAATTGGATTAGATCATTGTGATATCTTGTAGGGGTGTGGTTGTAGGAAATCCTGCAACTACAACAATATTTCACATTATAACTCTTCATTTTGATAATCAAAAATCATAAAACAAAATCAAAATCAATTGAAATTAATTTTTCGATTCTTCATTCAAAAAATTTGAGACTCAGCTTCAGAAAACTTTGAGATTCGGTTTCAATTTTTTTTTCAATCCAATTATCTCTAAAAGCATGAATGTTGACTCCATTCTTAACTTCCCAAAAGGAGTGAGTATTAATCACCTCAATACCAATACATATACTAGTCCAGACCCATTAGGAGTCTCTAGGCTTTTGATAATGCAGAGGATGACAATTTGTAAAGAACCATTTTTTGGGACCATGGTTTCAATTTTAGGAGGACATTTAGAAGTAAAGTGAAGCCACCCTTTATCCATATGAGTTAAAACTATTTTTTAACCGAACTTTACCAATATTACAAAAAAATAAATAAAATAAAAATCCAATGTAACGAACAGTGCTATTTTACCCACTATGTTGAGTTTGATTTAACCGAACTTTGCCCACTATGTTTGGTTGGTTCGCAAAGAAGGCTAAAACTATTTTCTAACCGAACTTTACCAATATTGCGTGAAGTTTGGAAATATTGGTTGGTATGAAGTTTACGAAACAAACGAACTTTGTACACTTGGTAAAATCTTAATCAACGCGAAGTTCGGTTAGATATAGGTTGCGAACCAACCGAACTTCTAGACCCTAAAGTTCGGCAACATTGCGGGCAAACCGAACATTACTCTGTAAATCCTATAAACAAAGTTCGGTGACCTGTGTGTTAACCGAATGACTAAAAACCTCCATTAAGAGCGAGTTCGGTAACCTGCGTGTTTGGAAAAAGTAACCGAACGACAGTTTCAGATGTGTTCGGTTACCTGTTCTTCACATATGGTAACCGAACAAGCCCAAATCTACTTAAAAAGTTTACATTTTTTTGAAATTTTGGATCAATTCAACCAACATTATCTAAGTTTGAAGCATACATGGGTACCCAAATACTCTTCCTCCGGTTGTGGTTGGTAAAATCCATGTTTTTCTTCTTCATCTTCTCTAACTTTACTCTCTCAATAATTCTACTTCTTTTAAAAAAAACCCATCTGATTTTTTAATCTCACTAATTATCTTTAACTTAATCATTTCACTAATCATTACACTAACTAATCATTACCCAAAATTAATCAGGAGGATAATTTAGGTATTAATATAAATATCTAGATAAGGGATGACGTAGATTTACTTCTAATGTCTTACCCAACATAAAACAATGGTCCCCCCAAAAAAAGGCTGGTCCCCAAAAAATGGTTCTTCTTTATTCATTGTCAAAAAATTCTGAACTTGTTGGATACACCGACAACGATTGGGATGGTGATATAGATCACAAGAGTACTTCATGGCTTTGTATTCTATATGGGTTCTGGAATAGTTTCATGGTATTCAAAGAAGCAACAGGTGGTTGCTTTATCTACTGCTGAAGTAGAGTACATTGCAGCAGCTGCAACGGCGTGTCAAGCTATTTGGTTGAGGGGTTTACTAGAAGCTTTGAATATACGTCAAGCATCTCCAACACTGATTTATTGTGATAATCAATCCACTTATAGCTTTAACTAAGAATCCAGTATTTCATGGCAGAGAAAAGCATATTGACATTAAGTTTCACAAAATTCGTGACTTGGTGAAGAATGGTGAAGTTGTGTTAGAGTTTTGCAAGTCAAGGGAGCAGATTGCTGACATCTTTACCAAGCCATTGAAGACGGACATTTTATACAGGCTCAAGAAATTGTTGGGAGTTTTTGGTTATGAAAAGTCGTGTGTTTGAGTTTTAGGGAGGCTGTTGGAATTAAAACCCAATACACAGTTTAATGTTCTGTTTGAATAAGTCCATTTACTTGGTCATTAGACGTTCCTAGAGCTTAGGAGTTTTACTAGCAGTCAAATTCTGTTTCTACTGGCCTCTACTGATTAGTTTTGTTAGTTTTGAAAACACCAATATAAGGTGAAACATCCGGTTCATTCTATATAGAGAACTGAGTATTTTGAGTATCAATAAAATCTCTTGATTCTCACATATTCTTCTTCTTATTTTAGATTGTGTGAGTGTGTGCAATTGCAGGTGAATACTAACAGGAGTTATATTCTACATCGTTAAGATATCAACTCGCTCGGTCCAATCCAACATACCGAAATATCATGGCGAAAGCAGTTAATCTTAGTTTGGCTTCATTCCTCATTGGATTTCTCTTGATTTTTGTAGTTGCAGACATGGCGTAAGTTACCAGCTAACTGTTTTTACTCTTTTTGATTGATTTTGCTCATTATTTTCTTTTAACATATACGAGCTACTAATGTGGGGAATGTAACGCGTGAGAGTGGATGATTGTGATGTTGATTGCAATGACCTCTGTAGAAGCGCAAGCGATTTTTTAGTCACGAACACTTCATGCGAACAATTTTATGGAAACTTCATCGGTGACATTATTACTATTTGCGTATGTTGCAAGCCGTAAGGATATAAACGTACAGTAACTTTGCTGGCACTGTTGTGATCAGCTAGGGCCGATCTCCACATCACCGATCATTTGTATCTTACTTTCTTGCATCTTTGTGATAATACGTTTATTAAGATTATCATATACGACTTTCCACATACACACCCTGTTTTCATGTAGTTAGTCTTCCTATTCTTTTGTTACAACAAACTGTAATTTACCTATTCTACAGATTACTAGGACTAGTCTAACTATTCTTCAGCTGCACCTATTCTTCCGCAGTTCCGTTATGTTTTCTCATCTATGTACGTATGTAATACTATAAATACATCTCAATGAATACATCTCTACACAGTTGTGAGAGATAGAAAACTTGAAAATCCATATTGCAACATGGTAATCTAGAGCTAGGTTAGTTTTTTTTTTTTCCCTTTTACACTTTCTTTCATTTCTCTACAACTGTATCATCATGCCTGGAGAAGATGACACCCAAATCCCTCCTTCTACCAGTGAATCAATACCATCATCTAATAGAGATTCAGGTCTTCCTCAATCGAGTCCATATTATGTGCATCCGGCCGACAACCCAACAACTGTCATCTTCACTCCTCTCCTCACCAATGATAACTACTGTATCTGGGAGAGAGGCATCAGAAAATCCCTAAGTGCTAAAGCTAAACTAGGATACATAGATGGATCCATTACAAAACCCACAGACCCAACTGATCTCATTCATTGGACTCGGGCAGATGATTTGGTTGGTAGCTGGATTGAAAACTCTGTTGATCCAGTTATCAAATCCAATGTCATGAATTTTCCATCTGCACGAGAACAATGGTTAGAGATTAAACATCGTTTTTCTCACAGCAATGCACCAAAACTTTTCGCCCTGAAACAATCAATTTCTTCCCTGAAACAAGAAAATCTCAATGTATTTCACCCAACTCAAGACTCTATGGGATCAATTAGACTCATTCAGACCTCTTATGCCATGCATTTGTTGCCGAAAAGGATTTTGTAGATCATCACAATCAAGACAGGTCAATGGAATTTCTCCAGGTAATTCATGATTGCTTCTCTGCTTTGCGTAGCCAATGCTTGTTGATGGAACCCATGCCGTCTGCTTCTAAACTGTACAATCTGGTGAGACAGGAGGAGGAGGAGCAAGATATTAACTCATCCTCTATTACTCAAATTGAATCTGCCACACTGAATGTCTCTCGCAGTGATTCCAACTATGCTCGATCAAATCCGAGATCTTTTTCAAACCCTGGAACCGTGCATGTTAATGGCAATGGTAATAACAAAAGGCAAAGACCTTTCTGCGAGCATTGAAATAAGCATGGTCACACTCGGATAACTTGCTGGAAACTCAATGGCTATCCCAAAGATCCGCCGAGATCAAGAGATAATGCTCCTCCGGCTTATGCATTCTTTGCCACTCTGCTATTTGTTCCGGCTTATCCTGCTGCTGCTGCTGCTGTTCCTGTTGCACCAGCTGCTCCGAATATTACTGCTTCTCAATATGCAAGACTGCTTTCTCTCCTTGAGATGGATTCAGCTGAAACTGGCGTAACTTCATATGCCAATTTTGAAGGTATTTCACTAACCTGTTCTTCTCCTGTCTGGATTGTAGACAGTGGTGCGACTCATCATATATGCTCCACTCTATCTTGTTTTTCATCTTATACATTAGTCATGAACCCAATCACGGTTCAATTGCCAGATGGATCAAATATATCTGTAACTCATATTGGGACAGTAAACTTATCTCCCAATATTTAATTACATAACGTTTTTCACATTCCAAGTTTTAAATTCAACTTGATCTCTGTAAGTCAACTTACAAGAACATCAAACTGTTGTATTCAATTCTCACATGAGTCTTGCATCTTCCAGGACCTTCAAAAGAAAACGTAGATTGGATGGAGTAGGCGAATCGCCGGCCTATATTATTTGAGTTTTCAACCATCAGTTTCTTCTTTTGCTGCAAATAAGCCAGTCGACACATGGCACTGTCGCCTAGGCCATCCAAATATGGACAATTTCAATTTTTTGTCTCGCAAATTTCTTTACATTCGTTCTTCATTTAAGCACTTATGTGATGTATGCCCCCGGGCAAAACAATCTCGAATTCAGTTCAATAAAAGTGTTTCTTTGTCTAAGCATCCTTTTCAATTGATTCATGCTGACATTTGGGGACCCTTTTCTATCCCTTCTTTAACTAGTGCCAAGTATTTTCTTACTATTGTAGATGACTACTCTAGATGTACTTGGGTCTTATTAATGAAGGTGAAATCTGAAACTTTAAAGTTTCTAAAATATTTTTTTTGCTTTTGTTGTCACACAATTTGTCCACAAAATAACCAGAATCTCTTCTGGTATTCACTCATTAGTTATTCCACAATTACAGACTTTTAGGTCTGACAATGGATCCGAGTTCAAATCCAAAGAACTTCAGTCTTGGTTTCATCAAAATGGAATTCTTCATCAAACTAGTTGTGTATATACGCCACAACAAAATGGAATTGTTGAACGCAAGAATCGTCACTTGCTCAATGTTGCACGGTCTTTGCGTTTTCAAGCTAATTTACCCATTCTATTTTGGGGAGACTGTATTTTAGCTGCAACATATTTAATCAACAAATTACCAACACCGATATTATCTCATAAATCTCCACATGAGTTACTTCTCAATATTCAACCAGATTATTCACATCTCCGTGTGTTTGGTTGTCTTTGTTTTGGCAGAAATACACATATCCGTAATAAGTTCGATCAACATGCTAAGCCAGGCGTTTTCATTGGTTATCCACATGGCCAGAAAGGTTACAAAATTTATGATTTGTCATCCAAATCTGTGTATGTTTCACGTGATGTGGTGTTTCATGAACACACATTCCCTTTTCAGAATTTTTCTCCTTATCCATCAGTATTCGTTCCTATTGACACTCAACATTCTGAGTATTCTTATTATGATTCCATATTTCAGTCACAATCACACGGTAATATTCCATGTTCTGAGCATTCTTCTATTCCATGCTTTCAGCCTCATTATGAGCATTTCGATCCTGTAGTGTCTTCTCGCAATTCTGCTGCGCATCAACAAATTGATACACGTAATCCCATGAGTAGAACATCACCCGTCCATCCGGCAGGACCAATTTCTATTGATACTACTACTCCAACGGTGGTTCCGTCACCTGCCGTCTTGCCAGGCCAACCATCAACGTCTCTACCTAGTCAGGTAACTACTTCTACACAGCCTGAATCATCCACAATACATTCTCATCCAACTCGTTCTTGTAATCCACCATCCTATTTAAAGGATTATCATTGTTTTGCTACTACGGATACATCTGCATCACCGTATCCAATGAAAAATTATTTATCCTTTGATAAATTCACTCCTTCACATCAAGCTTTTTTAGCTTCTGTTATTCTCACTGATGAACCGAGATCATTCTCTCAGGCAAATAAATGTCCCAAATGGCGTGCAGCCATGGCCAAAGAAATCATTGCTTTGGAAGCTAACAATACTTGGATTTTAGTAGATTTACCACCTGGTAAAACAACCATCGACTGCAAATGGGTTTTTAAAATCAAGTTCAATGCTGATGGCACCATCGAACGTTACAAGGTTCGACTAGTAGACAAAGGCTACACCCAACAAGAGGGTATAGACTACTATGATACTTTTGCACCAGTAGCTAAGTTGGTTACTGTCCGTGTCTTATTATCTATTGCAGCTATTAAGGGATGGTCTCTTCATCAACTTGATGTCAACAATACGTTTCTTCAAGGAGATCTGGATGAAGATATTTACATGAAAATTCCACCAGGTATGGCACGTCCAGGTGACTCTAAAGTTTTCAAACTCAAAAAGTCTCTCTATGGTTTAAAGCAAGCATCTCGTCAATGGTTTGCAAAACTTTCTTCCGTTTTATTATCTGAAGGTTTTACCAAATCTTTATGTGATAACTCTCTTTTCACATATCATCGAGGTACAACCTCTATTTTTGTTCTTGTCTATGTTGATGATATCAAATCTTTGCGTGAACACCTAACTAAGTCGGTGGTGTAACTTCAACATTAATTATATCAGTTTGATCATCTTTTATCATCTGTTTGTAATTTTTTTTTTTTTTTTTGTATCGCTGGTTGATTTACCAAGCTTGTGTTGTAAGTGGTGTTTGTTTGCAATGAGAAAATGTTTTATGTTGTTTGATTTTGAATAAGGTTTTGCAAAAGTTAAATTGTATAAGAGTAGTTAGTTAATATGTCTAGACTCGCTAAAACATGAGAAGGTTGATTTGACACTCGTATCCTGTTTCTAATTGTTAATCCAAAAATTGTCTTGTAAAACAAATTTCACATCTCCACCGAAAAGTTGTTCTGTGATCCAAAATATCTCCACAAAGCTGTATTTTGCATTATTGAAGATAGAATATGTATAAATCTAGATATTTAACTCAAAAGACAATATTCTAATCACTATTAGTGACTAAGAAGATAAGAAGTGGCTGTCAGCACATCCACCAAATTAAAGAAATCACTATTCTGCTGCCTTATTGGAGATGGATCCGAGGGTGATTTACTAAACGAACCTTCACATTTGTTTGCATAATTTGCAATTCTAACACTAATTTTGTTGAGTTTAACATAATCCCTGGCCACAAAAAAATCACCGGCTGATTCAATATCATTAATAGCGGAATTATAACCAGCCATACAATAATTAAGCGGACCTTTCTGAGCATCAGGTGCTTTCCGAATCAAAGATGATATTTGGGTATATATATTAGTGGCTTTAACCATTGCTTGATTAAGTAGAGATCTGGATACGGTGATAAGGCTTTGTTGCTCTGTGCCGCGTAATACACCATTGCAGAAACCAGGGTTTTTGGTCCGGGAACAAACTTGATCAACTGCAACTTTCATATCGTCGTTAACTTCCCTTGCGGTTGCTGTTGTAGCTACTAAGAGAACAACCAAAAGACTGATCAAAAGACGATTAATAGAGGGAACCATTATATTCTAGTTTTAGTTTTTCTGATGAATATTCAACTAAGAGGAGCTTGTATTATATGTAGTAAAACCATAAGGTACATACAGCAATATCATACCTGCAAATCAAATAATTTATTAATACTAAAAACTTTACTTAACTGCTGAAACTATGCTTTTTAAGAGATATTCTCATGAATTTACTAACATCCATATTTTGAGTGATTGATTTTTATTCATCTTCTTATTTAATATCAAATCTCACGAATATAGTATAAAATAAAAAAATATATCAAGAAATCCTGAGCACCAAATTTAGCAGGAAGTTAAATGCATATGAAATTTCTATTCGTGACGAGATCCTAATTCCTAGCCCACAAAGGGATTTAAGGCCTCTTTCAACATGCACTTGTAGCTCCTAAGGCATGTTCTAGGATTGGGCGGGGAAACTTTGAAGAGCAAAGGGTACTGTGCTCACTTGGTGCTCATCTGAATGCAGAATACATCGACGGAACCAGGATTTTATGTTCGGGTGGGCTAATTTTTTTTCTTTCACCGATACTCTATTTTGTTTTCAATTATCATAATCATAAATTCATTGTAGTATGTGGCGTGTTATGCTTCCTTTCTTTTCTACATATCATGTTTTAATTCGAGAGTTCTTCCGTGAGCACCATCCTCGGAGGCGGCTGCGATTTTGTTGCTACACAACGGTCTTTGTCCTTCTGGAATGTTCTTCGCCCTTATGCCTTTTCCAGTATTTTTGTGCTTGCGGAGGGAGAAAAACAAAAATCTAACCAACTAAGTGGTGATAATCTAGTTAACTGGTGTGGTGAACTATTGTTAGAAATTTTAGACCAAGGATAACCAAATCATTATATCAACAAAAACATATTTTCTCGGGCGGGTTTTGCTAAGAGTCATTTCTGCCTAAGGGAATCGATCAGGGATTCCGGAGTTGTACAAGAAAGAGTCATCATTGTAAATGATACAACATCAATCAGTTATTACAAAACCATGCCAGTAGCTAGCTAAGAGTAAATGGTCCCTAAGAATCAACCATTTTTCTTGAAGGAAAAAAAGCCATTCCTTTTGTTGCTCAGTGACTACATCCTCGATCGATTACGAACTGTTCTCAATACTTTTGATGATCTACTCTTAAAATAATCACGTATACAACTTAAATGATTTGGTTGGTGTTGACACTTTGCTAATTAAGTAATATACATGAGTAGTAAAAGAGCTAATAGGAATAAAACAAGAAATGACACGCGGTTTATCCGACTAACACACAACATGGTAAGCCTTTTTTATTACCTTTAGAGTTGGTGCATGTTAAGAAATAGCATAAATACGTGTTTTTATATAAAAATTTAAGGTTTTTATTCGAGATAATATTACCAAAGATTAATTTATGTGGGATAGAGTTTGAATCTCTTTTGAATTACGTTTTTTGGTTGCTGGGGAGAAATGTTAATGGGCCATGTTTTTAGTTTTTCAAATCGTTTACCGTATCTTCCTAATGGGCTAATATAAAATTTTACCATTGACGCAGCTTTGAAATTTTCTACAGAAATGCTGAAAATTGTATGGGCAAAACGGCTTTTCAGAAATTTTGGGTGGGCTTCAGCCTAGGTAAGCCACCCCCTAATACCGTCCCTGGGCCAGAACACCTCTCAGGAGTACCAAATGGTTGAGAAATTTACTGACCATCTAATAATCAGTACACTGTAATATCAGTAAAGAGTAGCTCCAGGCGTTTTTCAAAACAGTCTCACACTCACAGCACAGCTAGTGAGGGAACAAGAAAAACTTGGTAAAATCCACAGCATTAGTCAGTAAAGAAGTCTCACAACCTTGGATACTTGTTGCAGCTGATTTAAATTTCCATAATAAATGTTGTTGCACTTCTTCTTCCACTGATGGTAATTATAGTTTCTACCTGTGGTTTAGAAGGCACATTGGTTTTGTAGGAAAACAAAAAAACTATACCTGGACTATCAATAACCTAAGAACTGGCACTAGAAGGTCTAGAATAGACTTGGCCTTAGGAAACGGTGAATGGAACATCCTCATTTACGTCAACTAGAAAGTGGATGATCTTCAAAATGAGGCTCAAGCTCCAACAGCTGACAACCATTTCCAAAATCCTACAACAATCTGCACCAACAGCTGTAATCTCCTTCTTTTGCTTCCTTTTTTGGACCCTATGGTTAGCTAGGAATGATCTTATATACCGCCAAAAACAAACAACTTCAGCCGAATCTTAATCTTACAAAGGACTAAACATTTTCTCAAAAACTACAACAAGATTTCACCTCCACCAAATTCTTGACGCTAGATTCCTTTCCACCGGTCCTACAAATGTCCACTAGATGCACCAATATATAACCATCCAAGAGGAGACAAAAGAATATCTACAATATCGGTTGGATGGTCAACTCCAAACATCAACTCGGATTAAGATTAACACACAACAAGATGGAGCAGATTCCCCCAGGTCACCCGAGGTTTTGCGGGTGCATGATTCATCTCAACTCCAAAAACAGAGATTCCGACGCACGAACTTTAACGGCTCTAGCTCAACCTTTAGAATTACGACCGCCTTAACCACGTAAACTTGGGCTCTTCTTTGGCTTCAAGAACGGCAACAAAGACAGTGGCCAAAAGTTCTCTTTGAAACTGACTCAGAAAACCTTTTCCGCTTCATCACATCCTCTACCCCCTCCTTGGCACATATCAGAGATGATTGAGGAAATAAAGAAGAGATTCAGACAGATCCCATGGGTTGCCATTCAACACAACTACAGGGAAGGAAACCAAGCCGCAGATGGTTTGGCCAATCATGCAGCAGATGGAAGCCAATTAGGAAACTTATCAACCAAAATATGGGACCAGGCAATCCCACTTTTTATTAGTCAAATTTTATTTCATGATTCAGTGGGCACCACATACCCACGACAAATTGTAACATAATCTCTTATCAATAAAATGCATGCTTCAAATAAAAAAAAAAAACCTAAGAACTGGCACTAGAAGGTCTAGAATAGACTTGGCCTTAGGAAACGGTGAATGGAACATCCTCATTAACGTCAACTAGAAAGTGGATGATCTTTAAAATCAGGCTCAAGCTCCATCCCCAAACACTGTGGTTTTAATCAACAATGAGTTGGTCAAGTGGCACATAATTAAAAATAATTTTTATCAGCAGAAATCAGGAACTTTTTTATGCATCCATGAACTTTCTTCACGAAGAGGTTCTGGCTTTATATCCCCTTGTTTTTATTCTATTTTTGCTTAAACAAAAAGTCAGAGATACAGGTGTTGGTTCAAATTCGCGAGGATATATCGAAGTCACCATTTCGAGAGAATTCACAAATATGATAAATAAAATTTTGGCCAAGTTGTAGTTAAGTTCGTATCAACCTGCTGTTTAGTTTGGATTTGTTTTGATACAAGTGATATATATGGATTGGATATTTAAAGAGAAAATGGCCATTTGTTCAAAAAAATTTAAAACACTGGTTGTCTTTTTTTCACCCTTTATTAGATTTTGGTTTTTTGACCAATTTTGTGATATTTAAACACTTGTTAATGTAATTTTTCGTTTGTCCTACTATCATTTTTATTTTATTTTGTTTTTTCTCTTCTTACTTCTTTTTTTAGAAGGTTTTGTCTCTTATCACCTACGGGTTTCTGTTTTTGCTTTGTTTTATTAATTCTTTTCCTGGACAACAGAACCAGAAAAAGTTTATTAAAACGCAGGCGAGGTTTTGGCCATAGGAGCTGCAAGTTGATTATTTGCTTTAATCATTTGTGGTTTTCCTTTTGGATTACAATAATTGAGCTACCGACGTAAATGGCAGCTACCGACGTATAATATTCTGTAGAGCTACAGTCTTGATTTTTAGTTTAGTGAAAAGATTAATTGAACATTAGCTCAGATATATATATAATCACCCTTAAAAGTATTCAGTTCCAAATATAAATTAATAAATAAGAAGACTGGTTGTTGGAGAGGCCAACTTTTGAGACTTGTTGGTTTATTCATTTGGTCTATATATATATAGATACATAGAGAGAGTTGTAGATATACATCTTACAGTATTCTTCTTATCAATCTGTCTTACTCACTTACATTCTTCCTCTCTTTTTTTGCTCACAATAACTATGTCGTCATGGTTTGCAGATCCTGAGTTGTTTATGGAATATCATAACAGCGAGATATGTGTATGGAGGCTTCGGAGAAAATCCGGCAGTCCTCTTGAGCAAAATGATTTCACTCGTGAAAGTAATGTGAGTGATTATCTCTCTTTGGTTGATCATTCTTTTGAATGGAAGAAGAGTGATTTCGATGCTTTGGCTGATTTCTTGTACAAGAATGATATATCAGTAAACTGCCAAGGTTTGGTGCTTACATTGACGTATCCTCGAGACAGAGCCACAAATAACAACAACATGTGCCGACCAATAAGGTTCTGGTCACATGATGTGGTGAATTTGGGTTTATATGGTCTACCTGTTTCGTCGATTCCATTTCGAGATGTTCAATACATGGAAGAAGGAGGGTGCGCACCTGTGCAACCCAGTCCTGCAGAAACCGAACTATATCGACAGAAGGCTGCACAAGATGAAAAAGTTTTGGAGTTGGAAGAAACGATTGCTGCTCTTAACAATGAATTTCTGAATGATAAAAAGTGCGCTGCGGATGACCGGGATATAGTGGAGGCCGTAAAACAAGCTCTGGAAAACAAAGTTGCCGACTTGGAAGCAACGATTGCTACTCTTAACGATGAACTGCTGGATGAGAAGGATGATAAAAAGTGCGTTGTCAATGACCGGGATGCAGTGGAGGCGGAAAAACAAGCTCTGCAGAACAAAGTTGCTGATTTTGAAGCCGCGATTGCTATTCTTAACGATGAATTGCTGAACGAGAAGGATGATAAAAAGTTCGTTGTCAATGACCGGGATACAGTGGAGGCGGAAAGACAAGCTCTGCAAAACAAAGTTGCTGACTTCGAAGCCGCGATTGCTACTCTTAACGATGAATTGCTGAATGAGAAGGATGATAAAAAGTACATTGTCAATGACCGGAATATTTTGGAGGCTGGAAAACAAGCACTGGAAAACAAAGTTGCCGACTGCGAAGCCGCGATTATTACTCTTAACGATGAGTTGCTGAATGAGAAGGATGATAAAGAGTGCATTGTCAATGACCGGAATATACTGGAGGATGCTAAACAAGCTCTGGAAAACAAAGTTGCCGATTTCGAAGCCACAATTGCTACTCTTAACGATGAATTGCTGCATGAGAAGGATGACAAAAAGTGCATGGTGGAGGCTGACAAACAAGCTCTGGAAAACAAAGTTGCCGACTTCGAAGCCGCGATTGCTACTCTTAACGACGAATTGCTGAATGAGAAGGATGATAAAAAGTACGCTGTCATTGACCGGAACATCTTGGAGGCTGGCAAGCAAGCTCTGGAAAACAAAGTTGCCGACTTCGAAACCGCGATTGCTACTCTTAAGGATGAATTGCTGAATGAGAAGGATGATAAAAGGAGCATTGTCAATGACCGGAATATTCTGGAGGCTGCTAAACAAGCTCTAGAAAACAAAGTTGGCGACTTCGAAGCCGCGATTGCTACTCTTAACGATGAATTGCTGAATGAGAAGCATGATAAAAAGTGCATCGTCAATGACCGGAACATAGTGGAGGCTCTCAAACAAGCTCAGCTGGAAAACAAATTTTCCGATTTCGAAGCCGCAATTGCTACTCTTAACGATGAATTGCTGAATGAGAAGGATGATAAAAAGTGCATAGTGGAGGCTGACAAACAAGCTCTGGAAAACAAAGTTGCCGTCTTCGAAGCCGCGATTGCTACTCTTAACGATGAGTTGCTGAATGAGAAGGATGATAAAAAGTGCATTGTCAACGACCGGAATATACTGGAGGCTGCCAAACAAGCTCTGGAAAACAAAGTTGCCGACTTGGAAGCCGCCAAGACCACTCTCAACGATGAACTGCAAAGAAAGAAGGATGATAATAACGCTATCATCAAAAAAGCTCTGGACAAGAGAATTTCCGACTTGAAAGCCGCCAATGCCACCGAGGATGCACGACAAAGAGATCAGGAAGATGATATGAACGCTCTCATTAAGTATTTGGAGAAACAAGAAGATGAGAAAGATGAATTGCAGAAGATAGTTTCAAACTTGGAACTAAACATTCTCATACTTCATGATGAACTACAAAAAGAGAAGGAGGATAAGTCCGTACTCATTAAGGATCTTGTCGCAGCGGAACCTGGGAAACGGACAGTTAATGAAATAGTTTTACGCTTAGAATCCAAGAGAAGAAGTTTGAAAGATTTTTTCCTAAGAGAGGAGGAGGATGAAGTTCTTGAGAGAAGTGCCTCCAACTTGGCAATTATGAATGCTATCCGGGAAGAAGAACTACGAAAAGAGAAGGACGGTGTCTTCGGAAATGGAGAAGGACGTCAAGCTGAGAAACAAGGTCTGGAGAAGAAAGTTCTTGAGAGAGGGGCTTCCAACTTGGAAACTATGAGGGCTATCCGTGGAGAAAATGGAGAAGGTCGTGAAGCTGAGAAACAAGGTCCAGAGAAGACAGTTCTCGACTTGGATACATTACAAAGAGATCTGGAGAAAGTGATGGCTGAGAAAGAAGCTCTGGAGAAGAGATGTTCAGAACTGGAAGCCACAAATGCCAATCTTATCGATAATCAAGAAGGACGTGAAGTTGAGATAGAAAGAAAATTGGAAGCCAACAATCTGACTCATAACGACCAACTGCATAAAGAGAAGGATGACAGGGAGTCCATTATGAATGATTTGGATCATGTGAAGGCTGAGAAACAAGTTCTGGAGAGCAAAGTTTCTGACATGGAAACCACGTATTCCACTCTTAACAATGAACTTCAGCGAAAGATGGATGACAATGAAGTGTTCCTCAATGAGCGGGATGGACTTGAAGCTGTGAAACAAGCTCTGGAGAAGAGAATTCTCGACTTGGAAGCCACAATACATGACATCGAAATGAAGACAGGAAATGATAATGATTATAATGAAGCTGAGAAACAAACTCTAAAGAAGAGAATTTCCGAGTTAGAGGACGCAATTTCCATCCTTACAGCCAAGGCAAAGAAGTTATTGAAAGATATCAATATATGGTTAACTGAAGTGTCTGAGCTACACGAGGACCTGAACAAAGAGAATAAGGAAAAACAAGACCTGGAGATAAAAGTTGCCGAGTTGTCATCAAAGCTCGAAAAATGTATTTGTGGTAGATTATCAAAAAACAAAGAAGCATGGATGAGCGATTGCATGGTTCCTGATAATTGGGTTCCGTTCGAGGATCTTGTTCAAGGGTTTTCAAGGAAAACTGGTCCTTTAGATATCACTAAAACATGTGACGCCATAGATATCAGAGAAGATAGTACAACCAACATCCATGTGAACTACTTCTATCGAGGATTGTTACAGGGGCTTGTGTATCCTGTTGTGGTTGTTAACATTGACGAGTTAAAACCCAACAAAGAAAAGGCGAGATTCGATCCAAGCATTTGGGGTTTATTTAAAAATGCAGGAATTTGCTATGCAGCCAGAAAACCATTTGAATCGGAAATGTAGGTTGTTGCATGCAACAGATCGCAGTGTACGTACCCGTTCAGTTTGTGCAGTGGTTGACTGAAGCCACCTTTGGGAGTGCCATTTTTTCTGGTTTTTGTTTGCGTTCAGTTTGTGCAGTGGTTGATTGAAGCCACCTTTGGGAGTGTCATTTTTTCTGGTTTTTGTTTTCTTTGAATTCATTTTTTTTGTTTTCTGAGAGTTAAAAAAAAAAAAAAAACAAAAAACAAAAAAAAAAGCTTTGTATAATTATTCTTAAAAATAATTATTTATCTTTGAATATGTAAAAAAAAAAAAAAAAATGTTTGCTTTGAATTAATTTACTTTTTTTTGTTTGTTTGGTCAAGCTTTGTAGAAAAATGTTTGCTTTGATTTACTGAACGACCTTTCACATTTGTTTGCATAATTTGCAATTCTAACACTCATTTTTTTGAGTTTAACATAATCCCTGGCTACAAAAAAAAAATCACCGGCTGCTTCAATATCATTAATACCGGAATTATAACCAGCCATACAATATCTATGTAGTTGGGGGATTTCCTACAACTACATCCCTTTAAGATTACACAATGAGCTAGTCCAATTTCCAATTTCATGATCAATTATCAAAGTTTTATTTATTTTTCTGGAGAATCTTACAAGAATAATAAAAGTACAAATAAATCAAAATAACTCTAAACTTTCTCTCTCCTCTTTGTTCTCTCTAACCTCTCTCTAAAGATCTCTCTCTTTTTTTCAAATCTGCTTGGTCCTTTATATAAGATATTGCATAGTGGATGACAGCTAAGCCAACCTTTATTTTCGGATCTGGTCTGCGTCATTCTCGCAAGCTTACAAAGGCTTTCTTCGCAAGTTAACTTCAATCTCGCAAAATCTCCATACTTTCCTTATGATTAGACTGACGTCACTCGCTACATCACTTCTCTAACACTCTGCGATGGCCTTCACAAACATCTTTTAGTTAAAACTTCGCTGAGACATAACTGTTGCGAGATTTTGCTCCTACATTTTGCCTCTTCTCATGTCTTCTATGCGAAGAAGAGAATGATATGAGAACTTCTACCTTTAAATGCCGCAGTCGCTCATGTTTCCCTATTCTTTTCCACCGACAATCTTCCGTAAATCATGCGAAACAAATTATACATGTTTCTTTTACCATTTATTTCTTGACAGGTCTTTCGTAACCGTCACTTCTTAACCGTTCATGTCACCTATTCGCATTAATGAGTTTATCTTCTCGAGATTTCCTTCTCTCTATATATATTCTTTTCTGTCTTCTTTTGCTTTCTTTTTACCTTTCCTTTCATTTTCTCTGCAACTTTTCTTTACTGTTCTTCCACAAGTTCCGCTTCTGCTACTGCAATTTTTAAATTTCTTCTCCCATTTGATCTTTTCTTCTTCTCCATTCTCATACTCAAAAATGCCTCCAAGTGGTCGTAAATATGACAGTGAATTTGAAGAAATTCAAAAAGATTTTAAAGAAAAAGGTTTTACATTATCCACCATTCCTGATCATGGTCCTAAGACCATTCTTTCTGCTAAATTATTTGCTGATCATCAATGCAGCAATGAAGAAATTATAATCTCACTTGGTCAACTTCTTGCTGGTCTTCATATCCCTCTTTATAACCCTGATTTTCCTTTGTTTTACGAGATCCTTTCCCATGCGAACTGTGTGGAGACTGCATTCGACTTATACTTGAGTTTGCCCATCGCGGTGCAGGCTTGGGGTCTCTTTATCCACCGAAACTTAGATATCCTAAATTCGTTGATTTAGAGATCATCCTTGAGAAATATACTGTGGAAAGTTTCTTCAAGAATTACGAAGTAATCACTATGAATAAAGAAAACACTCGCTGGGGAGTTCGTTTGAAGAAGAAAGAGAATATAGCCAGCGAAAAAGTGTTAATGCAAGATATTGACTGGCATTCTGGTACTAATAAAACTCCATGTCAATCAAAAGATGAAAAATGGTGTGTCTTTTCATTGTCTCTGAAGGGACCTTACATCTCTGGTTCCAACGTGCTACCCGAAAGTCTCGCTACGTACCAACCCTGGATATTTAATTGGCATGAAAAGGAAACAGAGGTATGCTTCCAACCTTCGCTCAGTGTGTGACTCTCTATTTATTCCTACTCCATTCTTTTCTTATCTTGCGAAATTTTTAGGTTGCAAAGTTGACAAAATACTACAACAAAACTGGGAAAGAAAGCGTCTTAACAACATTGCGTGCAATCACGGATGAAGTAAGAAATACTCTTTTGTTTTATTTTAACAATATTGTTGCCTCTATTTCTTATCTTCATTCGTGTATGCAGGTTGACATTGGAGTTGTTCAAGAAACTGAAGAACCTATCAAGGTTGCGAAAACTAAAGGCAAAGATAAAGGCATTCTTTGCAAGGAGCAACCAACCATCCCATCTTCAAAGAAACGAAGAATTCGTTCTCCCTCTCCTTCAAACCTTCAATCAAATAAGAGCATGGATGATGAAGTTGAGACTTCTTTCGCAAAGGAATGTTCTTCACCTGAATCATATATGGCGCAACTATCCGGCATATTCTCTGATTCTCTACAAGGAATAGGCAATGTTCCTTTAACTAACACTTGTCGGGCGATTGCGAACATTTGTGATGCCCCTCTTTTATATGATAATGAATCTCTTCGTGGTGTTTCTAGATCAGTTACTCCAAGCTTCCTGAATTCTCTTGGTATTCTGGTAAATCTTCACTCCTCTACTTCGCTTTAATTATAATTCAAAATTATATCTTGTTTTGATTTTTATTTTTATTCTTTCGCAGGCTGGAAAATCTTCTTATGCAGTTGCCTCTGACTTAGTTAAGAAGTGCGAAAGCTTTGAGAAGAAGAACTCCAAGCTTAATAAGATCGCAGAGGAATCTCGTAGCAAAAATGAAGAATTAGAAGCTCAAGTTGCTGAACTTCGCAAGAAGAACAAACAGTTAGAAATAGATCCCTCCACTCAACAAAATAAAATATCCAACCTTCAACAGGTGAATGACCAACTTTATTCTTTTCTTCTAATCATTTTTCCATTGTTTTCCCTTATTCGATTAACCATTTTTGCAGAAATTTACGGTCTTCTTGATGAAGCCAGATTTCTTCGCACCTTTCCCCATTCTATGGATGATGATACCCTTCTCGAACATCTTAATACTTCTTTAAACAGTTATACCAATGAAAAAACATATTCTCTTTCCTTAAATGAGATCAGATCTAAATTCCATTTCCTAGAAATTGACCATAGAAGCAGTTTGAAAATAGCTCCCAATTTAAAACGCCGCAACCTTGATCCCAAAGATGAGATTAACAAGTTAAGAGTTAAGATCAGTGATCTTATAGATGATAAAGACCGCATCACTAGGCAAGGTGCTCAAGCTTTAGAAAAATTCCACAAAACCCTTCTCGAAATCCAACTTGAGCGAGATGAAGTTAACCATAAGAATGCCATTTTTGTCGAAAGAGAAAATCAAGTTCTTTCTCGTCTTCTTATAACTAATAATGATGAGTTCGCTTGGGCTGCGAAAATCTTAGATGATGCTAGAAATAATTGAGGTGTAAGTGTTAGCCTCCAAGATGATCATTCGACCTTGATTAAAGATATGATCTTTAACAGAGAAGGTTGTTAACTTTGCTTTCTTACTGGTTATTCTTTTTCATAAACTTCACTTGAGTTATTGATATGTTTTTGTATATTCGCAGAGGCTGAGAAGGATCTTCACTTCTCACAAGAGAATTGAAGAATTGAAAATTCCATCGACTCAAACTAAATCTCTTCAATAGAAGAGGAGTTATATGCAAAAAACTGAAAACTAATTATAGCAACTTTCAGCCATGCGCAGTTTCACACATGCAAAATTAAAGAATGAGCAGATTAATGCAATTTATGTTTATATTGAAATTAGATTTTGAAATCGTATAAATAGGAGGAGCAACATAGAAGGAGCCAATTTATCGTGTTTAGTACCCTAAATATTTCTCAGGTGCAAACATCCATAAGGGGATTCGAGAAAAGATCCTCGTGTTCTAAAAAACAACAAGATTTCAAAAACTTGAAGTTATGTTCAAAGAATTTGAGTTCGTGTCCGTAAGAAAAATAAAATTTTTCTTTATTTTCTCAGTCGTGCTTCAAATCATTCCATTTCTCACCATAATTTCCTCATTTAATAAGAAGAACATCTATAAAATCGCCATCTCCCCGTACAACTTTTCAACGACTTGAGTCAACGTGGAATTATCTTAAATGCTCGATTATAATCACACGGATGCAATACCAAATACCAAAGCTTAGGAAAAATTTGGCTAATTTCATCGTCTCATACCGGCCAACTCATAAGTGATTCAAAGACATCCAAACTTCTGGAATCGATTAATTAGCTCGATTGGTCAATATGGATCTGCAAGGACAACACATGCAAAAGAGATAAGCCTACATTTTTATCCTTAAATCTCGTTAAATTATTTTTGATTTAATTTCATGATTTAAAGCATACGTTTTTATCCTTAAATCTCATTAAATTATTTTTGATTTAATTCCGTGAGTTAAAGCATACGTTTCAATACTTAAATCTCTTTTATTTTTAATTTAATTCCATGAATTAAATTGCGCAATGATGGGTGCATGCTTAGAGAAATCCAAAAGCATTTGAGTAACTGAAATTCCCGGGCATTAAGAACGACATGTAAAGGAGTCTACAGACATTTGTTAATTCCTACAAAATGGAAGCAAAAATTTACGTGTTCGAGAAACTTTATATGCTTCACCTTTCGAGGTTCGTGCATAACCTTCGCCAACTTCACCTTGCACGTGAGCACATAAGTCTTGCTTTTATCGCAAGCATAAAATCTCATCTTGCAAGCCATGAAAGACTTGCATCTTGGCAAGCATAAAGTCTCGTCTCGAACCACGAGCCCAATGCCCGATATTGGTCCTCGTACTCAACACAAGCAACACAGCGCCCAAGCAAAGCAATGTTTCTACTCAAGACTCGACTCTCCATTTTAAGAGGGGCGAAATAAATCAAACTAGGCATCATGAAGGGCATGCAAGATGGCATGGAACAACATTTCCCATTCTATATAAGATGAAGGCATGCCTTGCCTCTTAGATGAAATTCCTCACTCTACCGAATAGCATCACTTTCCACCGTTTCATATAGAATTAAAGATGGACGCATGAATGAAATCAGCGATTTAATGCATTTCAAATAATTTTGAACGATAGGAGGAGCAGAAATCATAGAAGGGAGCCAATAGAAGAAATTGAAGAAGATATTGATGAACCACGGGAAATCTGAAGAGTCAAACGAGGACTAATTGTTCTTTTCTTCATTAGCCTTTTCTCCTTTTTTATGACACTTGTATATCCTTTATTTTTTGATGTTTATGTAAATTTGTCCTTTCTCCTTTTTATGACAAACTTTATTTTTTGATCTTTATGTAAATTTTTCCCCGCAAAATCTCTCAATATAAGTTCTATTTCTTTTGTTTTATCTGCATATGTTAGAAAATCAACTCTTGTTCGCAACAACAATCAAAGATTAGTAATCAATATATAATCAACATATATGTATTAATCTATCAGGTGGAAGCAAATAACATTTGTTTCTGTTAAGCATTCCCATACTTGCCTCTGTTATTTGTTTTCAAATAAGAGATTAATCATGCTGCAACATTGCATGGAATTTTGTGCGTCATTTTCGCTGTCTTGTTCGTATGTTTCTACAAAATCTCACTATTGTGAATTCGCTATCAGATGTATCTTGGAATTTTTCACAATTCCATTCAATATTATTCTCTTATGTGGTCTTATTTTGCCTTCCTAAGTAAAGGTCTTATTTTGCCACTTTTTATATTTGCGAAAAAATCGCAGGACGTCTTTAAATTTTCATGTAATTACCTATTGATTTTGTCTTATCATTTTCTTTTATTATTGCCTCAGCAGGATATTTTTCATGCGACAATATGACAGGCCTAGATGTTCTTGCGAAATAAAGCCCCATGACATTGTCGCCTTGTGACGAAATCACATGACTTCTTTACACTTTCGTGCTCTGACCCATTGATATCGTCTTATCTTTCTCTAGTATTATTGCCTCTGCAGGATTGTTGCACAAATATGACAATCCTTAATACTCCCGTGAGAAAAAAGCCTCATGACATTTGCGTCTTTGACACTTATTAGCTCCCTAATGGAGGGTGCCTCCCTTATCATCCCCCTGGTTTCCCCTTCAAGGAGGCGTACCTCTACCATACAAGGTTAGCTCCTCCCATCCGGTCTTAACAATAACCAGTTGTTTTCGCGACCTCATTTGTCTAGAACTACCGTTACTATATGCTAATCACGGATGTTTTCTCTCATTTCACTTGGGTTTTTCCTCTTGTACAACGCTCTAATACCAACTTAGAGAATAGATTTGGTGAATATCTTCCACAATTATCTTGTGGAGATTGCAGTCTTATTTATACTCTTAAGATACTGCTACACAGTTACAGACTTTTAACAAATTCAAAAGACTTGAAACAGATTCAAAATACTGACTCAACCGAACGTAAATATAGCCTTAGGACTCTAGCTATTTACTTTTTCTGCTGACTAACTTAGTTGAGAGTCTCTCGGAGAGATAACTCTATTATCGTTAACACCTCCCCTCAAGTTGTACCGGAGCTGACGAATGTGCAACTTGCAACGGATAATCTGAAATCTTGGTGTTGATGGATTTTGGTGAGCGTACCGGAAATTTGTATACGTGATGAGATCCTAATTCCTAAGCAAACAAATACTATCATTGATGGAAAGTCTTTGTCAAATACCATGATGGATTTTGTTGAGCGTTGGGTTTTTATTTTGGGCCGATTGTTGTTTTGGTTTGGGCCTCATCTTTGTCCCTTCCTTTTCTTTTTATTCTTGTCCTATCTATCTCAACCCCAAGTCCAATAATGGTGGTCCACTGAATGATTTTGTTCTTATTTTCGGTCGACCTGTTCATTTTTGGATTTTCTACTCTGTCGACCGATCGACCTGTTCTGATTTGGACGCTTAACCATATACACGTTTGTAGTTCTTGTTATTAATTATAAGCATCAATATTTTTTTCTGGAAAATAAGTACTCATGGAATGATGTCGATAAGATAAGTTATCATGAAAAGACTTGGCCATAATTCAACCACATAATATCATTTCTGAGCCTTAAAGAGTATTCATATAAAGGTTGCACCAAGGAAATGGAGAAGGACACAAGCTAGAAAATTTTAATTCCTTTCCTCAATTCTTTTCACCCATTTCCTTCACATCTCCTACATCACAAAACACACAATATATGTCGTGGTTCAAGGATCCTGAGTTGTTCATAGATTGTGTAACAGGCGAGACCCGTTTATGGAGGCTTCAGAGAAATTTCCGTACTCCAATTACGAAAAACGATTTCATTTTCGTGAGTAATGTCGCAAATCATCACTCTTTGATAGATGGTGATAATTCTTTTTCATGGAACAAGACCGATTTCGACTCTTTGGCAGCTTTCTTATATAGGCATTATATTGCAGTGAACTGTCAAGGCATGGTGCTCACCATAACTTTCCCTGGAAATAGATCTTCCCGCACCTATCCTGATCGAAGCCGCATAGTTTATTTCTTGTCACATGATGTCTTAAACTTGCCGCGTTATGGTCTACCTGTTCCGACGGTTCCTTTCCGTGTGGTTCGATACTTAGAAGATGGGCGTGCTGCTCCTGTGGAATCCAGTCCCACGGAAAAAGAGTTATCTGCAAAATTGGCTGCATGTGTCGGTGAACGGGATGGAGGGAAGGCTGGGAAGCAAGCTCTGGAAAGAAGAGTTTGCAAATTAGAAGCTAGGAGTTGCAATCATAACGATGAGGATGATTCGAAAACTATTACCAATGGCAGATATCGAGTGGAGGCCGAGAAAAAGGAACTGGAGAAGAGAGTTTTCGATTTGGTAGCGGAAGGTACGACTCTTAAACATGATTTGCAAAGAGCCAAGGATAACAAGAATGCTGTTTTTAATGATTGGAATAGAGAAAAGGCTAAGAACCAAGATCTGACGAAAAGAGTTTCCCACTCAGAAACTAGAATTACTGTACTTAAAGATGAAGCCGAAAGAGAGAATCATCAGAGGAGCACTATTACCAATGATCTAGCAGATGGAAACATGGCTGCGAAACAAGTTCTGCAGAAAAGCGTTTACGACTTGGTAACAAAAAATGCGGCTCTTCAAGATGATTTGCAAAGAGCGAAGGATGACAAGAATGCTGTCGTCCATGACCGGGATAGAGAAAAGGCTAAGAACAAAGATCTGACGAAAAGAGTTTCTGATTCAGAAGCGGAAAATTATGTGCTTAAAGATGAAGTCGGAAGAGAGAAGGATCAGAGGAGCACTGTGACCCGTGATCTAGATGGAAGCATGGCTGCCACACAAGCTCTGGAAAAAAGAGTTGTCGACTTGGTAGCGAAAAATGCAGATCTTCAACATGATTTGCAAAGAGCCAAGGATGACAAGAATGCTGCCGTCAATGCATGGAATAGAGAAAAGGCTAAGAACCAAGATCTGTCGAAAAGAGTTTCCGAGTCAGATGGAAACATGGATGCTAAACAAGCTCTGGAGAAGAGAGTTTTCGACTTGGTAGCGGAAAATGCGGCTCTTCACGATGATTTGCAAAGAGCAAAGGATGATAAGAATGCTGTCGTGGATGAACGAAATAGAGAAAAGGCTAAGAACCAAGATCTGTGGAAAAGAGTTTCCGACTCAGAAGCTGAATGTTATGTGCTTAAAGATGAAATCGAAAGAGGAGCACTATTACCAATGATCTAACAGATGGACACACGGCTGCGAAACAAGCTCTGGAGAAAAGAGTTGCCGATTTAGAAGCCACAATTTTCATTTGTCACCAAGAACTGCAAAGATGGAAGGACGATAACAATGCTCTTACCAGTGATCTGGATCGGGAGAAAGCGGAGAAACAAGCTTTACAAGAAAGACTCTTCGGCTATGAAGCAGAAATATCTACTCTTAAAGATGAAGTGAACAGAGAAAAAGATTATAAGACCGGCCTGGAGGAATCACTTGCCTCTTTAGAAGCTGACATTGCTAGCCTTCAAGACAAGAAAAAGAAGTTAAGTGATGAGATCAGCATATGGATAAACGAAGTTTCTGATCTACAAGAGCAACTGAACCGAGAGAAGAAGGACAGACGAGCTTTGGAGAAAAAAGTTTTTGATTTGTCATCATCACACATGAAGAATGGTGTGCTAGTGCCGAAGGATCATCATCAGATAAAGAACCATGGATGAGTGGTCATACGGTTCCTAGTAGTTGGATTCCTTTCGCCTTACTTGTGCAAACATTTTCGAGGGAGACTCCTCTGACTCTCACTAAAGCAACATCAGGCGCCGCGCCAGAATTCAGGGAAGATAAGACAACCAACGTTAAAGTCGAGCACTTCTATCGTGGAATGATGAATGGGGATTTGTTGTATCCGATAGTGGTTGTTGATGTAGAAGAGTTGATTCCGAATAAAGAAAAGGCTATGTTCGATCCAAATGTCTGGGGTTTGTTTAATAATGCAGGAGCTTATTATGCAGCCAGAAAGCCATACGAGTCAGAGGAGATACAGGTGACACACAACACACCTGCCGTCCAATTTGCAAGGATTGAAGCCACCATTTCAGAGAGTTCAGAAATATGATCCAATTATTTGTCTTTAAGTTATAAATAAGTTTTTTTTTTTTTTTTTTTTATTTAAGAACGATTTGTATCAACCGCATTATGCTTGTGGGACTAAAGTCTTGATTTTTTTTTTTTTTGTTATATAATTCAAACGACAACGAATTTAAGGAAAAAGAAAAGATTAGTTTGAAGATTAGTTCAGATGTAGAGACTGGTTGTTGGAGACTGACAACTCAAAGATTCTTTGTAGGTTAATGTCCTCCTCTATATATTTCTCGTAGTGTTCTTATCAATCTATCTCACTAGCTCTCATAATTCTTCATCTCTTTTTCGCAAAATATGGAAGGAGGGTGTGCTCCTGTGCAACCCAGTCCCAAGGAAAATGAATTAGTTGCGAAATTGGCTGCTTTAGAGAAGAGATGTTCTGACTTGGAAGCTACGAATTCCGCTCTTAAAGATGAACTGAGAACAGCGAAGCACGGTAAGAATATTCTCATCAGTGCCCAGGATGGACAGGAAGCTGGCAAACAATCTCTGGAGAAAATAGTTCCCGACCTGCAAGCAAAGAATACAACTCTTAACAACGAACTGCGTAAAGAGAAGGATGATAAGAAGTCCATTATGAATGATTTGGATCGAGTGAAAGCTGAGAAACAAGTTCTGGAGAGCAAAGTTTCTGACTTGGAAACCATGTATGCCACTCTTAACAATGAACTTGTAAGAAACAGGGTGTTTTAGGATAAAATTAATTTACATTTGATCTTTTATATACTTACGTTGATGTATTATGTAAGACTATAAGTTAAGAGTTTGTAAATGATTTTTCATTGAATTGTATACCAAAATGAATTTACATTTGGTTAATCTATACGGAAAATGGGTCATTTGTCCAAAAAAAATTAAAACACGGTTCAAATGGACGATAAAAATTTTATGGGTGAAATGGACAAAAAAAAATAGCAAGGATGAAACCTGGATTCATCCCTGACTTAAACTTAAGAAATAGCAAGGATGAAACCTGGATGCATCATGTGTAAAATAAAAATAGGAAAAAATATTTGAAAACGGACAGGATGAAACTGGTTACATCCTGCCTATTTTTAAATTTTTGTCCATTTAAACAGTATCTAAATCTGACTGTCCTTTTCACCCAGGAAATGTTGTTTTCGAAAACTCAGACGCCTTAGCCAAATTGAGTGGAGTATCATGTGTATAACATCGAATCTCTGTGCAGGACGATTTAGAGTGAAATGTTGTCGAAATTGTTTAACCCTCTTCTGAAGTTGAAGGTACTTATTATCGGGTATCCCTAGTACTAGTAATATAGTTTTCAGCTCGGGTATTCTCTCGACTGGAATCTGTACAGAAAATTTGCTCCAATCAAGTACATCACTAAATGGGAGAACATATTGATCTGAAATGGCAACAGGAACACAGCCTGCATGAATTGCTTCGACAACTCTAGGACTTGCAACTTCATACCCACTTGGGCACAAACAAAATTTGCTTTGACCCATTAATTCGCCGTAGTCTTGTCCCTTAGGAAGATATTCATGAACTTGTAATTCAGCATCTTTGTCTTTCCATTGCTCAATTAGCATTTTTCTTATGGATCCATGAACCCCACCAGCGAAGAAACCAAATATTAGGCGGTTTGAACTTGTTTTACGAGATTGCGTTGAGACGAGAAGTTTTCCATTTGCAAGGTTAAACTCTGGCAAGGATACATCCAATGTAGGTTTAAAAGTTTCTGAAGTATTGGCATCGCAAAGCACCCGAATAACCTTCTTGAATAGCTGATTGGGTGCTTCACTTGTTACAGCAGCTGCCTGCACATCAAACGTACCAAAAATAGAGACAAGTTAGAAGGAATAATGTGGGTATACATTGCATGAAGTTTAGTTGCCCATGTCCGTGAAAATTAATTACCCAATCATGACAGGAAAGCATAAAATGATCACCGCCGCCCCCACTTCTGTTCCAGTACTGGTATCTCTCTGATATGAGGCTAACGTAATCTGAAACCACACGAATTAAGGGATTGAGATCACACCACCGGGGATGGCGTGTACACTAAGGTCCATGTACAGAATTTCATTCATACTTTGGTTATGCTGAAGGGAAGGAAGAACGCGTGAGCTTCATCCATGTTTTTTGCTGCAAATGAGTTAGTCTTGCATGCTCTCCATTTCGCTAATAAAGTGGCCTTCTATTGAGTATAGCTTGCTATGTGGCCCGTCATGCACCAACGGCACTTGACCTTCTTTATATGTCCATATTTTGAAGGTTCTCTCCATTTCAATATGTCCCCTGCAGATTCATGGAGAAATCACAGTCATTACACAACTAATATCTTCTGCCACATTCATGTCATGTGATTAATAAACGGAAAAAAAAAAACTTCTATGGATCTTAACTGATGAAAGGCGAATGGGTTTCTATAAATTGTTCCTCTGGGAATGAAATCTTCGGCTTTGTTAGATGTGTAATTACGCGGTCGAACTGCCTTCCAAATTGCAGTCCTTGCTCTTGCAAGGTCATTTTCAATTCGTTGCATGCCAATAAATTTCTCCTGCACACATACACAGGCATATATAAGATCGAACTCTTGAGCACTTAAAATTTCTTCCAACATGATGCAGTAGCTGGCAGAACTCACCTTCGAAGAAGTTGAAGCCAATAAATCCGAAACATGAGAAAATTTCTGTCTTTTTAAATATAGAATGGAAGAAGTAGAAGAGAAATTAAAAGCGAAGAAATCGTTGTTGAATCTGAATTGGTGATTGTTACAAGGAGATAGATACACAACGAGAAGAAGAAGTAGAGAAGTGAAGAGTACTACTCCCTCCGTTACTTTTTAATAGGTTGGTTTGGTTTTTTGAGAAAATTAAGAAAATTAAGAAAACTAATCATTGAAAGTGGTCCTCATGACACTTGTCAATAAAAGAAGTGAATTGAAATGGTCCCCATGACACTTGTCGATAAAAAAAGTAAGTGAAATGGTCCACATGACACTTGTCATCAAAAGTTAAGTTAAGAGAAAATGGTCCCAAAAACTAAAGTAACATTTGACTTTCCCAATTAGGAAACCAGCCTATTTTTTTGTAACATTTATTTATAGAAACCAGCCTATTAAAAAGTAACGGAGGGAGTATATGAATTGTATTTTGTAATTAATCATGGTTATATGTTGGGTGAAAAAAATCAAATAACCAAAAGTTATTGATACTTAGCTCCTTTATAATGGAAGTGATCGATTTGATGAAACGGACGAGCTCCCCAAATCTCCGCAACAGCAACAAGGCAAAACTTTCATGGAGCTGTTGAATAGCTCCATATTTTTGAAACCCGAGCCTCCCAAGTCCTTGGGCTTACAGATAGCTGTCCAGGCTTTTGGATAGTAGCCTGTAGAATTTTCTAATTTTTTTCCAGAAGAAATCTCTTTTGAGTTTATTAATATATTGACATGTTTGCTTTGGTAGTTTAAAGCAGTTCATCTGGTAAAAGCAGTTCGGGTAATGGACCGGGTAATCGGGTCGGGTCGTGGGTTGATCCTATGGATCAGTAGATGGGTAGCTGGCCGCACTAGTGGGCCGTGCCGGGTCAGGCACATGAATTTGGGCTTAGGGCCAGAAATAGTATTTTGAGTTTTTGGACCATTGGTGGACCGAATTAGCTTTCGGTTCCTTCTGCAAAGTTGTAGAGTTTTTCGAGAGCTTTCCGATGACACCCAATATGACCCTATTTGGTCAAGTAGATATCATTTTATTTCAAAATTACTTATTACTAGGTTATAGAATTATTAATAGAATTAGAGCCAGGAGTTATCACTTAGCTTATAACTAGATACTTGTATGAGATTATCTTATGAGCCTTGTGTGAGCCTTTTGGCTAATCTTTTAGAGTGATTGTGTGATTAACAGTTAATCTTTATTAACAACGATTGATTCAAAGGATGAACCAGTGGATTACGGATCTCGAGGTAGGCATGGCTTGTCATCAAATCAGGTGGGAACTTTGTAACCTCTTTGTAATCATTAAGTTACTTTATCTGCGAGCATGATTAGTTCTTATTTTCTGTGAGCATGTTGGTTGTAATTGAATGGGCGTATGTTGTGTGATATGCGTTGGGTGTTTCCCCGCGAAAGTGCCTGTGATTCCCCATAGCTCTTTGCTAAGTTTAGTAGGGAAATGCTACATTGTTTGAATATTACTTATTAGCCCGGCTTTACCCTGGATAAATAGTATTACTTTTTATTGTCTTAAGATAGTAGTCCGGCTTTACCCTTGTTGATTATTACCTAGTAGTCCTAGCTTTACCCAAAGTTGATTATTATATATACTACTTTTTATTTGGGGAAGTCACTATGTGCATATCATACTTGATTGTTCAGTCTTAGTTGTATGACTGGTTTACTATGATCTTGACTTAGGAAGAAATTCTAGGTTCATGAATGGATATGGTTATTATTTGGAGACTTCGGCCTACGAATAATGATTGGGCCTTTTGTGAACCTGTTGTGCGGGGTCAAATCATAGTAATCAAAAACCTTATTATATTATGGACTTAGATGGCGGCATTTGGATTTATGAGGTGTACGCATTCTACAATAATATCTTATGGTACCTGGATTCATGCTATCATTTGAGACTGGAGTTATTCCTAGCATCATCTTCTCCATTGAGTGAGACGAGGTTTGGATAACATATGTTTAGGTTGTTTAATTCGTTTCTCGTAGATCCCTCCGGTGGTGGATCTTTCACGGATATTGCGACTATGGACACAATTTTTGGGGCAGCGAGTTGAGGCAATCTTCTGCTCTATGTTGTGTGTAAATAGGTTTACTGTATTTTCTTTAGTAGAACTGCGATGCATGTTGGTGATTACACGAGAGTTATATGTTTCCATTGAGCACCCTTTGGGATGATGTGCTCACTCGTTCCCACTACAGTTTCAGTTTTCAAAAGTGATGAGTCGCATGGAGATATTCGTTTAATAAGTTCAAGTTTTAATGTTTAAGAATGTTTATGTATCTTTATATTTATGTATTCTGGTTTATCTGTAAACATCACATTATTATATTCATAACATTTGAGAGTTATCATATATGAAGTAAAAAAAGTGTTTGGGTATTAGTTTTGTTTTACTTTATGAACTTGCGTTCCTTAAGTTAGAAGATCTAGATTATGTTATCGCAGGTTTAGGTTAATTTATTATTAACTAAGCAGGTTTAAGAGTTGGGGCGTGACATTCATGCATGACCCTTATATAGAGCATTGAGAGCTTGTCAAACGTATAGTTCATTGTCTGAAGAGCACGGTTGATTATGGTCTTCATCTCAAACCCTCTCATGATTATTCTCTTCATGCTTCTCGGATGCGGACTGGGCTGGCAGTAGACGATCGAAGATCAACGAGTGGGTACTGTGTTTACTTTGGTGGAAACATAATCTCTTGGAGTGCCATTGCAACCTCATCAGAACTAATTTGGATACAATCCTTACTTCAATAGCTTGGTATCAAAGTATCCACACCTATTTTGTGGTGTGACAATTTGGGAGCAACATATCTCACAGTGAATCCAGTTTTCCATGCACGCACGAAGCACATAGAAATCAATTACCATTTTGTCCGGGAGAGAGTTGCAAATAAGCAGTTGAATGTTCGGTTCACCAGTTCATATATATTTTTACAAAAGGCCTGTCATCATCAAGGTTTCAATTTCTTCGATCCAAGTTGCACATACGCCAGCTGCAGTACAACTTGAGGGGAGGTGTTAACCAAACAAGGACTACTCAGTTAACAGAAGCTGAAGTGAGTCAGTCAGAAGAGTAATGTAACATCACAAGTCTTTAGGCTAGCAACTCACACAATAGTTAACTGTAAACTCGTTCTTCTTGTTAGTCTTTAAGTTAGCTATAAACTTGTTCTCTTAGCTATAAATAAGAGTCTAATCTCCACAAGGTTTCTGTGGAAGATATTCACCAAATATCAAGTTCCAACTCCAACAATTACCGATCCTGTGCAGACGAGTCAAGATAGTTCCTTTGATGTGGAGCAGAATCATCCCATGGATGATCATCCTTCTCCAGAACCAACAAGGCGTAGGAGTGAGCCTTTGGTTCGCATGAATCGAAGTCGAAATCGTAGAGCTAGTCAAGGAACTCGAAGTCGTACTCGCCTGAATTAGCAGTAAGTTTATTTGGAAATGCTCCGTCTCAAGAACTTGCAGATTAGTACGGAGGATGTTGTTGGTTTGGAAACTTTAATTTGGATATTTGGAAAGTTTTGGGATTGTTGGTACTGGTTAAACAATGTGGGTTACGTTTATGAATGTGGTAACTGTTTATTATTTGGTTTATGGTTCTGATGAAAGTATTTAGATGAATGAATGATTAAGTGTTACTAGCTTGATTAGGAGTAAAATTGATATGACCCTCTCTAGGTAATTTGTATGTAAAATTACTAGGATGCATAACAGGGCTTTGAATTTGAGAATGAATGACTTGGTTTTCAGTAGTACTAGTGGGATAAGTATTAGGGGGTAATTGGGTATGAGAAGCTCTCAGATTGTATAATTTATGAGTTTGATGATTGGTTGGATAGGATAATTGGGGAAGAGAGAGGTAATGGCATAAACAGGTTCAGTATAGCTGGTATGCTTAGAATTGTGACGATGAGATCTGGGGTTGTGATTTCCTTTCGCCTAAGAAGTGGGTTGTGATATCCACGAGTGTAGTGATTTTTTTTATTTCAGTGATGTTTTGAATTGGAGATTGTTCTGTGAGTAATTCATGGGATACAATAGCAAAAACAAGGGATCTCATAGACGAAGCACAGAAACACATAAAAGAGCAAAACAAGAATTAGATTTTCGAAAATGATTTGTGGCACCCGTATTTCATGCACCCAATGCACCCACCCTTAGGTGGCACAAACCAAATGCGTATTTATTCATGTTTACACGTTTGTTTCCTTGCATTACGTTGTTGTCTTGTCTAGTAATATCTTTAGGGAAGGGAAGATGTGATGGAAAAACTTGGAAGAAAATCATTACACAATCAGGTAATTCTTTTTTTTTTTTGAGATGTTCAGCCATTATAGAACAATTGAAGTACCATTGAAGAACAATAAACGAAATAGATTCTCCAGCCAGAAAAATTGATTTTTTTGTTGTTTGTTTGGTTCATTAAATTTTATTCATCCCAATTTTCTTCTCAAATGTAAATAACCTTTGATGTGGTTTTCAGCGTTCTGGTTTTGATTCTTCTCTTCGAAAGCAAATTAGATCTGTTTCGTTGAGAGAAATAAAACTAAAAAGATGGAGAAAGGGATAAATCGATTTGGCTGCTTATGTGGATGCCACCTAAGGGTGGGTGCATCGGGTGCACGAAAAGTGGGTGCCACAAATCATTGTCGTTAGATTTTCATAGGATGTAGAGAAGATCAGGTGAGAAATTGCCGGAGAAGAGAAGAAAAATCGGCTAGAACCGGCCATTAGGCGCTAGCAGACAGAAAAAAACGGTAACAAAAGGCCGGAGAAATGAAAACTCAGGTGGAGAGGAGAGAGAACATCATTTTAACTTTTGGTCATGTAAAGAATTCACTATCAGAATCTATGACGTTGACATATTAGCAGTGAAGTGGTATGTTTTTTATCGCTCTTAATAAAGATGAGATGTCAATTAATATCCCTTTGATACAATATTACCTACTGTGGAATTGTCCGAGAAATCCAAATTTAATTCCTCTCTTCTCCGTAAACTCATCATTAAGGTGGTATATATCGAAGCCCAACACATGAGATCCACCGTTAAAAGTAATAATTTTAGATTAGATTAGTTCTTTCACAAATTTTGATGGACTAAATTAACCTTTTTAGGAACGTTTTATTGATAAATTTTTTTATGATTGGGTCAATTGCGTTTTTTTAAGGCCACATAATTGACTCCCTTATTTGAAGCTTAAAAAGAAAAACGTTCCCACGTTTAACTCCCTCTCAATGAAAACTTCGTTCGCTATCTTTCTTCACTCTAAGAGCTTCTCCAATGGTGAATGTGAATATTTCATATATGACATCACTTCTAAGACATCTTTTGAGTATAAAATCCTAAATATTAGGAAAAAAATAATTTTATCTCCAACCCATAAACTATTTTATTATTTGTTTACTTATTTGTAAGCATACAATTGGTTAGAATCCTTTCCATTTTTATTTTTCATTGACTTTTATTAACAAAAGTGTGACTAGGATGGGAACACATCTCTAAGTAAACTAGAGGTTCACCTAGAGGATGTCTAACTTTTTTTTGCCACATCATCTTCACATCAATGGTTGGAGATGATTTTTTAAAAATATTGTTGTGGATCCTATATGGATTATTCCTTCACACATATTCCATTGAAGAGGCTCTAATTAAGACCAAGAGCGTTTGTCAATAACTAAAATTGATAATCAACCAATGATCTGTCGACCATGTCAACCCTTCACTTTTGGTGTAGATCCTTTTATTAGTAACGTGATGATTTGAGTTGCCTATTCTTTCACTTCATTACGAATCCACTTTTTTTTTATGAAGTAAATTTATTAGATTTATCGATCTTTATTGTTTGCCTTAGATATAAATTAGTGAAAATGGACGAAACTATTTTGGTGAAATCGTAATTTTCCTTTTATTTAATCAAGTGAAAATCATAATTCTCATCACCTTTCCCAAGTGAGAGATTAAATTTTCGCTTTATTCTTATGTGAAAATCCCAATTTTCTTTTACCATTAAGTGAAATATATAATTATCATCTTTCTTTCTCGTGTGAAATACACAACTTTCACACCTAAATTGTAGGGTGATAATTAAACTTTTCCTAAATCCTAGGATGATAATCGAGTTCATTTTTAACAGGATTCATTTTGGTACGCGGTAATAATAACAAACAAAAACAACAACAGTTTCTTTGGTTGTAATAACAAAAGAGAGCTAGTTAGTTGGAGTTATGTTAGGGAAGTTTGAGTAATTTTGGGGATTCCAATTTATCATCACCGTTTCAAAGACAAAATAGGTTTTTTTTGCAATCTTGGTATAGGGGCGGCAAGAAATGGTAGAGGGGCAGCAAGTGTTATAGCAATGTCCCTCTTATTGGTTAGGAGGTGTCCTATAGGGGTGTAGATTGACTAGATTACCCTTTTCACCTTAAATCAACCAAAATCAATTCAATTTTTTTTTTAAAAAACTAATGAATCAGAAAAAATCAAATCAGTTTTTTTTTTTTCATCTTCTTCTTCACCTTCTCTTCTCCTCCATCAACCGTAACCTCCATTAAAACTGAAAATTTCATCGTCTTCGATAATCGGCGATTTGAAAAATGTTTCGAAAAACCCAGTTAGGGTAGTTTATCGTGTTGGATTAAGTTAATTTTTTATACAAAATTAGGGTTTTTGTATGAACGCTAAATTGGGGGATAAAAAAAATTGTGGGATAAAGGAAAAAGACAAAATCGGATCGAAATATTAAATCAGTGGCCCCTTATCTAAGTATTTTTTTGAATCTTAATATACCCCTCACTAATCGGGTTTAGTGGTTAATAATAATTAGTAAAAATCTTAAGTATTTGTTAAATGATTAGTGTGTATTTGTATTTGGGTGAATGAGATGAGAGTAGAAAGATGGAAAAAAAATTTTGAGAGGGAAATTTTTTTGGTGAAAGTGGAGGATGACCGTGAAGAGAGAATTGCTTCTAAGAGGTTGAAAATTTTATTTTTTTCCTTGAATCCACCATTGTTGCAGCTTAAATAGCTCATTGCCGGCATTGTATTCAACCAAACAACCATGCCTAGGCATTTACCGGAAATTTTCATAAATTGTTTGCCACTATCCTGGGGTCTCGTTACAAAAATTTTCGTGTTTTGATCTTCAAAACCTATTTTTCCGTTGTAATCGGTCTCCTTCCGGACCTTATTATGATTTTCGAGCATGCCGGAACTATTTTCCCGGCATGATTTTTGCTTAAATTTCTATGCCGGAACATGATGAAAAGTATCTAGAAACTTCAATTTTTTTCACTTGACTACCGGCATTGAAAGATTTCTATCAAGCATGCTTCGGCACCATTTTGCGGCATGGTTCTTCACCAATTCCGGCATGATCTTCATCACTTCCAGCGATGTAAAAAATATTCCGTTTTGAGTTTTTTTGGTTTTAAATACGATCCACTTCCGCACAAGTAGTTAATTATCGAGCATCCAAGCACCGGTTTCGGCATAGTATGTTGCTTAAATTTCTATGCCGGCACATGATGAAAAGTATCCATGAAACTTCAATCTTTTTTCACTTGACTACCCGCATTGATAGATTTCTATCGAGCATGCCATACCCTAATTACGGCATTGAATGTTAGTTATCAAGCATGCTAAGCACCATTTTCCTAATCGTCTTCATCAATTCCGGCATGGTCTTCATCACTTGCAGCATGATCTTCATCACTTCCAAATTAAAAAAAAAAATCGTTTCCAAAGTGAGGAGCCGGAAGAGAAGGAGAAGAGAATTTGAAAGAGAGTGGGGAGATTTTAGAATTTGAAAGGGAATGGGGAATATTTGAGTTTCAAAGCTCTAACCCCGAAAGTGATTAATAAGAAGTGGAGATGGAAATGGGGGATGTTTTGTTTTTTTGATTTTAAGTTTTTTAATTTTTATTTTGAGGGAAGGGTATTTTAGTATTTTCATACCCAAAAGTCACCCTTAGCAAAGACACCATGGGTTGGGAGAAGTAATCAATATCCCTTAATAGTTTTTTTATCCCCAATTTCGCGTTCTTTTATATGAAAATTGAAAATTGAAATTTAAGGTTTATGCGAGTTACGGTTGATTTTAACTCAATTACAAACCGTAACTAGAGATTTTGATGTTAATACGGTTGATAATAGTTCAATTACCAACCGTATGTTCTTATATCTGAGAATTTTCTTCGATTCGGTTGGTAACTATTTTGTTTACTGAACCGTAACTCGATTCTGATTGGTATCGAGCATTTAATTACCAACGTAACTCAGTTACGGTTAGTATCGAACATTTGGTTACAAAACATAACTGAGTTACGGTTAGTATCGAGCATTTAGTTACCAACCGTAACTGGTTTTACGATTGGATTTTCCCCAAATTTAACCAGTTACGGTTAAGGGTGCACAGGAACCGAGCGGACAACGGACCGTCCTAACCCGGTGGAACTGCACTGGTTTTGTCTTAGAACCGAGGAACGGGTACAGTGCAGGTCAAAAATAGGAACCGAGGCTAGGGAGGTGGAGTACACGGTCCCGACCTAGTCCCGTGCCGAACCGCACTGCCTGTCTCGATTAGTAGTAGCCATTAGATTTAGGGGATGATAGATCAATAATAACCGTTGGATTAAGTGGTGGTATATAAGCCAACATTATAGGGCTAGGGTTTCTATTCTCAATTTCGTTTCTTTTTTCTTTCCGTCTCCTCTCCTCTCGTCTCCGAGAAGGAGAAGAAGTGAAGAAATCCGTCTGATTACTCCTCTCGCCTCTCATTGATTGATAAATCGTAAAGGTGATTACTCCTCTCGTCTCGATTCATTTCATTTTTTTTTTTCAATTTCTTTGTTTTTCTTCTCCAAATCTATCTCGATTTTTTCTTATTTTTTTTTTGTTGTTGGAATGATTCGAATGAATTAATCAAAGCGAGTAAGTTTTAGAACAAATGAATCTGTGTGATCTGTTTGATCTTGAAAGCTATGTCGATTATTTTAGGGTTTCACTTTCACGGTGGTAAGACAAAGGGAAAAGATTCAAGGAATCAATCGATTAACCCATCAATCGATTATCTAAGGGAGTGGAGAAAAAGAAGGAAAAGGTTAGTTTGATGGTGTTATTGTTTTGGATTATGTTGTTGCTAATTAGGGTGTTAGTAATTGTTGCTTAGTTCTCGATTTATTTTACAACTTAGATTGATGGGTTTTGATTTTCTAATTTACTCAATCATTTACTTGTTGTGATTACGATTTGGTTCATTACACTCTTGTTAGAATTTGATGATGATGATGATATAAGTACCAAGTATTTAACCGCAATTACATGTTAGAGCAGGACAAGAATGACAAGTAGTTAGTTCTTATATTTCATGAATCTTGTTATGTTTCATCACCTCCTCGCTTGTCTAAATAAAATGGATTTTATTGAAATGAAGAATCAATAGGTCTTGAGAAGTTAATGTGAATAGGCTTTGTGTTGCTTAAAGTTTTAGGAGGAACAAATTGTGATTGTAATGGCGAAAAATTAGCAAGGCAAACAGTTTCTTGTCTTGTTAGGGTGTTAGTAATTGTTAATGAAATTAGGGTGTTAGACTCATTAGTAATTGTTGCTTAGTAATTGTTGTTAATCAATTTGTTCGATTTCTTTTACAACTTAGATTGATGGGTTAATTGTTGCTTATAATTCTTTTCTTGTTGCGGTAATCTTGATTAGTTCTTTGAAATCAATTATCTGCTATCAACAATAATGCCACCACAAGTGTTCTTTGTCATGGATTAGAAGATCAAGATTCAAGACTTTGTATTTGTCATTGCCACCACCGTCCAAATCAAGACTTAGTGTGTGTGTTTGTGTGCTACTGCGGCAGTATTATTGGCACATTGGTTTTACAACAAACAGTAGTACTGCCTACTGATACTTGTTCTTTTTTTAGATTTTCAAGACTTTGGTTGTTTGGCACATTGGTTTGCTAGTATTATTGCTACTTATTAGTTGTTGCTTTGTTCTTTGATTGAGAATCGAGATATTGCTTAATATATTGAAAAACGGTAAAACAGTGCTTAGAAAATATATGTCCTGGAAAAGTACCGATTGATGCGGAACCGTACACAGTGCGGACGTGTAATGCGAATGGTACCGGAACCGAGGTACAAGGTGCAGTCTGGGTCCAAAATTTTGGAACCGAGCCTAGGAGGTGCAGTACTCGGCTTTGGGCGGGAACAAAAGCCGAGAACCGTCATCAGTGTGCACCCTTAGTTACGGTTGGTATTCGAAAACTTACGAACCGTAACTCACAAAATTGCAACCGTAAGTTATTCTGAAAATTCAAAGGTTTTGATTTTGTTATGTACTTTAGATAATTTTGAGCGAAAAAAGCTAATGAGAACTAATTTAGAAGTATCTTAGGGTCACTTTGGAATCACTCATTTGGTTGAGTGAATCAAAATCTAGGGTTTCACAAATATCACATAAGTTTTCTTTTTCTTCTCCTCTAAACTTTTTTTTTTTTTTATAACTCTAAAAATATGATTTTTAGAGTTATAATAAGTGAAAATTAATTATCAACACTAATCTTGATTATTAACAATAAGGGTTAATTAGTCATTTCAGTTTGCTTTGATAAGGGGCACTTGAATTACCTTGTAATGATCGTTTTTTGTCTTATCAGGTTGTCGCCCCTCTACCATTTCTTGCCGCCCCTATACCAAGATTGTTTTTTTTTTTGTTAACAAACACCTACGATTTCAATTTTATAGGTTATTTTAGGGATTTGGATTTATCATAATTGTACTAAAATAATTATTGATTTAATTTTTTAGTTGAGGAAAAGGTTATTCTTGTAATTGCATCATATTATAAACTAATTTTGTGTTCCATATATATGGGCTAGAAATATTTTCCCCCAAATATTATTCAAGGCCGACACCATTTATAAGGGGAGATACAATATTATTCGAGGTTGATACCATTCTACATAGGACAAAAAAATCCTAAACAATCCGCTCTTTGACTGGTAAAGTAAATGGTATCCCCTAACAGCATTGGTATCATGTATATGCTTTTGGCTGGTAAAGTAAAAATATCGGTTTTTCGAAACAGATGATTAATAAAATTGAACGTGTTTTGACAAATTTAACCTTAATTTATCTTCTACCTCTGAAAGAGAGTTTAACCATAAAACAAATGTCTTGGAGTTCATCATCAGCAACACCACCAATCTTCAAAGTGAAACCAAATAAATGAAAACCCACGTTTTTCCTATCCAGTATCTTCTCAAAAATAACCAAGCTTTGATGGTAAAAGAATGAGAAACCACACATATAAATTGGGGGTATTCTCAAAGTATTTTTTTTTCCAATTGACTGCATAAACTAAGATTTGAGTAACTAATTATCTAACCCATTTTCAGAATTTTGTTTATTTCGTTTGAATTAATAAAAGAGTTGGAGATTTCTAATAAGGTATCATTAATTACATTTCAATTTTGTATCAGGGATATTGAGAAAGATGGTTAATTTGAGAAGCCTAATGCTTGCTGATTATGATGCTGATGATGTTCTGGATGATCAGTTCAGTTCACTTATGAAGCCATGAATCCAGCTGAACAGGACAGGAAAATAAACAAGGTAAGAGATTTCGTTTCATCCTCGAATTCGCTTACTTTTTGTCATTGTCATTTTCAATGTTACTCTTATATGCATCTGATGTAGAATTATGATTATTTGTGATTAAATTGGCTTTGATTCTCAAGTGATCAAGTTGAATTAGTATAATCTAACCTAATCCTGGTGGCAACAAGTTGGGAAATGTTGCTAAACGGATATCTAACCTGATTAAGAAAGCCGAACTATGGGTGTATCTTTGGATGAAAATATAATCTACTTCAAATGTAGAATTAGCAGCCTTTTGTTTAATCTATAAAAACTCAATATGTATGTATGTAGTTGTAAATTTCTGTGGATGTTTTTCTAGGGTCAAATGAAAGTTGAACTGAGGAAGGACTGATTACTGCCAAGTTTTCTGTATCAGTTCTTTAGTATGTTTCTCTATTGCCAATTTTCCATAGTATTTCTCTTGGATTTTCTAGCTTCTACTGAATGATGATGGTAATAATTAGAGCTGCCCTGCAACATGTTTAGTTAATATCTAGTTTCTAGGCGGCTATTTAAATAGCCAGAAGTCCAAGATGGCTCAAGAATAAATTGGTGTATTATTTAATTTTATCCTTTTCTGAACATATTAATCATAAAAATATCTAAACAACTTGAGTCAGGCATAATTCATCCCCACCTAATTCTGGCGGCCTGCAAATTGTCATAAATAATCAATAATTAAACACTGAATTATTGTGTGAGCCAAAATCCAAGCTCTTTATAAGATTGAATAGAATTCTTATGAAAAAAAAAACATCAGGCAAAAACGTCTGTTTTTAGCATTACTATTTTCTTTCAATTCCTTCACAAGTTTGTTATAAAGAGTCTTATCTCAGATTAAGTGAGTTACTATGTCGTGGTTAAAAGATCCCGAGTTGTATATTGATCATTATGCAGGTCAAATCCGTTTATGGAGGCTTGAAAAAAACTATAGTAGTCCTATTGGGCTTCAGGATTTCACTTTTCTGCAAAACGTTACTGATCATCTTTCTTTAGTCGATAACTCCTTCGCATGGAAGAAGAGTGATTACGATGCTTTGGCAGAGTTCTTATATGAACATGACATTTCCGTAAACTGTCAAGGTTTGGTAGTCTCCATAAGTGTTCCTCGAGATAGAGATGGATCTGGCAATTCTGACTACAACCGAACAACTTAGTTCTGGTCACATGATGTACTAAACTTGTCCCACTATGGTTTACCTGCTCCGTTGGTTCCATACCTAGGAGGCGACGAGTAAGCCTCTGTGGAATTCAGTCCTAAGGAAAGGGAAAATGAAGAGGTGGTGCAAAGAGAGAAGGCTTATAAGAAGGGTGTAGAGGAAATAGTTGCTGCGTTTTTAATGATGTGTTGCTTTAGTTCTAAAACCAATAATGGTCTGGTTGTGTATCTTTTTCTTTTGTGGAGGTTTTGGTTCTTGTCCCCCTCATTGTTTCCTCGTTTGCGTTTTTAATGATGAATTCTTTTTGGAGGTAGCTTAAAGTTTTTTCTTTGTTAGATTTCTTGATTTCTAACTTTTAAAGTTGAATTCTTAAGCCACATGAAACTAATTTTCCTGGATCATTATGATTTTTATAAACAGATTTCTTATTCCTTACTTGTCCTCTATGTGGAACTTCAGGAGGAAGAGAGAAAGTTGTGTTTTTCACTTTTTTTGGAGCCAAAGGGGAAAATTGAGGGAATTGCCTGCATGCATTGGCATCCATGGAAAATCACTTTGCCAAGTAAGTAAAATTTCTTATTTGTTTTCTTAGTAATTATAGTAGGTACGACTATCTTATTAGGGAGAGGAAGTTATCATTCACTATACTTGCATCGGAATAGCTATTTTAACACATTTTTAAATCTGTCAATGACCTTGCACAAAACCTTGATTATGATGGAAAAACAGTTTTTTTCTAAATCTTCTAACCCTGTTATGTCTATGGTGATTTTTGCTATCAGGATCACCTGATAGTTTATCACTTTATTGGCTTGGCTTAGCTTGTGTAGAATCCCAGTAAGCATCGTGTAAAACTGTAACATGCCATAGACTATTATTAAATGATAGATGAAACTAGAAAATGATAGTCAATTTCACATAGCATTGTTGTGGAAGTACTAAATAATCAAAGGGCTAACGGGTCAAATCAAGCAAATATCATTAATATACAACTCTACTTGATTTTTTATTCTCAGTTCATACTAAATCAACAATCATTTTGTTGATTCGTTCAAAATAAAATGAAATAGCTACTAGTCAACATATGTAAGCAGTGACTAGTCTGAAACAACTCATTCAACGTTTACAAAAATATAAACTTAATGGGTCAAATCAAGCAAAAATCATTAAACTACATCTCTACTTGATTTTTTATTTCCCAGTTAATACTAAATCAACAATCATTTTGTTGATTTGTTCAAAATAAAATAAAGTAGGGATTTTTTATAAAATGCCCATGTGGGGAAATGCATTTAATAAAATGCCTACGTTTTTTTTCATAATTAATTTAATACCCATGCCGTTACGATTTCCGTCCGGCCCCACCATTTTGGTAAAATCTCGTTTACTTTGTCAATTTCTCATCTGATGAGATGAGATTTTGGAGGGCGCAATTACAAAACTGCCCATCACTCTAGATAATGAAAATAGCATCATCAACCGTCCATGCGTTTGATTAATCGACGGTTGAAGACTAAGTCGACCAGATTGTTACACGTGTTCAAGAAAACCTAATCTTTACCGTTTAACAAAACTGTGTAGGGTTAAGTTTTTATTTAGCCTTTACGCCCCCTTTCTTCTTCCATTTCTCGCCGCTTCTTCCCCTCCTTTCTTCTTCCATTTTTCATCTGCAACTCAAACACAGTTTCCGGCAAACCATCATCATCAGCATCTTTTTTTATTCAACGTTTTGCTATACCATATGTTAACTGGCTATTATCTAATTTGATTAATTTCATCTGCAAATCGAGCTCCGTCACGAGCAACATCACAGTTGAAGGAAGGAGAAGAGATATCAAACCCAATTCTATTTTTCATAGGCTTTTGCATAAGTGAAATTTGATTTTGTTTATTTAGAATTGCAATTTCGGGTTTAAGATTAATTTGAAACATGGAATAAAGTTATAATTTGTCGAATTTGGGGTTGTTGCTGTAAAACCATGTAATTAAGTATTTGAATGGTTTGTAATGGAAGTAGTAATATGTATTACTGATTTCGCATGCTTCTTGGCAATAATTATTATGATTAAGTTGGTGAAATTTGATTTTTAGGGTTCATAAGAAAATTGAGAGGTTCATAAATTGGGGAAGAAGATGAACAGTGATTTGAGTTTTGCTTTGGCTCGACACTGACTCATCTTAACTCGGAGACGATTCAAAACGTTTACACTATTCCAACTCGGTCCTAACGATTTAGGGGCATGAATGTCTTTTGAGATGGCTCAATTAATGCCACGTGTGTATTAAAGTCTGTTAGCCGTTTTTTCAATAAAACGGGACGGAAAAGGTCAAACCGTGGGCATTTAATTAATTTTGAAAAAAACGTAGGCATTTTATTAAATGCATTTCTCCACATGGGCATTTTATAAAAAATCCCAATAAAGTAACTATACCAGTCAATATAGCTAGGCAGTGACTATTCTGAAACAACACATTCAACGTTTTCAAAAATATAAATCTAATTACATCTCTGCTCTGAATCTATCAATGTCAAAAAAGAAGGTTGCAAAGATCTGGATGAACATCAAAAGAATTATTTTTCATTAGAAAAGAAGACAGCAGTATTAGTTCTTTTGTGAATCGTGCGACAGGTTTTAAAACTTGTTTATGTTTATAAGTTAGTTTTGTCTCTTTTGAATCTGTCATCTTGTTGATGAATAACATCTTGTGACCGTACTAGATAAAAAATCTTCCTTGGCTATTTTCAGACGAAGAAGCAGATCTTCTACTAGGTGCACGGAGGTGAGAATCATCAACAACCCGGAGGCACCAATTATGGGCACCGATTACAATTACAGGTATACCCCAATTTCAGTTTTTCCAGATTACAATTTATAATGATGAATCTCATACAAGGAACACATACTGGATGTATGTTTACGGTATGGCTGCACAGGGTTGTTGGGGATGATACATTTATGTCTGATCAGCAAAGCATTAGTGTGGCCCGCAGAGTTACATCAACGAAGCCAGAGAATGAGGCTGTGTTAGTTGAGGAGAAGCATATCAGAACTGCAAGTTCCCTAAAAGAAGCCAGGATATTGGTTGACATCAAAGAGCCAGAGAAGGCTAGGGAAAAGTTGGTTGATGGCGGTACATCAATTTCAGAGAAAGATGGTAGTACATCTCTTTCAGAAATTGAGGCCATACTAGCTAAGAGTCGGCCGTACAAGCTCCCTCTATTCACGGAGCCCCAGGAATTCTACACCAACCAAGGTAGCTTCTGCTCGGTTCATTTAGATAGCTCTAACATGTCTTGCCGGGAATTTGGCAGCACTGCTGCAATTATTTCCTCATGTAATGATGTATTTTTGACCATATACATATATAATCGGGAATGCTGATTTCGGGAGATGCCCGCCCGAAAGATGATGAAACCTAAAATGGATCTTATTCTAATGCTGCGATTTTGTATGTATATATACAGGGGTGTTAGTTCGGCTCCGGCTCCGGCTCCGGCTCCAGCTCCGGCTCCTGCTTGCTAGGTGCTGGCAAGTCTTTCAGATATAGCCTCCTGCGATGTATGTGAAGCTTTTTGCTAGGAGAATACCAGTAGATTTGGTTTTGCCAATTACAGTGGCGATAATTTTTCTTATAGTTTTTTCGGGTTTACAAAGACGTTCAATTCTTGCCAATGAAGCAACACCACCGGTCCACCACTACTACCAGAGAGGAGGAGGCACTGCAGAATTGATGTTTGACATGGTATCGTAGCTACCTTTTAATGATCAATGATTTCGGTTTTTCAGTTTGTTTTACCCGCTAAGGGTGTCATTTTGTCTGTGTTAAGTTAGCTTTTCAACTCTCCGATAAAGTTGTGTTGTGTCCCAAGTGATCCCTTATTTATCTGACTGATTAGGAGTGAGGATCATTTCATGTTTATTTTCAATTAATCAATTCATACATGCTATTTGGTTCGGTTGTCACACCGTGAAAAAAGGGAGTACTAGCCCACTAGGGATCGCCTCCAATTAAGTTGATTGTGGCACTGTCGTCTGCCTGACTGTATCGAATGACACGATAAAATTCTTTGGGAGAAGATATTTGGATAATCGGCTGTAAATTACTCAAACAAACTCAAAAACAGAGCCTTCAGCGGTAGAGAGTAACAAAATTGAACCCACTCTCTTGCTATCGTAGCTTGTCTGCAAAATTGATCTCTTTTGGATTCCCTATTTGTTTGAATCGTCTTGATGCGCTTTTTTCAAAAATAAAAAGACTATCGCCATTGATTAAAATTCTGCCACTCAGCCTTACGTAGGCCTTATCTAGTTTATAGACCCAAGAAACCAACTTAAGAGGGAAAGTCATCCTGGACCCTAAGTTAGTAATTCTCCGATGATTCGCTAACGTATCCGAACCGACCGAATCCGAATGATATTTCCGAACTATTTGAACTCGAACCTAGTTTCGGATTATATAGCTATTTGAACTCGAACCTAGTTCCTGATTATATGGACCTCACGAATGATTCGCAAACGTATCCGAAATGACCGAGTCCGAATAATATTTCGAACTAGAACTTCAACTTAGTTCGCGCCCAACCTCGCTCTCCCATAGTTAATTCTCTTCCACTGAGTTCGTTGATTGGTTTTTGTTTGATTTTGTACATACTTTATATTTAAATACAATTATTCAAGATTAAGATTTTCTATTGGTAGTTGTTTAACCAGTGTTTTATGTGTTAATTTTTGTTTAAAAGTCTATAACTCGTTTTATAATACATTTATGCGATTAAATTGTTCACTTTTTGTTAAATAATCACGCTAAAATGTTTTTTTCCATCTTATAAATCATATACAAATAAAATTAGTCTCTTAATAAGGTCATAATACATATCAATTTATCATATATGTAAGCCGAGTTTTAAGTACCGTACTCACATTTATAAAACGAATATGTAGGAAAAATAGCCGAATAATGAACCATTGACCGGATTTATGACCGAATCCGACCTATCCGAATTCTTATAATTCTCGTACGTATGCCGTCCCGAACTACCACCCGTATCCCGAATAGCTAACTAGGTCCCGGACATGGGACGCATAGCTTATAAGAGCATCTCCAACAGAGGGTGAATCTTTTTTTTCCAAAGGATGGATAGGATTTTACACCCCCGTTTGGCATAAATCCATCTCCAGTAGTAGGGTCCTACAAACTAGGAGGGACCAATTACCGAATATGAAGGTGTTCAACAAAGTGTTATCTACACCTCTACTCCACCTCCACATCATATTTTTCAAGTATTTTTTCTTAAAACTTCTCTATTGTTGGAGATGGTTTTTAGATATGATGTCTTATACTTACTCTATGTATAGACCCCATAAATAAAATGACCAAATAAAAACCGCATATGATTTTTGCACCTTCTCTTGAAATGCTCTAAAACCGTGAATGATACAACGACCCTAGCGGTTTAGCGAGGGATAGGCTTAGGGTGGGACCCACCCCATTGTCTCAGTCGGGAATCTCGGGATGAACCCGCGGGATATAAATCATTTCCGTATAAGAAATCACTCAACAATTATCCTTTACGACTACTTTATTTTTCATTTTCTTTCAATTTATTCACGGTATCTCTTTCATTTTTGTTTTGCATGCCTTGAATGCCTTAGAAATCTGTCTGGGCTTTGCTTGTAATATCTTATCCGAGATTCCATTGTTCCGTTGTAATCCAAGACCATCAGGAGAAAAGGAAATGGGACATCCTTTTGTTGTAAGAGAAATACATTACGACCCCAGATCTATCTCAAAGATTACTCAGATAGACAGATATGGAGGTTGAGTTTGAAGAAAACCTCAAGTAGAAAAAAAAAAAAAAAAAAAAAAAAAAACCTCAAGTACAAAATTTTTGGAGAGACAAATTAAGAGCTGTTTCAGCTTTGAACCTACGTGCATTTAAAGGCTATCAATTTTGCAGAAAAAAAAGAAAGAAAAGAAATGCAATTCTGAATTAATCCATACCGAGGGGCCAAGACACCGAAATACAACATGCAGTCTTACTATTACAACCACGGCAGACAAAAATTCGAAAGAAAACAGGAAGATTTGATAAGAATCAGATAGAAAATATTTAGGAAAGTACTTTGATCGGTCTCTGATGTCATAGCTTCAACCCTTGCAGATTGGACGAGAGATTGGCCAAAATATCTTCCCAGCTCATATGGCCTTCTGATTGAATAAATAGTTCTTGGATTTAAGAGTGGAATTCAATGCTTTTAACCGGCGAACTTCAATTTCCAGAGCTTGTTTCTCAGCCTTTTCTTGATCTCGTTCTTTGTTACTTGCTTCCAATTTGGTAGCTAATTCTTTTTCCCTTGAATTATATTCCACAGCAGCAGGCCCGCGACCTTGCAAGTATTGAACATCTCGGAAAGGAACTGAAGGAGGCGGTAGACCATAGCTTGACAAGTTTAGCACCTCATGTGACATGAACCTTATACCTCGCATGCTAGGATTGTTGTTGTTTGTTCGATCTCGAGGAAAAGTTATGGGAAGCACCAAACCCTGACAATTTACTAAACAATCATGTTTGTATAAGAAATCAGCAAAAGCATCAAAATCACTCTTCTTCCATTCAAATGAGTGATCTACCAAAGAGAGAGATAATCGTGGACATCACTATCGTGAATACATCTCCCACTGTCCATAGGAAAGGTGTATTTTGCGGGGAGCCTCCAAAGACGGATCACACAATCATAATATTCCACAAACAAGGAAGGATCTGTTAACCAGCACGTCGACGACATAGTTAGCTGATTACTGTTGAGAGATGGAGAGTATGAGGGAGGTGCTCTTATAGGTTGACGAAGGAAGATATATAGGTAGTTCAATGTATTCTACATTCTTATTATGAAGAAAAGGATTCTCATTTCTTTTAAGTGGTGTGGTGGGAATAATTTATCATTTTCCGGTGGTATAAGAGGTGGTGGTGGTGGGGTGGGGGGTGCCCGAGATTGTGATGGAAATGGAGAAATCTGATCTATATTCTTATTCTGATGTGCACAAAACTCCAATGACATGATGCGATTGCAGCCTATGACTCTATGACTAATGTTTCATCTCGACTCCCGAGTAACCTACTACATAGATCAAACAAAGCACATGTCTCGATTCTCGATTACCTTGTTTAGAGATAAAAACAACCTTTAATTATTATTACTAGTATTATTTTTCTTTTCATTTTTTGCTAAAACATTGTTTTGAAAGTGCCCAATACTAGTGGGCATGTAGCGATAAACAAAAACAAACTAGTGGGCATGCACGTGCTTGGCACGTGGGCTATCACACCATTTTGATTGGGAGGGGCCAGGATTCTAAACGGATATCACCGTTCCTCATGATTTAGCAACGGATCTTGTCCCGAAGTGTTTACACGTGTAGCAGATGTTCCTTTTTTGCCACAAATGAGCATCAAAACGTTGCTCATATTGTTCTATATGCAGTTGCCAGAAATGAGCATCAAGTATAAACGTTGCTTATAATGTTCTATTTGCGATTACTTTGTAAAGAAGCCTAAAAAGGTCTTTTCTTTATACTCCTTGCATCCTTCAACAGGTGGGTGTTTTACTTCTTATTTTTCCCTACAAGTGGAAAAATTAGAAAAGTGAAACACCGGACAAAAATAGTATATAACAAAGATTAATCTAGTAATGATAGTAGAAGTAATGATATTCTGGTGTATGAGGTGGTGGCGGTAAGCTCTAATGGGACTCTGGAAGTTATCATTTTATCATCTTTCATGTGCTTTGGTGTAATCAAATATTACTCGCCTCCTAGCTAATTGTTTTTCCTTTGGATTGTATTCAGCAGCTGTCCCACGACCTCCAAAAGTATAGTATTAAACATCTCGGCAAGGAATCGAAGGAGGCAGTGGATCATAGCGGGACAAGTCTAGTACCTCAAGTGACACGGACTTGAGGATGGTTGTTGTTAGTTCGATCTCGAGGGAAACTTAAAGGACACAACAAACCCTAACAGCTTACTCCGCAAGTCATATTTGTTTGTATATGACATTAGGGTGCACATAGGATTCCTAAATTAGGCCTTGTTTGGTAAAATTTATGATTATCTACTTATGATTATAGATAATCGTAAATTGATAAATGATTTTGATATAATCATTTTAAAGATAATTTTTCCAAACACTTTTTCAAATAATTGATTATCTTAGAATGATGATCTTGAAAAGGAGAAGAAAGAACAATAATCTACGATGTTCTTTTAGTCATGTGTTGTTTTTTTGTTTCTCTTTGATAGTTTAGAGGAAATAAAAAAGAAAAATTCAATTTAAGTTTCTCGAAAAAAATAATTGATTATAATAAATTTGCAAAACAACTTTTTTCCGTTTATGGAAATAATGGATTTTTTCAATTATGATTAAAATAAGCAATTATTATAATGGTTACCAAACACATATAGAATCCATTATCATCTCGCATAGTGGATTATAAAGGATATCATTAGTGAATGTCTCCAATGAGTCAATTTTGTGAATGCTTTGCCACTTGACTTTAACCGGAGAAGTATAGACCACCCGAATCGGTGTAGGATTTCCTTTGCTAGTAATGTCTCTTTTAAGCTTTTGTATGTAAAGCGATGTAATAATTCTCTAGGACCGGCCAGCCGTCGGGCTAGAAAGAACCTTCTTAAAGGTCTCTGGCAATCCCTTCCTTCTTTTTTTGGACAATATCGCTAGGAAGGTGAACTTGCCTGCTTGTTTGTAAGTCCTTTCTTTCTTAATGCAATGGTGTGTTTCTTAGCAAAAAAAAAAAAAAAAGGATTATAAATGATAATCAATTAAAATAATGGTTACCAAACGACCCCTTAGGGTTTAGATTTTATTCACCTTGTGATCCAGTAAATTTAGTCAAGCAAGTAGTTCTCAACAAGCAATTATAAGTAGAGAAATCACAGATTTTTTATTTTTTTTTGGTATCAAAAATGGAAAACAAAAGAAGCTAGTTATTGTCTACATCACAGAGGATGACAATACTAGCCGATAAATTGGAACTTGTCCACATATGTTGGACGTTGTGAGTGAGTGCATAGGTCGCCAAAGAGTGAGTGATTTGAATTGGCTATCTTTGGTACATGATTGTACGATCCTCGCACATTGAGAAAGTTCATCTTGTGAGTGATATCATCCTTCAATCTCCAGATTCTCCAAGGGATGTTCCGTAACTCTCCTTTTAAGCTTTTCACAACCACCGTTATCACCTTCAATAATGATATCATTCACTTGTAAACAAATTGCAAGATCTCAGCTAAGCAAAAGCCATCTGTTCAGCGAAAACCACCGTATCTGATCTTCCTAGACAAGTTTACCTTCACTGTTTCTTGCCACTGCTGCACACGCATAACGACCATCTTTCCGGGCAAAGATCTACATTTATCTTGATGAAGGGGTGATTGGGAGCAATCAGCATGTATAATCAACTGCAGCTTCTGCATTTTTCTTCTTTGGTATAAGAGCAAGGTCGGTATGATTCATTCCAGGTGGAATTGTTGAATATCTGAAGCAGTCCTGGATCAGATGCACAACTTCTTGTCCTACTACCTCCCAACATTTCTTGTAAAATAATCTTTGGGTAACCATCCTGGTCCTGGTGATTTTAGAGAACCCATTTTATTCACCACATTGAAAATCTCATTTGCACTGGGGATTGAGCTAAGGTGCCTGCAATCATCTTGATTCAATTTGTTAGCATTATCCAGAGCCATGGCCCTGGGATTTACATTTGAATCTTTTGTAAACATGTCCTGAAAATGGTTAATGAGAGTATCTTTGATCTTCTCTGGATTAGAGATCCATTCATTGTTTTGATTCTTTAAAGCAAAAATCTTAGTTTTGCTTTTTCTGTGAATAGTAGAGACATGAAATACCTGTGTATTTTTATCAATGGAAGGAACCCATTTTGATTTGTTTCTTTGCTGCCAGAACATTCTATCTCTTCTTTCAAGAGTGATGCTGCTATCACAAATGGCTCTTTTAGGTTCCCTTGTGTCACCAAGTGTGATGTTGCTTGAAGATCAACCAGCTTTTGTTTCTCTTCTTCAATATCCCTTTTTGTGTCTCTAAAAGTGCCTTTGCTCCATTTCCACAGACCTTCACCCAGATCAGTGAGTTTAGACATTGTGCCACCAGTTGCTTTCTCCCAATTATCTTGAAGAACAGTTTTGAATTGAGGATGGTCGTTCCAATAAAACTCAAACTTGTAGTTTGGTTTCCTTTTTGGGGTCTTCTCATAGTGTTGAGAAGGATGGGAGAGTGATCACTCTTTATTCTTGGAAGATGTAAGACAACTGCATCAGAAAATAAATTCTCCACTCCGAGTTACAAATTGCTTTGTCAAGCCTCTCAAAAATTGGGATATTTTGAGTTGCATTTTTGGACCAAGTAAAGGCAGGGCCCGCATATCCAAGGTCAATAACATCTCTTTCTCTAATCATGGCTCTGAATTCTTCATAACTTATGTCAATATTTGCTGAACCACCTAGTTTCTCATGTTGATGCATTAAGGCATTCAAGTCACCAATCATGCACCATGCATCGTCTGTTCCTTCTATTGTGGTGTTCATATTTCTCAAAACCATTTCTTTGAGCATGTGAAGGAGGCCCATACACACTGAATAAATCCCATTTTGGTAAAGAGAGTCTTGCTTCAATAGTGCAGCATAAGCATTTATGAGATTTAGAAATCATTGTGAGGTCAACTGAGTCTTTCCAGTAATGCAAGTCCTCCACTTCGCCAATCGCCAACATAAACAAAGTGTCTAAACTTCAAAGAGATGCAAACCTTAATACTATTTATCTCATTTAGTCTTATCTCGAAAGGAATAATATAGCTGATGTCCACATATTTATAGCCTGATGTCCACATATTTTATGAATAGTGTCCGAGATGTCTAGACTTCAAACATGGATGTCCCTATATGATTACGCCTAGATTCTGGATGTCTACATATAATATCTACACATCGGTTAAAATATGGGTGGTATCGGTGTGTGTATATGTACACATCCATGAAGGTGTCTACACATCCTTACGATGTGTACACATATGTTGTCGATATGTACACATCTGAGGACAAAATCCGTTATTTCCGTAAAAGACTAGGGCATATATGTCGATTGACCGGTCATGATCACACTTTTAGAAGAATTTTCTAATTGGTCACACTTTTGGAAGAAATGCACATTTCAATCATAGTTTTAGGTAAGTTCCCTAAGACTAAAAGGGCAACTCAAATCAAATCAATATATGGTGGTGGGAGTAATTAATCATTTTTCTAGTATACGAGGTGGTGGTGGGAGTAATCATTTTCTCACTGTTCCGGTGCTTTACTATAATCAAATATTATTGGATGCTTTACATTACAAGATTAAGAAATACTCCCTCCGTCCCACTATTAAGTGACCTAGTTCAAGTTTGCACAATTTTTAAGGCAAGCAAGGGGAAAAGTATTTTTAAATACTTTTTACAATTATACCCTTAAATAGTGAAATTTTGAAGTGATTTATCTCTCAAACTACACCACGGATGTTCGCAAACTTCGATCATTGAAAAGCATTTTAAAACACCTACGTAAATTAATATAAACATGACTATCAAATTATGCATATTTCTTATATTTCTTATAATCAATTAAAAGGATGATTTTAGAAATATCTCCTTGTTTAGTGATATAGGTCACTTAATGGTGGACAAAATCTAAAAGAATTGCGCCACTTATTAGTGGGACGGAGGAGTACTAGTTAACGAAAACTCGAAATTCAACGAGGAATCATAGCAAAACCGGGAGGCGGGAATACAATAAGAATATTTCCAACCTTAACTTCGAAAATTGAGATCGGAGAATGCGAAATGGGTTAATTAGATCAGTGTGAAAAAGCGATTTCAAGAAAATTGTCTGACGACAAAAATATATTATAATGTCTTATTTTAATCTTTTCTTTACCAATTAGCGTGGGGTATTTAATTTAGTTTAATTTGGAAAAACGGGACAGCTTTTCTTTTAATTATGCATCCAAGAAAAAGTTATTGATTAACTCTAAACTCATTCTCGATCACTTCCGCATCCAAGGGAAACAAACCCTTTGCAGGTACCAGCTAGTTAAAATGTATAGTGTTAGGGAGTTCGGAGAAAATCATGATGATGATCATCATCAATGTCACCAAGATATATTGATCTCTAAGCTTGTTAAATCTCAAGAAGCCATGTTTAATAAGCTTATTAAATCACAAGAAGACATGTTTGATAAGCTTGTTAAATCTCAAAAAGAATTTTACAAACTACTCAAGCATAACAATAAGAATAATGATGGTGACGACGATGATGAAACTAGTGATGAAGGTATGTATATATAGAGAGGATCCAACACTATATATATGTATTGATTGTTTCTAAAAGTTTTGATCATCTCTGCATTCTGATCACCGTACATACAGCATCTGCAGATGATGAGGAAAATGATCATACCCAAGACGAGGTGTATGATCAAGATGATCAACCGCTTAGTGATCATATTGAATCTGCTGGTAAGCTGTAAACTCTTCCACTCACTCTTAATGATTTGTAATAGCACCACCACCACGTCTATCTCCCATCATCTCCAATTACATTACTTTCTCTCTGTCTCTATTAGTACTATTTCTGTTACTGTGATCAAATATTATCTCTATCAGACTCTATGTAATGAGATGCCCTAATCAGAAGTTTCTAGATTTGGGATTTTAATTTGATTTGCTAATGAATCAGACTATTAGTCAGCACTAATTTTATTACTGATTGATGTTCTTTCGTTCCATATGATGTTTAGAGTACGATGAAGAGGGTGGTGAAATGATGTGCACCGAAACTAGTTTGGAGGGATACGAGCAGCTATTCGAGGCAGCCAAATCCGGTGACTGGAAAGACGCTAGAGAATCTTTTCAAAAGAATCCCGAAGCGATGTCAATGATCACTAACGAAGAATGGAAAACCGCACAGCGTATAGCTGTAATTCATAATCAGTTGTTGTCTTTAAAGGAGATTGTGAAACTTATGCCACAAGAAGCAATCGAGTATCAAACAAGAGAAAGGGCCTCCACGGCACTCCATGATGCTGCCATGTATGGATACACCGAAGCTGCTAAAGTGTTGGTCAACAAGAACCCCAAATTGACACAGATACGGGACACCAAAGGAAGGGTAGCACTGCAACTTGCTGTTCAAGCTGTTACAGTTGGACAAACAGAGACGGTTAACTATCTTTACTCTGTAACTAGACATGTGAAGCCAAGTCCATTCTTGGGTCATGATGGTGCCAAGTTATTATGTGGCGCAATTGATGCGAATTTTTATGGTGGGTAATAAGCATTTATAACCTAAGCTAAACTTAATTAGATTAAATGCAGAAATTTGATTTACTAGCAAAATTGTTTTGTTTGCAGATATAGCACTGTCACTTGTCAAAAGGTTTCCCAAGTTGGTTACAGAGAAATCGCAGGAGCATGGTATATGTGGACTACAGTCGATAACTCAGAGGCCGTTTGCATTTCTTAGCGGTGCCAAGCTGACATGGTGGCAACGCAAAAATATACTCATGTTAGTTTATCAATAATCACTTCTAACTTTCAGTTGCAGGAAATCAGTCATCACCACATATGAATATTCTTGTTTTCTCCATCAATCAATAAGTTATGTAAATGCCAATTAATTTGGCATGTTTGTGTGGTACAGTAACTCATGTGAGCATGGATTGTGTGTCTAACCGTGGCACCCAAGCACACAACCAAACCTCTTCGGAAAGAGATGAAGAGAATCCTTTCGAGATAGAGGGCACCCAAGTCCTAGATGGAAATAACCCTTCCAGAAGCTCAGCAGTCAACTCCATTATATCTAAAGGGATACTGACCATGTTAGCTTCAGCGAATCGCCTGCCCAACATTACACAAGGTTCATTTCCTAGATATATAATCCTTGGACCATAACTTTAACTTAGATAGATCTGTTATTTTAAGAAAATTGCGATACATTAGTCTAATTAATGCTACTTAAAGATTTTTAACAAGGACAGCACTTCTTACAAGTCAAATGTTTGATGACATGGTTTGCTTTTGATTGTTATTTCAGTGCTTCATATCAAGCAGTACATATATAAACAGAAGTTGATGCATAAACAAGCCCTTGCATTAGTCAGTGAAATGTTTGGGCAAATTGACAAAGCAGTGACAGACAAGTCTCAGATTGTAGAGTATTTCAGTCAGAATTCGAACATCATAAAGACAGCAATAAAGCATGGAACTAAAGAGGTAGTTGTGGAGTGCCTTAAAAAATTTCCTTTCCTTATTTGGCATGAATTAGGGGGACAGACAATGATACAAATGTCTATTGCCGAGCGAAATGAAAAGATTTTCGATGTCATATGTGAAACGAGTGGCAAAGATAAGATTGATTTGATTTCCAGAAAAGATAAAAAAGGCTTCACTCTCTTGCACCATGTTGCCAAGATTGCACCTCCTGTTCAACTCAATTCTGTATGTGGTACAGCTCTTCAGGTGCAACGAGAGTTGCAGTGGTTTAAGGTAAGGGTTATAAACTCATGATATCCTATACGATTAACTGACACAATCTTTTCTTTTCGATCATTGCATCACTGACCTTCCTATTATTCAGGGGTTGAAAGTATTATACCAGAGGATGATAAGGTCCGACGAAATAGAAAAGGATATACAGCTCAATTTATATTTACACAGCAACACGAGGATTTGGTGGAGAAAGGAGGGATTGGATGAAAGACACATCTGGATCCTGCATGGTAGTTGCGGCCCTTATTGCAACTGTATCATTTGCAGCTGTATTTACAGTTCCGGGAGGTAATGTTAGTGATAGTGACAGCCCTAAGAATGGCACCCCAATTTTCTTGCAGAATACCTCATTCTTGGTCTTTGCAATAGCAGATACAATAGCATTGTTCTCTTCGATCACATCTGTGCTTATGTTCTTAGCTATTAATACCTCCCGACATGCTGAAGAGGACTTCTACAAATCTCTGCCACAGAAACTGATTATAGGTCTTGCAACTCTATTCATATCTATGGCCACCATATTGGTAGCTTTTGGTGCATCATTGTTTCTCGTGCTTGGAAATAGATTCCCATGGTCGCCAATTCCGATAGCATTGTTCGGTTGCATACCTCTGGGCCTGTTTGCAGCGTTGCAATTACCATTATTTTTTGAAATGGTTCACTCCACGTATTGGAATAGCCTCTTGGGGAAACACAAATATGTTCAACAAAGTAATGATAAAGTGAAAGAGAATTAATCTAAGACCTGTAAATTGTAATTGAAAGAAAAATGTAAATCATTTTAGTAGTTGGTGGCTAACCAAAGCACATTTTACTGCATACATGCATGATACAAGTTTTCCTCTTTATAAATTCATTTACATTTATCTTCTTTCTATTTCCTCTGCAACTTCAAATAACAATCAACCGTGCTACATGAACAGCAGAATAACAGCTGATCCGATTTGGAATCTAAGGTGGAGGAAAGAGACATTCTTCATTTTGTCCATGTCAACAAAAAATAAAAGGGAGTTATCGGAAGAAAAAAATGTACTAATTAGAACTTCCTCTTCTCCACTCCCGCATCTTCTTCTTGCTTCCCAACTCTTCGTGATCAACCATTTCTATCACTTTTTACATGTATAACACAAACGACAGAACATAAATATATTATCCAATGGTATCATGGAGCTCAAAAATGCATTGTTGTCTTGAAAAGAAACCCTGATATCTCTTGGTCTTAAAAATGTCCACCATTGTAGGATCTGACAACTTCCAACAAACATAGATGACGTCCGATCCTCAAGACTGGTAACGTAAATTTTTTGATTTTGCTTTGATATGGAGAGCAACTTATGTCTTTATTGAATGCACAGATGAAGCATAGATAAACAGTTACAAATTCCCAAACCAGAAATCATTAAAAAAAAAAAACTAAAAATCACCCTAGCTTCGTATAAAATCAACGTTGATTGTAGCTTCGCATAATGCAACATCTGACTTTGTAATATCATCAAGTAGAATTATAAAAATTCATTTGATTTCTTGTCATTATCAAAGTTGACTTAGGATATATGTATATAGAATACGACGTGATTAAGGTGAACAACTCCTCACCCTGTGGTTGCAATATACTTATTCTGGCGAAAAATAATTTCGTTAACAAAATAGATAATCGGTAAGCACAATGGATAGTTCACGCGTCTTGACTGACTTGTAATTATACGTGTTACAGAATACAGATCACTTGGATTAGGTCCTATTAAAGACTCGCTTTTGATGATTCTTCTGCATAGTGTTAGTGTTGATTTGGTGGTTACACGTATGGGTTTAGAAACCTCTGGACGAGTAAAAACTTCTCTATGAAGAAGAGAAAAATCCGCTTAACAATTTTGAGTATAAATAGTACTAGAGGTGTAAATTGAGTGTGCTAGCACGAGCACAAACCAAAGACAAAGACGTTAAAATTTGAGCACACCGAAACCCGAAGACGGCAAGACAACACGTTAGTTAAATGGGACATGCTGGGTTTGACTAATTGACACAGTAGCACAGCACAACACGCGGCACGGATAAATACATGGCCCAGCCCAGCACAGCACGTTAAGAGAGCACGTCATAACATGTACAAATACACCATATAACAAGGCATAATACATCACATTTTTGTATATTTCACAAAAGAGTCACTATTCTAACTAGTTTTTAACATTTTATGTTGGCTTATTTATAACATTACATATAATACCTTAATATTTGGAAAATATATTTCAATATCGTTGTTATAATGTCGTCACCTATATTTAACTAGAACATTAATTTATACGACAATAGTCTAATTTTATATTTGATGAGCTATTTTTTTTTTATTGAATAAACTTGTTAATTTACTTGAAATAATTTCAAATGATATGTTGTCTAATTAAATTCTTGTGATAATGTCCGACTTAATGTATACATTAAGTGATTTCAAATTTAATGTGATAATGTCCGACTTAATTTTTATAGCACGTGTAATTGAACAAATTTACTTGTTATTACCGAGCTTCGGATAATATATACGTTGAGCAAAGAGCGAGAAGCCTGACTCATATGGTCTGTGTAACTGCAGTTACACATGCATATGGCTTGTGTAACCTGCGCCACACATCTCGTATGCCTTGTGTAACTGCGCTACACATGCATATGGCTTGTGTAACTGCTGAGTTACACATCTATATGCCTTGTGTACTCGGTGCATATATGTTATCTTCATCAAACGTTAGAAACATGGATCAGAGATAGAGCTACTTGCGATTCTTAAACAAATGAAGACTACTCAATAAATAATATCAAATAACACTTAATCAACCAAATGCGGATAATATAAGATATATAACTAGCAGACGCTAGTGCAACTTATTTTAAATTCTGCGCAACTTAATTTACTAGGTGAAACAAGACTTAAACCAACACGACATGTAACTCATGTATCAATGATGTACATTAGACAATGGGTATTTACTACTAAGTCAAACTAAAAAAGTCAAAGTTTTGTCACAGAGACAAGATTTTATCATTCCACACAATGTGTTCACATGTTAGTATGAATAATTGCCATCAAAGCCTAGAAGAGGGTAAGTCACCACAGAATCTCCTGGTTTTGTCAACTCTGACATGTGTAATTGGAAGTTACACATGCTATGCATGTGTAATTGGAAGTTACACATGAAAATATGCATGTATAATCAACAGTTACACATGTCATATCAGGGTATTTTATTCTCACACTAAACTAACCATCGAAGTTGCAATTAGATGAACATATGTGGTGAATAGTTGGTCTGCATACCCATTGAACGCTTTGAAAGCAAAAGAAAGCATGGTCTACACCATGACCCAAACCACTAGCCGCATAATAGCAAACTTGAAATGAGGTAAGAACACCGATAACAATACAAATAATCGAGATGTAATAGAGTTAGATCATTATAGCAACACCGAAATAAGAGGATCTATTTATTGTTATCAAGTAATTTAAAGAACCCGACAACCACCTCCTCATCCACCTCCAGAACCTAAGCCTACACCACCAATACCACCACAGATTCGTTAATCGAACTCAAAGATAAGAAAAATAAAAACACCAACAAGTCAATAATTGAATCCATTGGAATTATGAGATTTCTACTAGTATTATCAACAGATCCAACTTAAACAAAAACATCACCAGTAACAACAACAATCTAAACGTACCTAGAACCAAAACTTTATTCATCAAAAATCATATTGTTCTGTTCCTATCTGAATAGAACAACCAAAACAGAAATCAAAAAACCTAATCAAACTAATAAGAAAAAAAACTACTCAATGAGAAAAACATATTGAATCAAATCGAAAACCTTACACTAAATAGCTTCAAACAACAAATTGGAATCAACTGATTGATTTGAATTCGTAGATTGATGGTCAATCGTTAAACCTATTTGAATCAAATCGATTACAAGAAATGTCTTCGAATCAATCTGAAAAATCCAGTTAAAGGACTCGATCAAATCGATTGGATGTGTGTACGTTAAATCGATTAACTAATCTATAAATCAATCTAGAAGATAGAAGAGAATACTTATCTCGCACTTAGCTTGTTGATGAGCTTGTGTTGAATCTGCGAGATCAATTAACGATAGTTGTTTCTGGATCCATTATCTTCTACAACAACCGATGCTCCTCCTTCTCCCGGATGGTGATTCATGATCTCTATCGTCACCATCTATTATCTCTACTCAAAATAAATTTAGAAACCCTAGAATTGTTGCAGTAGAGAATCTAAAAGGAGAAGATGAAACTAAATCTAAGAAAACCCTAGAATTGTTTTTCTCTGCAACCGAGAAAGTGAGAGAGAGAAATATGAGAGAGAAAGAAGATGGAGAAATGAAAATATCTTATGATATTTCCCTTCTTTAAATAGTAAAGGGTAGTTTTGTCAATATTAAAATACATAATATAAAATTATGGACCAGATCTGAAGAAAATTTGATTTTTTGGGCTTAACAATATCATTTTCCTAAAGTACGGAGTTGACAGTGTATGATCCATTTAATGGGGTTTCTATATATTGAACCCGTATAGTAGGGGGTTCTAGTATTTTTCGTAGCATTTTCGGTATACCCTAGGCTTGCATGTGGATCAGTCTGTCAGAGAACTGCCTTGTTACTCTGTTTCGAAAATCATTTAACTTATCCTGAAGCATACAATTATGCATTCGCATAATGTAACATCTGACTTTGCAATTCATTAAGTTGGATTATAAAAATTCACTTGATTTCTTGTCTTGTCATTATCAAAGTTGACTTGAGATATATGTATATAGAATACGACGTGATTAAGGCGAACAACTCATCACCCTGTGGTTGCAATATACTTATTCTGGCGAAAAATAATTTCGTTAACAAAATAGATAATCGGTAAGCACAATGGATAGTTCACGCGTCTTGACTGACTTGTAATTATACGTGTTACAGAATACAGATAGCTTGGATTAGGTCCTATTAAAGAATCGTTCTTGCTGATTCTTCTGCATAGTGTTAGTGTTGATTTGGTGGTTACACGTATGGGTTTAGAAACCTCTGGACGAGTAAAAACTTCTCTATGAAGAAGAGAAAAATCCGCTTAACAATTTTGAGTATAAATAGTACTAGAGGTGTAAATTGAGTGTGCTAGCACGAGCACAAAACCAAGACAAAGACGTTAAAAATTTGAGCATACCGCATTGACCCGGACGGCACAACACGTTAGTTAAATGGGACATCTTTGGGTTTGACTAATTGACCAGATATACAAAGACAACACGCAAGACGGATAAATACATGGCCCGACCCATAGGCCGTTAAGAGAGCACGTCGTCAACATGTACAAATACACCATATAACAAGGCATAATACATCACATTTTTGTATATTTCACAAAAGAGTCACTATTCTAGCTAGTTTTTAACATTTTATGTTGGCTTATTTATAACAACACATATAATACCTTAATATTTGGAAAATATATTTCAATATCGTTGTTATAATGTCGTCACCTATATTTAACTAGAACATTAATTTACATGACAATAGTCTAATTTTATATTTGATGAGCTATTTTTTTATTGAATAAACTTGTTAATTTACTTGAAATAATTTCAAATGATATGTTGTCTAATTAAATTCTTGTGATAATGTCCGAAGCAATGTATACATAAAGTGATTTCAAATTTTTATAGCACGTGTGCGAAAGACGGCAAGTTTATTCGTGTCGTGCCCGTGGGCTGTCTTGCGTGCCTAGCTTTTGACTAGTAAAGCACAACACGTTTAAATCGTTGGCACAAAGCCAAGACACAGACACATGGCACGTGAAGCACGCGATCTTGGAGGTCATCTTTGCCCAAGACGTTTACACCTCTAAATAATACTACCAAATATGTTCCACTAGCACATGACAAATTTTCCAAGAAAATAGTATGCAATCTGTTCCACTGGCACATGCAGGGGGCAAGAAAAAACAGTTTTTAATTGCATATGCAGCACATCAGCCACCGTAGGCGGTAATATTGACACTCAACGTTAGTATTGACGGCTTTTACATTTCATACATTCATTTCCCCTTTTGTTTCTTCCAAATTCGAACCCATGACCATGAACTTGCCAATTTTTTATGGTTAAGCTCATTAGGGACATACTATGTTCAGAACTTTGACACACAGAACTAGAGGTGTAAAGCGTGCGGCCCTACACAGCCCGGCACACGAAGTCGCGTGCTTCACGTGCCATGTGCCGTGGCTTTGTCTTTATGCAGCCGATTTAAACGTGTTGTGCCGTCTTGTGCTTTACTAGTCAAAAGCTAGGCACAAAGATACGGCCCACGGGCACAAAGACACGAATAAGCGTGCGTCTTTCGTGCCGTCTCGGTACACGTGCTATAAACAATTTGAAATCACTTAATGTATACATTAAGTTACATTATCACAAGAATTTAATTAGACAACATATCATTTGAAATTATTTCAAGTAAAATTAACAAGTTTATTCAATAAAAAGAAATAGCCCATCAAATATAAGATTGGATTATTGTCATGTAAATTAATGTTCTAGTTAAATATAGGTGAGGACATTATAACAACGATATTGAAATATATTTTCCAAATATTAAAGTATTATATGTGTTGTTATAAATAAGCCATCATAAAATGTTAAAAACTAGCTAGAGTAGTGACTCTTTTGTGAAATATACAAAAAATGTGATGTATTATGCCTTGTTATATGGTGTATTTGTACATGTTATGACGTGCTCTCTTAACGTCTGTGTCTTGAGAACTGTGCCACGTGCTTATCCGTGCCGCGTCTTTGTCTTTGTGCTATCGTGCCAATTAGTCAAACCCAAGACGTCCCATTTAACTAACGTCTTTTGTCGCAGTCGGGCTAAGTCACGTCTTTCAGGCTAGGCTGTGCTCAAATTTTAGCGCGTCTTTGTCTTTGAGAATTTGTGCTCGTCTTTAGCCCAATTTACACCTCTACACAGAACTGTCCCTCCTAGTCACGTGACGGTGGGAAAAGGTACAATCATAGGACTCTAATATTCGTTCCTGACTGTGTAATGAAACTGTTGCAGAATACATTAGAACGGAAATATCCGTTTCCAACCTTGCCCATCCTGATCAAGTTTGTGCGGCCGGACGCGCGTGAACTCCTCTTCTGTCATATATTTTTGAATTATTATAAAATTTAAAAGAAACAATTGATCAAGATTTAATTAATTATTATTATTATTATTATTTTGAAGCAACTTGATCAACATGAATAATTCATCACTCATCACCCATGTTATTTTCTTAGATCATTTGTATCTACTAATTAATCTGTGTTCTCGTATGTCCCACTTGGACAATAATCCTTGTTCACAAAAACTGGACTTCAGATTATTCATGTACCACCCTTGTGGTATGCACGTATAAATTTATGAAAGAACTCAATCCTCAATTATCTATATACCATTTAAAAAAAATTTATATAAATATGAATTACCAGAGAGGCAATTTTGATAAATTTACCCTATCTTTTTTTTCCGATGCAATAAATGGTGGGTTTTGGATAAATTTTTTTTATTCTTTTGGGCTACTAATATTTTTCCCCTTTGATAAATTTACCCTGTCCAACTAAAACATTAAGTACCTTTCTTAAAATATATAATAGTTGATAGAAACACTCTATCAAATCTGCTCAGAAACCATTTCCAAGGCATCATGACATCATCGAATCCTCTAGAAAAACCAACCGTTCTTACAATACATTCCTCAGTGCATTTCTGCAAAGGATGATGAAAAGCTAGTTGCAATTCCTTCAGCAAGAAATTCACCAGGCGCTAATGACAATGCAGCCATAGACTTCTCCAGTCTGGATGGCTTTCCACCGGGTTTTATCAAACCCAATGGTCTTTAGTGAAAGAAGATGTTCCAAAGTCAGTAAAGTCTTTCTTTCACTCGGGTTTTCTTCTTCAACAAATAAATAACACAAGGGTTTCTCCGATTCCTAAAGTCCATATAGTGAATAAATCAAGATCTTCGTCCAATTTCCTTATGCAATATGATTTACAAGATTATATCGAAAATAATTGCGTTTAGAATGAAAAAATATCCGAATAGTATCATATCAACCATGAAGTCTCGCATACATCCCAGGGAGATTGATCTCTGAAAACATTTGCCAAGTCCAAGAAATAGTTCAAGCAATGAAAAGAAAAGAAGGTTTGAGTGGCCATCTTGCTCTTATGATGGACATGTCGAAAGCATTCGACAGACTGGAATGGAAGTTTTTACTGGATATTCTCAGGAAATTTGGATTCTCTGACAAGTTTGTTCAGCTTATCTCAACCACTCATATCGAAGTAATGCTTAATGGCTCACCTACTACAGCTTTTAAACCTACTCGTGGTATTCGACAAGGTGATCCACTATCACCGTACCTCTTCATTCTAGCAATGCAGTCATTTTCTAGGTACCTTGCACATTGTGAGAAAATTGGTCAATTGACAGGTAAGAAAATTTCTCGTTCTGCAACAAAGATTAACCATCTACTATTTGCGGATGATTGCCTCTTATTCTCGCAAAGCTAATAATACTCAAGTTCATAGATTACTTCAAGTGATTGATCAATTCTCTCGATTTTATGGACAACTGATTAATTTTAATAAATCGGTTTATTTCACTTCGAATGTAGATACCGATCTTTGTCAATCCATTAGTGGCAGTTTACAAGTCAGATATCTCAACATCAACGAAGAAAAATACCTTGGTCTTCCTTTCTTTATAGGGAGGAGAAAGCGCATACCATTTTCTACTCTCTGTTATAAAATGGATCATAGATTCTCTACATGGAGTGACAGTAACATGTCTGAAGCGGCAATATTAGTGATAATTAAAAATGTCTCCAATGCGATTCATATCCACCACATGACAAGCTTTAAACTTCCAGATGTTACTATTAAGAAGATGAGCTCTAAATAGCAGCAATTTTGGAGAAATAAAAAATCTTGCAGAGGCAATCACATCATAACATGGAGAAGAACACAAAAGCCAAAAGAAGAAGGTGGTCTAGGCTTTCGCGATATGCATATTTTTGACAGGGAATTACTAGCAAAATCACGATGGAAACTTTGTTCAAATACTGATTCCATGATGGTAAAATCGCTGCAGGCAAAGTATTTTCAAGATGGTGATCTTTTCAACTTAAAAATGAATTATAAAACTACTTGGTCATGGAGAAGTATGTATTCAGAACTGCAGTTTGTCCAAACAAATAGCTGCTTGTGTTTGGGTAATGGAAAGAAGATTCTCGATCCTGAAACACAGATGGATTCAAGAATTATTAATTCCCCCAAAGCCTAAAGAAGGAAGTACTTCTCATCCTCGGTTACTTATGTGCACCAACTTTTTAATAAAGACAACAATACTGGAATCTCAGATTATTGGAAGAATTATTTAAACCCGAAGATCATTGGTCTTATCTCTCGAATGTAGATTTTTTAGTCTCAAGAAGATAGTTTAGTCTGGTTGCTTGAGAAAAATGGTATTTTCTCAGTAAAATCAACATACAGGAAGATGTATGAAGAGAAAAATCAAGTCGAATCAGGATCTAGATTCATAAAGATCTACAAGACATTGTGGAGATTTCCCTCTTCCCAGAATTAATCACTTTCTTTGGAAAGCGATTTACACTCTTCTTTCTACAAGGGATGTTCTGCGAACAACATCTGGAGACCCCTGCACATGTACTTAGAGATTGCAATCTCCCGAGAACAGTTTGGTTCTCTATTGCGGTTTTATCTTCACCTCAGTCTACCTCCTTCTCTGATTGGATATCAAGTTGGTTTGATGATTTTCATGCAAAGAAGATTTCCTCGGATGAAATCTGTAAAAGGTCCATTACTGCTTGGTGTTTATGGAAGGACAGATGCGATAAGGTCTTTTAGAATATCATTACCAGCCCCGAAAGAACTATCCTGAAATGTCAAAGTTTCATAAATGATAACTCAAATCAGCATAACTCACAGGATCATTGCCACTAGAATATGTCGTACAAATGTGCATTGGTCTCCTCCCCCCATGAATGTTGTGCGTATTAATGTAGATGGTTCTTTTTTAAACAGTTCAGGAGGAATTGAACTAATAATTCACAATTCTGCAGGTGAGCAGCTAGCCGCTAGATGCATCCACCTGACAAATATCCAGAGCGCTGAGCAAGTGTATGGGTTTGAGGGAAGCTGTCATTTGGGAGAAAAGCTTAAAGCTGGAAAGAGTTCACTTTGATCTTGATGCAAAGAGAGTGGTGGAAGCAGTCAACAATAATGCCTCTATTAATTGGCAACTATTCAACATGATAAAAGATATTCAAGTCTTATTTAGTAGTATTACCTCTTGGAAATGTTCTTACATACCCAAAGAGGGTAATAAAGTTGCTGACATTCTCTCCAAACTAGCTAGAGAGAATGCTTTAACTAACACTTGGTCTAACTCCTCTGCTGTTGAGATTGGAGCACAATTATGTGAAGACCAAACTTATGTATACCAGTTTAATTTTTCAATACAATCCTTCTTTTCGCTTCAAAAAATAAAATAAAATAATAATAATAGTTGATAATAATAAACTAAGAAACATTGATTTAGCAAGAAATAATATATTACAAATGTCAACTCAATTCCTAGCATAAATGAACCGGGTATCCCAAACATTTCGAAGGATTCTTAGGGAGAATTTTTTCGCATTCTTACATTTTTCTCATTAGCTTGTTAAGATCCTCTTTATTTTTGCTGAATAGCTATGTCGTGGTATACTGATCCTGAGTTGTATATTGATCACTGCAAAGGTTCGGTTCGTTTATGGAGACTTCATAAAAACTTCGGTAGCCCTCTCAGGCTAGATGATTTCACTGGCAAGGGAAATATAAGTAATTATCTCTCGCTAATTGATAACTCTTTTCCATGGAAGAAGAGTGATTACGACGCTCTGGTAGCTTTCTTATATAAATATGATGTTTCACTAAACTGTGAAGGTCTTATGATGACAATTAATCGCCCGCGTGATATGGAAGGAAATATCAATGGTGACTCTCGGACTTATTTCTGGACACATGATGTGGTAGACTTATCCATTTTTGGTCTTCCTGTTCGATCTTCTGCAGTTCGAGTTGTTCAATACGTTGAAGGTGGACCTGCTCGTTTGGAATCGGATTCTAGGGAACTTGAATTAGCTGCACAGTTGGCTGTGTGTATCGAAGAGCGCGATCATGAAAAGGTTAAAAATGAAGCTCTTGAGAAAAGAGTTGCGGAATTAGCAAGGACGGTGTCCAGTCTCAAATCCAAAAGCTATTTATCCAACCACAAAAACATCTGATTGAGTCTGCAGAGAGATGTTCGTTGGAGGAACATAGAGCAACTTAGTCTCTCATTCAGTACATCAGATGAGAACTCATAACAAATTGTTCTGCTTGTTTCTGAGTATGTATTGGCTTCTCGTGTTTGTGTTCTCTTTTATCGATAAAGAATTTGGTGCTGACGAGTTTCGAACTCTAGTCATCTGATTCTTGTTGTTTGCTTAAGAGTTTTATGTTTGCGACAGTTCAATCGGCAGTAATAAAAGTGGGTTTGTAGCCATCTCATAAGGAAATTAACAAGTGTGTTTTCATGTTAGTAAATCCTTAAGATTAGGGCCAGCAAGGCCACTATTTGCTTAAGGTGGCTCCATCCGTCCCTGAACCTACCGTTTCGGACTAAATATCAGTCAGCCGCCACCACATATGCATACACCAGCAGCTAGCACCACCCATTCACTTCTCTATTCTGTTACCATCAACTTCCATAGGTTCACCAGAAGCACCACCTATTCAACTCCTTTCCATATTCATTAGGTATAACCTAGACAGGAGGAATGGAGGATATTGCTAATCTAACAAACGATTTGCAATATACGATAAGGATTTTTATGTATGATTACACATAAAAATAATTAGTTACTCATAATCACGATGCTTCCTTAACATCAATAAAATTCAACTCAACCACTCTGCTATCTAATAAAAAAAAAACGCCAATCTTAATGGAGCTAAGCTCCAATCTTAATAGCGTTTTACGCTATTCTTATTAGCGTTTCTTGTCCTCTACCGCGCCATTCTTATTGGCGTTCACAAATTGTTATTGGCGTTTTTGATGGATTCCACGAACCCTTCCACAAAACCATGGAAGGTTGCTTGGATTTTCTGTGGAAGACCCCAACTTGGAAGCCATTAGACTTAACATTCCATGGATTTTCCATACTTGGAATAGCTTGGATTCCACCATAAGACTTGCTCTTAATATGCATACGCACCTGAGCTTACGCTAGCAAGGGTTTCTGGTCAAAAACAACGTGAGCTCACACATAGTAAGCCATAAACTCCTTCATATACAGTAGTCTCTTTATTAAACCATATAAAAAAACTCGTAATGGCTATCACCTTATGCGACTCGCCACGTAGTGATAGCTTAAGTCTGATACAAATGCCGTTACAACCCAAAATTCGTAATAGTAGATTACCGTTACAAAGAATTTGTAATACCAATTTTCGCAACAGGTAAAAGCTATTACAACTCCTTTATGTAACGGCTTATTTCTGTTCTAATGGAGAAATTTGATGTAGTGATTCCCCCAAACCATCAGCCACAAATATACTTTAATGGCTGCAAACTTGTTTAATGGCAGCAAAACCTCCTCTTTTCTTTGCTGATTTCTTGGTGTAACTCTATAGAAACACTCATTTAGCTAGAGCTCCCGTGATGTTCAAGACCTCCCGCAAGATTTCGCTTTGAGGCAATTTCTTGACGAAAAGAGCATGTTAAAGTCTACGGGCATCCAACTCAAACCCAATTGGCAATGAGTGGAGAGGCCCATAGAGTTATAAACGGCATGATCTTAAATTGCCCATACAATGTGGTACTAATAATCTCAACACGCCCCCTCACGTGTAGCCTCGTTGGGTCTAACACGTGGACAATTAAATCGGGTGACGCGGAGTAAAGGCGCGGTCAAATGACTAAATCATAAATAAGCTGCTCGATACCATGTTAAAGTCTACGGGCATCCAACTCAAACCCAATTGGCAATGAGTGGAGAGGCCCATAGAGTTATAAACCGCGGGATCTTAGATTGCCCATACAATGTGGGACTAATAATCTCAACAGAGCAGTCTTGAAAAGCTTTTAGGAGGGTTAGATGAGAATGAAAGATGCTTCCAAGCTGATGTGCAAGTGAGGAGCTAGTAGTATAGTACTGTGACAAGTAGAGGAATGAAATATAGAAACAACAACTAAAATGCAACATAAACTGTGAAAACTGAAAATAGTTGCAAATGAGGAAGACTAATTAAGCTCCATAAATTTAAACGATAAGTTGTAATGGCAAAAGTGTAAATCATTTAACTAACAAACAGTTTGACCATTTGACTGTTTGACTAACGTGTCCATAACCCAAACATTATAATGGATAAACTTACGGCACAATAAGGTCTAGAAGAAGGACCTGTGCGAAAAAATTTCGCAGGGCCTTTTACAAGGTCAATTTTTTTTGACGCAAACGGTAACTTTTTTTGTTAATGTCACCTACAAGAACAAGAATACCCAAAGGAAACTCAAAATATATATCTATAGGCATGGAGGCGATAATAATATGATAAAGATTCAAGATGTAGTGATGCTCAGGAGCTGAAAATATATAACAAAAACAAGTCATTCATCAGCCTATTGGATTGAGGTACTTAACTATCCTAACCATAACCAAGGCAAAGGCAAATTTTCTTTTTTCTTTTTTTGATATATTGGGCTTGGAGGGGAAAGTGAGTATATAACATAGGTCCATAGGGAAAAAGACCCTCGGTAGAACTGGGCCACCGTGCGGTCGCACGGCCTGCGCACCCTCAGGCCCGGCTCTGTTTGGGTTTGTTATGCCTTTTATTTAGGGCTGAGCAAAAAAACCGGAACCGCGGATTTCATCCGCAACCGTCCGCAAAATTATGGATTTGACCCAAACCGCAAGACGTATGGGCCGGACACGGATGGGATTCTTAAATCCGCACATTTTAGCGGTTTGGGTGCGGTTGGTTTTGCAAATCCGCGATTCACCCGCACCGCAAGGTAATAAGAGAACTTAATAAAATTACTAAGGATAAAGCCTAGTTAATAAAGCCCGCCGAGTATGTGTTAATAAGAGGTTTTAGGTCACCCAATCATTCTCATTTCTCATTCATTGTTACATAAACAATAGTCCGATGGGATGGGCTTCAAAACATCCCTGTTCGTTTATTCATCCTTCCAAGTTCCATGTCTTAGACTTCTGGCCAAATGAGCTCTCGACAATGGCAAGTTATCGATGACAAGTTGGACTACCTTGTGCTAACATAATTTTTTCCCCTTATAAATCTGCGGTTAATCCATAACCGGTCCGCATTATCGGCTGATCCGCGGATGTGAAATCCGCGGGTGATTGGGCGGCCACGGTTCAATTTTCCAAATCCGCAACTTTGACGGTTTGGTTGCGGGTGACCTAATCCATGGCCGTCCGTCCATTGCTCACCCCTACTTTTATTGGCAGTGTGCTTCCATTATGTTTTAATTGAATTAATGTGTTTTTTCTATGTAAGGTGTAAGATTTCACTTTTTCCTCTCAAACTTTTGATGAAACCTAGAGTGCTATGGATGATTCAGTCACGCTCGCTCATTCTTCTGTCTACAATTTCAGTGTGCAAAGCCAAACGCTCTAAACTTCAATTTAGGGTCCTTATATAATATCCTTTGATATTGGTGTACTAAAATCCATATAAAACAACATTCTCATGCACCAAGTCGGTACACTCCCAAGCAAATTGATACCCCGCACTGTTGCTCTTTTCTTGTAGCACCCAACTGAACAAAAGCAGAGTCCTTTTGACAGTTTATTCAAAAGGGGATCAGTAAAGCAAAGCAAAGCAAACCAAGAATATTTGATTTGATGTACATTAAAAAATGCACGACGAATCAAGATGGGGTCTAGGAAGATATGGATGTTGTGTAAACTCTCTCGATCGTATAAGGAAGTAGAAATTAATGTTTAATCCTATATATGTTGGGCTTTATACTGATTAGTCCAACCCTCTCAAGCTTGGTATATATTAGTCTAGATTTCTCAAAGCAGAGACAATTTAATCTTTTTTTGTACGATTTGGTCCAAATTATTACCGATCCAATAATAACCGATTTTTGTTATTATCCAAAATACCCTAATAATTTATGTTTCTGTTTATACAAAAAGAGAGAAATAGTCTAAAACTTATAGATCTGAAATTTTGACGAGAGATGGAAAAATTTTTGACGAGAGAGATGCGATTTTTGTTTTTTTTTTTCTATAAAGATTTTGTTTATTCTAGAGATGTCTTCGCTATTTTCTTTGATTTTTTTTGTAGTTTTGATTTCGTCTTTATTCTAAGTGGTTTTATTTTCAAATGAAACTTATTTCGATGTCTTGTTCACATGATAAGTTAATTTTTGGTTAAAATCAATTGCCAATTAATTGTCGAAATTCAATCTATTTTCCCCTGATAGTTACTCTTTTTTGTTGCTTCGTTCGTACTCATACTAACTTAAATTGTAGATAGAAACTGAAAAAGACATACATAAAGGTTGTTTATGACTTTTGGCCAATTGGCATTCACTATAAAACAACGACTTATTGGCTACATTATGCAATCCTAATGATTTACAAACTTTGGACATGGATTCAAATTAATGAAGGATGGGCAAGTCTTCTATGCCAAGTTTCAGTTGAAATATTGACTGTTGGAAAAGCTGAAGTAGATGCTGAAGAATAAGCTGAAGTTGGTTTGAATTTTTGTAGTATAGAGGATATAAGCCATTCTCAGTTGGACCTTGAAATATAGTCTTCCCCAATTTGAGATTTTTAATAGAATATCCATTTGATTCAAATGTCAGAGAATGAGTGTTACCACTAGAAAATTTATGCACATATATATATTAAATTGCTAGATGACTTGGGAACATGAAGTAATTTATTCAAGTGAAAATCATGATTTGGGATATTAATATTTGGATTCCCACAATAAGAGATTAACATACCTTCCCTTGAAGCAGTGTTTATCTTGTCAGAACCATTGTAAGGTGCAGAACTGTGTAAATTGTTCATATTGGTTGTTAAGTGGTTTGTTGCACCATTATCAAAATACCAAGGACTTTCACTAGGAAGATCAGCACCATAGGAACCAGAAGCCATCATTGCCGATAAGTTTTGAGGAGCAGAATGTCCTTGATAAGCAAAATTACCTCTATGACGACATTCAGCAGTAGAATGGCCATATTGACCACAAATTTGACATGTAGGACGTTCATTTCCTATTCTTGGATAAGAATTATATCCATAAAACTTGTATTTCCATTAGAATTTCCATTAGAGCCAGAAAAATTAGAATTTGCATTAAAAGATTGAAATCGACAACCACCTCTTCCTTGATTAATTAAATCCTCTATCTCGACCTCTAAAGTTATTATTACTTCCACTACGAGAATCATTATTATCGGTGTTGGTGTGTGAATTAGAGGAAAATGTACTAGCAAGAAAAGTTTTAGAATTGGCTTCAGACATAAAAGACTGTTTTGATTCAGAGATTATGATCTCTTCACTTAGCAAGAGATTATGTAGATTTCGAAAAGAAACAGGTGGATCTCTAATTCGAATTGAGGTACAGAAAATAAAAATACTCAGATGGTAAACCTCCAAGGACAGACACAAGCAATTCGCTAATTGTAGATCCACAAGCAACAAGAGAATCTCAAAATTTACTAATCTCTGAAATATATGTGGTGACATATGACGTACCTAATTTGAGATTTGAAGATTTGTTCTTAATTGAATAGCGTGATTACAAGATGAAGAACCAAATCTTTCTTTCAATGTATCCCAAAGATATTTAGAAGTTATAGATCCAACAACATAAGAGATAACATATGGGGAAATTGAATTATTTAGAAGTAAAAGAATTGTTGTATCAGTGTCCTGCCAGGATGTGTAGAGAGGATTAACTGTTTGAGTGGTTCTGGTAGCAATGGACACAAATTCATCAGGACATGGAATTTCACCTGTGACATATCAAGAAAGTGAAACTTCTTCAACACTGGAAGGATTATAGTCTTCCATGTTAACCAATTATCTTCTTGAAGTTTAATAGGTATGATGTTTGATAGTGTATGAAGGGGAATTGATGTGATAGATGTAGCAGAGACGAAATCTTGAGTTCTTGACATTGTGAAGAAAAAAAGTTGCATAGAAGAATTAATAGAGAAATTGAACAAGATCGACATGGATTGAAACCCCTAATTGGTGTCAGATACCATAGTAGAATGAAAGAAAGAGATTTTTCATCAACTAAAACAAACAGACAAAGCAATGTTTTATACAGACAAGCCAGCCTGTATTGATCAGACAAGACCAACGAAAACAAGACACGTCACTAAGACAATACACCAATGGAAACAGGACACGTCACTAAGACAGCACAGCCTGTAAACAGATGACATAGACATACATCAGGTGTAACAGAAAGTAAGAAATACTAGTTGAAATAAAAAACGCATCGCCATGGGCCAGGGCAACTCCCCGCGCAAACCAAATAAAAAATGCACTGCCACACCCCGCCACACTAAATCAAAAATGTATCTCCAAGGGGTGGGGCGATGCCCCCACACCAAATCAAAAATACGGCTAAAAGAAGAAGAAAAATGACAGATGCGTAGCACGGGCACAAATCTAGTAAATTATGAATTTGTGTATGATAGATTAATTTGGAAAGTCAAACAACGTAACCCAATGACCGGCAACGCCGTCCAGCAATATTACTTGACCAAATGGTCAGCTTAGCTATATAGATACTCGTATGGACCTTGTCTCTTATGTGTTGAATGCAAGCGACAGGTGCCGATCGACCGCATTTTCGTACCTAATGTTCGAACATAAATGCAATCACTGGTCCCTAAATTTAATTGTTTGATCTTCGAGAAAAAAATGAATAGTTGAGTCAATGTAGTCTTGATCGAGTTGACTTAAAAAATAAAATAGAACGCGGATTAGATGAATAGAGGGAGAAAAGTTGCGTGTTTCGTATTTTGATTAGGGTCATGCCAGTTTGACAATGTCATCTTGAGACTTGAGCTTTCAATTTTTTTGAATTGAAGTGTTTGGTAGAGGGGGTTTGATTAGAAGGAGTTCTTGTAGAGAAATACCCGAATCCTGCCTCCCCGTTTTGGGGTCATGTTGTTTTGGGTTGTTTTTACTGTTTTGGGGTTACTAAGAAAGAGATTTTTGTGTTTTTGTCATTCTTATAAAATTTTCCGTACAAAGCGTTTTAAGCATCTCATCTTAGCTCTTTAGGAAGGAAGTTTGAATTTGGAGCCCTCGTTACCACTTCTGAAATCTTGTTTGATGAGCCACCTTTAGGTGGAAGGAGCTCAGTCCAAAATGGTTTACCATTCTTTTTGTGGAATTTTTAATACAAAAATGCATTCATTGAATTATAAGAAGAGACATTGTTTGATTGAATTTATCCAATCTGTATAACAAGATGAACCCACTGAATGTTTGGCTAACTGTGAGCTGTATATGAAATCCATAATTATATATCAATAATCTCATTATTTTCTTATATTACAACAAATGAAACCATCTCGATCTCGCAACTCACATGGCCTTCTGGTTGAATAAATAGTTCTTGGATTTAAGACCGGAAATCATTGCTTTTAACTGGCGAACTTCCATTTCAAGAGCTTGTTTCTCCGCCTTCTCTCGATCTCGTTCGTTGTTACTTGCTTCCAACTTTGCAGCTAATTCTTTTTCTTTAGGACTATATTCCACAGGAGCAGGTCCGCCACCTTCCAAGTATTGTACATCTCGGAAAGGAATTGAAGGAGCCGGTAGACCATAGCGGGTTAAGTTCAGTACCTGAAATGACATGAACCTTATCGGTCGGTTCAAGTTAGGGTTGTTGTAGTTTGTCCGATCTCGAGGAAAGGTTATGGGAAGCACCAAACCCTGACAGTTAACTATACAGTCATATCTGTATATGAAATCGGCAAAAGCTTCAAAAGCACTCTTCTTCCATTGAAATGAGTAACCGACCAAAGAAAGATAATCGGTAACATCACCACCACCATCGGGAATACATCTAAGACTGTCTAGAGGGAAGGTGTATTTTTCGGGGAGCCTCCAGAGACGGATCACATGATCAAAATAATCCATAAACAACGAAGGATCTGTTAACCAGCACGTCGACATAGCTAGTTACTGTAAGAAAAGGGAGAGTGATAAGAGAAAGTGTCTTAGCAAGATTGTCAGGGTTTGGAAAGAAGATTAGTTGTTAGGAATAAGATAGGTTACAAATATTGAATAAGATAGTCAACAAATGTAACCCACCGACGGCAATATTTTCTTACCTAATAATTACATTACATAAATGCTTCGATTGGTCCAAATATAACTGCTAGAGCTTCAAGAAGAAAAAAATGAATAATTGAGTCAATTTGGTCTTTGATGGATTGCGTGTTTTGACTTGGACGTGTTAGTCTGACTAGGTTTAAGTTCCCATTTTTTTTTTTTTTTTTTTTTTTGATACAGAGAACCTTTTTATTAATGGAAGTTCAAGGTTACAATGGGTTTAAAATCAAAATTAAGAAAATAAAAATAGACATACTGTACAAGTTTACCAAGAAATCCGACGAGAAAAACAGAATGATTACTGGAAATACAAGCATGAATAAGAACCGATCAAGTCGGGGGAAGAATAGTTTTTCTCGGAAGTGTATTCCAACCATTTTGTTTGTTTTTCTTCTTCATAAAGATGTGCTCCAAAAGTTGGAGTGATTTGCTCAAATTTCTTAAAACTTGTGATGGAGAATTCGTCGACAAAATCATCATTCATGAGGATTCTGTCGCCAGATAAATGGATGATGAATACACCGGTAAAGATTCCGTCGCCGGAGATAACAATGATGAAGTTTTCGTCGTTGAAAACCATCCCAAGTAATCTTAAAACCCATGAAACACAAGAATGGCCATTAAAACCGAGATAAACCTCTTTAATAAAGGAGATAAAAACACCATAAGGGTGTACAAAACTTACCAAAAAGTAAGAGAAAACTATGATATAAGTAACTAAGAACAAAGTTCTAACCTAAAACAATAAAAGGGAAAGAAAATCCCGCCCAGGCTTAGTCCAATGGGCTAGATATCTAGCTGCTAGATTGGCCATCCACGTCAGCTTGGGAAACCTCCTAACCCCTATGGGTGGCCAATCTAGCAGCGAAACGCCTAACAATTCGGCGTCGAACGCTAAACCAAACGGCGTTTTCCTCTCTCTCCCCACTTTTTTCATCTCTCTCTCTCCACAATTTTTTTTTTAAAACTAATCATTTACTTCTTTCTCTCCCTCGCTTTTTCCTCTCTCTTTCCAATACATCACTTCCTCTCTCCATCTACTCCACGTTTTTTTCTTTTCTTTCCATATTTTTTTCTTCAACGCTTATAATGGTCGGCATTATAGCCACTTTTTGAGTGCCGCACTTTTTCATTTTGCAACACTTTTTGGCAATCTAAGCCGATAGTGTGGACCCGGATCTGAGTCGGAGATGTAAATGCTTTTTTCCCCTGATGAGTGAGAAGGAGCAGATTGGAGTGTTAATTCTTTTTGGCCTATTTTTTTAGACATGATTTGCAACCTTTTTTCAATGGCCTTGGATTCAGAATAGACGTTTGAAATGGGGTCAAAAATCTACCAAAAAAATTACTCCCTCCGGACGTAGCTTTGTCATAGGACCAGATCTGAGTGAGAGAGGAGAGAGAGGGATTGATTTTTAATTCTCGTTTATGGCCTATGGGTAAGTTCGCATGTTAGACAATGAAGACTTCTAGGTGGCTTTGAATTTTCAATGGAAGCGTTTGGAACTTGGATTCAGAATAGACGTTTGAAATGGGGTCACAAAAAATTCTACCAAAAAAATTACATAGATAAAGGAGTTTAGACAAATATCCAAAAATATTCTACCAAAACCGAAGCCATTGATCGGAGAAATAATAATTCCTAAAATTACAGGAATGTCTTTGATTATATTGGAATAAATAACACAATGTTCAGAGAAATAGTAAGTCCTATATAATTATACGGACATGTACCGTTGTTTAAAGCGTTGTAAAATTTGAACTGGCACATAGTATTCGATACTGCAATGACTATTTCCGCTTCAAACGTTAATCAAAGTAAAGAGCAAAAAGGGGTAGATCATACATGTACGCAAATTGCAAACATACATATTTCCTTCGATCACACTTTGCAGAATTATCTCTTGGTTTAATCCACCTTCCTTTTATCATTACTTTGTTGAACATATCTGTGATTCCCCAAGAGGCTATTCCAGTATGTGGAGCGAACCATTTCAATAAACAATGGCAACTGCAATGATGCAAACAAGCTCACAGGAATACAACCAAACAATGTTATGGGAATCGGAGACCATGCAAATCTATCACCGAGCACGATAAACAATGAGGCGCCAAATGCTAGCAATATGGTGGCCATAGATATAAATAGAGTTGCAAGACCAATAATCAATTTTTGCGGCAGGGATTTGAAAAAGTCTACTTCCGCATGTCTGGAGGTGAGAATAGCTAAGAACATAAGCACAGATGTGATAGAAGAGAATAGAGCTAGTGCATCTGCTATAATAAAGACCATGAATGAGGTCTTCTGCAAGAAAATTGGGGTACCATTCTTGGAGCTATTAGTATCACTGATATTACCTCCAGGCACCGTGAAAACAGCTGCAAATGCCACAGTAGTAATGAGGGTAGCAATTACCATGCACGATCCAGATGTTTCTTTCATCCATTGCCCTCCTTCCTCTACCAATTTCTTGTGTTGTTGTGTAAAAATATACTGAGCTGTAAATCCTTTTCTATTTCTCCTAAATTTATCTTCTACTGGTATAAGACTCTCTACCCCCTGGATATTCAATGATGTAATGATCAAAATAGATATGAGATTGGGACAACTATTATTGTATAGTACTATACGATATCATTAGATTAATGCTTACCCTAAACCATTGCAATTCACGTTGCACCTGGAGAGCTGCACCGCTAACAGAATTGAGTTGCTGTGGAGGTGCAATCTTTGCAACGTGATGCAAGAGAGTGTAACCTTTTTTATCTTTTCTGGAAACCAAATCGATCTTATCTTTGCCACTCGTTTCACATATGACATCGAAAATCTTTTCATTTCGCTCCGCAATAGCCATTTGTATCATTGTCTGTCCCCCTAATTCATGCCAAATAAGGAAAGGAAATTTTTTAAGACACTCCACTATAACCTCTTTGGTACCATTCTTTATAGCTGTCTTTATGATGTTCGAGTTCTCACTAAAATACTCTACTATCTGAGACTTGTCCGTTACGGCTTTATCGATTTTGCCAAACATTTCACTGACCAATGCAACGGCTTGTTTGTGCATCAACTTCTGTTGGTATAAGTACTGCTTGATACGAAGAACTGAAACAAAATCAAAAGCAAGCCATTAAACTCATGATGTTGGTTTAAAAATATATATAAGTTTAGTAAATCTCTAGGAAACAAACCTCGCGTTATATTGGGCATGTGATAAACTGATGCGAATATGGCCATTATCCCTTTACCAGCGATTGTTGAGTTGACATTTGCGCTCTTGGTGTGTTCTGAGATCTCTAACGGGTTTTCTTCATCTTGTTGGGTGCGTTCTAAAGATTTAGAAGCGTTCCGTTCTTGTGCCTGCATGCCATGGCTAGATGTATAATCCATGTCCACAGGAGTTACTGCACCACAGACAACGTTGGCATTTAGATAAATCATTGGTTGGCGGAGAAAAGGAGAATATATGTCTTGCACTTGCAGCATAAAGTTAAGGTGTGGTGACTAACTGACATGCATAAATTTTGCGTTGCCACCATGTCAGCTTTGCACCACTGAAAAATGCAAATGGCCTCTGAGTTATCGACTCTAATCCGCATATACCGTGCTCCCGTGACTTCTCTGTAACCAACTTGGGAAACCTTTTGACAAGTGACAGTGCGATGTCTACAAACAAAACGATTTTGCTAATACGTAAATCAGATACATGCACTTAATCTATTGAAGTTTTTAGCTTAATTGAATGTTTTATTGTTACTTACCATAAAAGTTGGCATCAATCGTACTGCATAATAATCTGGCACCATCATGACCTACGAATGGACTTGGCTTCACATGTCTGGTTACAGAGTAAAGATACTTAACCGTCTCTGTTTGCCCAATTGTAACAGCTTGAACAGCAAGTTGAAGAGGTACCCTTCCTTTATCGTCGCGTATTTGTGTTAATCCGGGGTTCTTGTTGACCAATACTTTAGCAGCTTTAGTGTATCCATACATGGCAGCATCATGAAGTGCTGTGGATGCACTCGCTCTTGTTTCATACTGGAGTGCCTCTGGTGGCATGAGATTCACAATCTCCTCTAAAGACAGCAACTGATTATTAAGTACCGCTATACGCAGTGCTGTTTTCCATTCATCATTCGTTATCATCTGCATAGCTTCTGGATTGTTTCTGAAAAATTCTGTTGCATCTTTCCAGTCACCAGATTTTGCTGCCTTGAATAGGTGCTCGTATCCCTCCATGGAAGTTTCAGTGCTCATCAGCTGACTACCCTCTTCGTGATCTAATATAAACATAATCCAATAGAACAATTAACAAAAGATTAATTCGAAGACAGAAGGGTTTCTCCACAGTGTTTTTAGTTTGTTTCTCAATTTCATCACAATTCAATCAAATTGGAAAATAACTGATCTTTTTCTTCCAAAATTTATTTGATCAAAAAAATAGATTGAAGGATCTTAGTTGAAATTAATTAATTATGTTCTTTCAGTCGGCACCTACCGTGGCCTTGATCATTTAGTGAAATAACAAATCAATCAAAAATCAATTTAACATTGTAAGCTAAGCGTACCTGATTCAATGTTTTGTATATCGCTATTTTGTTCGTCCTCTAGTTCATCGTTATCATCAGTTACCTCATTTGTTGTTTCTTCCATTTCAATTAACCCGGAATCTTCATCTTCATCCGCAGATCCTTCACCAGTTTCATCATCATCATTGCTCTGCTTGATCAGTACTTTGCAAAGCCTACCAAACATGGCTTCTTGCGATTTAACAAGCTTATCAAACATTGCTTCTTGGGATTCAACAAGCTTAGATATTAATTCTTGCTGACATTCATAGTGATCATGATTTTTGCTCCAAGTAGACATGTTAAATATCTGGTTTGAGGATTTTATTTTGTTTGGAAATGACAAGAGAGTTTACAAAAATCAGTTAGGCTAGATCATGGTCTTAGCTCAACCCCAAACTGGCCGGAGCTAGAAATTTAATTTTTCTTGTAGGGGTTAGAGGTAAGGAAAAATAGAAACAAATTAGAAAAATGAAACCTTTTGCATGGTCTAAATTGGTAGTCCGCTTTGTAGTCTTTTTCGTGGGAACATTTGATTAGACGTCATTTCCTAAGCCAGACAACCAAAAAAAAAAAAAAATGGACCAAGACTTTTAGGTATAGGTCTTGACTCAAGATCACTTTGTACGGGGAAGAAAATGTTGGAAAATTGGCAGTAAAACAGGGCGAAGAAAAAAATGTTATATTAGGGTTCATGGCTCTTATGAAAGATTATTTTCGACAATTATTCGACCTTTTCCCAATTGAGATTGAAATTTTTCTCATTATCTGTTCTTGTAAACATTTTTACTTGAAAGTAATTGAACCCCATAACTAATGTTCGCCAGTACTGTCCTCAGCCGTCTATGTACCATTCTATTAAATTTTCACCCCACCACTTTTTAGGCACCTTAGAGCAACCACAGTCACGACCAAATTTGGAGACTAAAACCGATTTTGGTCCAGAAGTGAAGCGTAGTGGGACGGACTAAAGTTATATTTGGTCCGGATTTCTAGGGTTTGAGACTAAATCTAGTCGTCAACCCAGACTAAATCCAATATAGTGGGGCGTAGGTATAATGTGCGCGAGGGTCAGGCGTGAGTATTATGTCCGTTTAAAGATGGAGCGTTAGTGGAAAGTGCGTCTGAGTGAGACATGCTTATAAAATCCGCCAGCTTAAACGTGCTTTATACATACGCCCCAAAACAAGCGTTCTTATTGTGTGCGCTCATCATCGGACGCTCACTATACTTCCGCTGGACTAAAAAATAGTCTTCTGCTCGCTGCGCTTCAACTAAAATAAAGCCAATTTTTTTAGCATTTAGTATGGTTTTTAGTGTTTAGTCAGTCTCATGACTGTGGATGCTCTTAGGTATTAAATTTTGTCCAACTGGTTTAAATGTCTGGGTCCGTAACTTGTAAAGACAGTGCATGTGCATGATCCATATCCCTGAGTAAAGATGCGTACGTCTTCTGGTTTATTATCCACCAACAAGACCAGAAGGAGAACACGTCTTCTTGTTGTCAGAAGAAATAAATAAAATTACCCTACAAGCATTATCACAACTACTAACAGCTCCCATTTTTGGTTAGGTCAATTCTGCCACTTCTCAGCCTTATTCAGTATGCCTTATCTTGGCAGCTCTCATCAGCCTTTTTTTTTTTCTTTTTTTTTTTGTTGTTGCTGAATTTTTTTTGTTCATTATATGTTCATATATGGATTTTCTTTTTTCCGGCGAGATTGGGATGTATACCCAAACTAATTGGTATACCCAATAAGACAAAATAGGGTCATTTTGAAGTAAAAGAAGTTACCCCTTAACCAAATATTTTCAAAATGGCAAAAATGCCCTTTTATAATTAACACTAAAAAACTTATTAGGCTAATTAATTGAGTTTAGATAAAAATTTGGAAAATGAAAATTCGATGAGATTAAACCTTTAATCCGTCTTGTGAGTTCGATTAAGATCAAAAAAATTGGTTTTCAAAAATGTCAAAGGTCGGCAAAGGTAGAGGTTTGAATAAGGTCTTTGCTATATATGGCCGCATGGTCTTTGTTTGAATAAAATGCTTGACCAATTTTAGCCGGCAAGGTATTTAAATGAAGAACATCGCGAAATTTTTTTTTTTTGACACCCGGGAGATGGCTATTGAAAAATATTAGCTCAAGAAGGTCTACAAAAAAAAAACCCGCGGCCGGTGAAAAAATACCCCGTAAGCGGTTGAAAAAATCCCGTCGGCGGTATAAATTCGACAAGGTATTTAAATGAAGAACATGCCGACTTTATTTTTTTTGGACACAGGGGAGAGGGCTATTGAAAAATATTAGTCGGCAAGGTCTCTGAAAAAAAACCCCGGGTTTAGTGAAAAATACCTCGTAAAGGGTTGAAAAATCCGCCCGTGGTATAAGCTCAGCAAGGTATTTAAATGAAGAACATGCCGACTTTATTTTTTTTGACACACAGGAGAGGGCTATTGAAAAATATTAGTCGGCAAGGTCTACAAAGAAACCCCGCCGGATGTTGAAAAAATTTACAGTCGTCGCCATGGATGTTATGAAAAGTCGTCAAGATATGCATGTTCTGACCTTGGCGATCAAAAACACAAATCATAATTTTCTATTTCCAACCTAACATAACAATCAATCACACAACACGAGTGATGGGTTTGAGTTTAAACATCATTTATAGTCTTCTTTTTATTTTGGTAGAGTCAACAATTTTTTTGGAAAATCAAAGTTGAAGATTTTATATGACTTTGGTTGATGGAAGATGAAGATGAAGAAGAAGAAGATTAAGAGTTGTTTAGTTTTTAATTTTAGGTTAATGAAATTAAGAAATAAGTTTATTTTTAAGATTTAATTAGTTCAAAGGTATTAAAGTAAAATCACCCTTTTTAATAATGACACATCATGTCCCCTTGAAATTGGGTATACCCAAATTAATGTGGGTATACCCCAATTAATGTGGGTATACCCCAATCTCGCCAGGTTCTTGATGGACGACCCCTAGTTAGTAATTCTCCGAATCATTCCCGAATGATTCGCGAACATATCCGAACTGACCGCATCCGAATGATACTTCCGAACTATTTGAATTCGAACCTAGTTCTGGATTATATGGACCTCACGGATGATTCATGAACGTATTCGAACCGGGCGAATCGAATGATACTTCCGAACTAGATTGAGCGCCCAACCTTGCTCTCCGTAAGTAACTCTCTACGACCAGAAATTTGTTGATTGGTTTTTGTTTGATTTTGTATATACTTTACATTTAAGTACAATTATTGATTAAAATTTTCTATTAGTAGTTGTTTAACTAGTGTTTTATGTGTTGATTTTTATTTATGTGATTAAATTGTTTACTTCTTGTTAAATAATCACGCTAAAATGTTTTTTTTCCATCTTATAAATCATATCAAATAAAGTTAGTCTCGTAATAAGGTCATAATACTTATCAATTTATCATACATGTAAGCCGAATTTTAAGTGCCGAACTCACATTTATAAAACGAATTTGCACATACGTATGTTGTTCGAACATCGTCCGAACAACGAACCGTTGACCGGTTTTTGACCGAATCCGACTTATCCGAATCCGTATAATTCTCGTAGGACATATGCCAAATCCAACTCACTGCCTACCCCGAATTGCTAACTAGGACGACCTTTACTTTTAACTCTCCTTTGAGGCATCTGTTGCTATTGGTATATGCATGTATGTATCCAGAAACCATCCTGTCAAGCATCTCTCTTTCCAGTACAATAATTCCTTGCGCACTTCTTTATTAATGGTCGGTGGGAAGTAGACAGTAGCAAATAATTTCATTTCATACTGTTGGTCGATTTGAAAGAACACTTATCTCAGTAAGAAATGCGGAAGTGATAGACTCACCGCGGGCTGGTCCCGCGGTGTGTCCCGCAAGGGAGAAAAAATTGAAAACCCTAATGGCTCGGCGGTTTTACAGGGGGTGGGGTTAATGTGGGACCCACCCCTTCTCTCTCACAACCTCTCTTCACGGGATGACCCGCGGGATCCAACCCGCGGGAAGTTAATCATTTCCGTAAGAAATGCGTTCCAGACGTGCAAGTACTAGCGCTACTTTTGTCGACTTGGTGGATGGTTTCCAACTAGTACTGCCTGCCAGCTAGAAAAGGGGAAAGTGTATTACCGTATATATATGCATATAAGCAACTTTCGCTGTTTATCATGTGATTCTTTAGTCCTTTACTATTATTACTCATTAATCTTCCTAGAAGGTAACTTGAGAGCTAAAAGTATGTGAGTAAATTGTGATAAGAGAAAATGGGTCATTTGTCAAAAAATTTAAAACACGGTTCAAATGGACGAGTAAAAAAAGTAAGGTGAAATAGCCAAAAAAATAGTAAGGATGGCTTGGATTCATCCCGCTTATAAAAAAAATAGCAAGGATGAAACTGGATCATCCTGTGTAAAATAAAAATAAGAAAAAAATATTTAAAAATGGACGAGGATGAAGCTGAGTTTACCTCTTTGTATTTTAAATTTTTATCCATTTAAATAAAGATCTTTTTAATTTTTGTTATTTAAACAAGATCAAACCTGGTGTCTTTTTCATCCAGGGAATTGTTGATTTTAGTCTTTTTTGGCCAATTTTGTGATAAATCAACGCAGTGAGTGGTAACCCAAGCATGAAACATATCAACTGGGTTCATGTATCATGGCAAGTGGTAATGGGGTATAGCCAATAGTGATTTTTTCTCGTTCAATTATACAGATTACAGACTTTCTGCTTTTTGGTACAATAATGTATTTTGATTTCAGAAAAGATGACAAAACAAAAAAGAAAAATTAGGTGTGGCAAGTGGTAATGGGGTATAGCATCATTTGTGTGTTCATAAATGAATGGAGGAAAGAGGCAAGCAATTACTGATTGACTTGAAGGGAAGACTCATTTCAGTCTATAAAGAAAATACATCTGGGCACTCTGATATCTATTTCACTCTCCCTAAAAAACACTATTACCTTCTTTTTCCGTTAATTTCTACCTCATCTTCATCTCTTCATTCCATACTTCACACACTTAATCTCATCATGGCTATGGAACAAATTCTGGTGAGTGGTGTAACTGAGATCTTGAAACCGTTGATATCTCTAATTGATCAACAGATTACTCTGGCATGGGGTGTAAAAGACGACTTAAGAAAACTCAAGAATACCTTGGAGTCTATTCAAGCTCTAATTGCTTCTGCTGAGGAAAAACAAGTTAATGATCCTACTGTCAGACTTTGGTTGAGAAAACTGAAAGACGTTGTTTACGATACAGACGACGTTATAGATGAGTTCTCATACCAAACCTTGCGACGTCATGCTACCGGAAGACGACTTAAAGACAAGATACGAGAATTTGTTTCACCCTCCAATCCACTTGCATTCCGTTTCAAGATGGCTAGTCAAATTAGAGCCATCAATCAAAGGTTAGAAGAAATCTACAAAGACAGTAAAATGTATCAGTTGCAAAATACTGGCATTGTCCAAGAAAATACGACTAGGGTTTTTCAAAATAATCGATTAACCTCATCTCTTGGTGGTGGTACTGATTCAATATTTCTAGGGAGGGAGGCTGCAAAATCAGAGATAATACAGAAACTAATCAACAAGTCATTATCGTCGTCATCATCTGGGATTTCTACTCAGCAGCAGAATGTATCGGCTTTATCCGTAGTGGGTATGGGTGGACTGGGTAAGACCACGGTAGCTCAAATGGTCTACAATGATGGCTCCGTAGAAAGAAACTTTGAGCTAAGAGCTTGGGTTTGTGTCTCTGATCCTTTTGATATCCATAAGATTTTACGAGATATCATCGAGTCCATTACTGGAAATAAATGTGAGGATCTATCAAATGTCGATGCACTGGCAAAACAAGTCAAGGAAAAATTGATCGGTCAGAAATATTTGCTAGTGCTCGACGATTTATGGAATGAAAATGTCACGTATTGGGAAAAACTGAAGAGCTACCTAAGCTATGGCGGCGTCGGCAGCAAGATACTAGTCACTACGCGTGGTCGAAAAGTTGCACATGTTGTTGGAGGTCCAATTCATGATCTTGAAAAGCTATCCGATGATGACTGCTGGTCCATTATTGAGAAGAAAATCTTGTCCCAGGGTGGAGCTGTATTGACTGATCCAGAAATGATTAGTATTGGCAAGGATATAGCAAAAAAATGTGATGGTCTACCCCTTGCGGCGAACTTACTTGGAAGTTCAATGTGTTCGAAAAGAGAGAAAAGCTATTGGAAGTCAATCTTAGACGACATTGATCGATTGCGAGGTACATCTGAATATAATAATGTCATTTCAATTTTAAAGTTGAGCTACGATAGTTTATCTCCTCCTTTGAAGCAATGTTTTTCATATTGTTGCATATTTCCTAAAGATTGGTATATAAATAGAGAGATGTTAGTTCAATTATGGATGGCGGAAGGATTCCTTTTGTCATCAAGTGGGGGAGAAAATACATCTCTCGAAGATATTGGAAATGAATATTTCGAGTATTTGGTGTGGAGTTCGTTCTTCCAGGATGTGCGGAAGCATTATCAGTCGGGTGACATTGAGACATGTAAGATGCATGATTTGGTGCATGATCTTGCAACGAGTGTTTTAGATCCTAATGAATTTAGAATTGCAAAGGTAAGAGATGGGAAGGAAGATGTTTCAGAAGTTCGTCGTTTTCAATTGCAATTTGACGAAGGACAAAGTTTGGCATCTCCAAAAGTATTATCAAATGCAGTGAAACTGCGTACAATTGTTGCTCTTCAACCATGGAATATTTCGCATATCAATTCTTTCCTTCAATGTAGGCGTTTACGCGTACTATGTCCTCTCCATGGCCGGTATGAATGCTCACTCTCTTCTTCGATTTCTAAGCTGAAGCATCTGAGGTACCTTGACCTCTCATACATTAACTTATCTCCTGAGGTATCTTTAAATCATTCTTACAATTTGCAAACACTCATACTGAGAAGGTGTGAAAACGTTCCTAGCTGTCTTCTTAATAAGATTGGATCTTTGAAGAATTTGAGGCATCTTGATATCTCTTCTTCGGATATTAAATCTATACCTGAAAATATTGGGTCCTTAGAACATCTAAGTTTCCTTGATCTTTCATGGACAGGAATCTCAAAGTTACCGGATTCAATCACTTGCATCACTAGTTTAAGGACGTTGAAGTTCAGCAGTTGTCAAAAGTTGGATGGCTTACCAAGTGAGCTGGGAACCCTGACAAGATTAAGGTGTCTCGATTTGAGAGATACTTCCATCAAACAATTGCCAGAATCATGCATTATCAACCTCTGCAATTTGGAGATTGTGAACCTAGGAGATGAATGTGAACTTCCTGAGGAAATTAAGAATTGGCCGAAATTGAGAATTTTTACTCACTCTAGAGAAGATGATGTAATGCCTAGAGGTATAGAAAGGCTCACTTGCCTTGAAATATTATATTACATTGCTAGAAAAGAAAATGCGCTCTATGGAAGTCCCAATAATAAGCGTTGTAGTGGCATTGAAGAGTTGGCAGGCTTAAACTCCCTTCAGGTGGTAAGGATTAGAAAACTTGAAAATGTGAGAGGTGGAATAGAAGATGCGGAAACAGCAAAGTTGAAGGACAAGCAACATCTTCGAAGATTACATCTGGAATGGGGTTCCACTCGTGGTGACGATGACCAAGTACGGAGTAGTAAAAGTGTAAAAGATACTGCGGTGTTGGAGGGTCTCCGTCCTCACTCAAATTTGAAAGAATTGTTAATAAATGGATTCTCAGGTTTAAAGCTTCCAAAGTGGATGATGGGTTTTCATTATCTAACATCCTTCCGAATTTGGTGTTTATAAGTTTCGTAGATTTGGATAATTGTGAGCAGCTTCCAGCTCTGGGCATGCTCCAATTTCTTAGGACTCTTTGGATCGTGAGAATGAAATCAATCAAGTGTCTGGGTGAAGAATTCTATTATCAACAAGAAAACAGAGTAAAAGAAGAAGAAAGCAGTAGTAGTAGTAATACTGCAAAGAGATCCTCATTATTCCCTTCGTTACTTAAATTGGATATCGAATTGGAAAACTTAGAAGAATGGCTTCCTCATTATTCTTGTTTTCCTTCTTCTTGTTTCTGAAACTGTGAAAGATTGAGAAGCACACCACCGATAAATTCGTTTTCTTCTCTTAAGGAATTGAGATTAAATCGTACCAATGATAATGCAGTAAACTCATTATTGAATAGAAGAGGAGGAGGAGAAGGATGTAGTTCTTCTCTCACATCCATTACAATAGAGAACTCTGAAGATCTAATATATTTACCACCACTGGGCGTACTACTCCAACACAATACTCATCCGAATCTTCAGTTACTAAGGATTACCAACTGCTCTAATTTTCAAGGTTTTCGTGATGATGGTGATGATCGAAACAACAACAACAACAAGAGTTCTATTCGTTCACTGTGTCTAGAAGATTGTCCTGTTTTAACATCTCTACCGGATTTGCGATTATGTACTTCTCTCCGGAAATTGACTATCGGGAAATGCGACAAACTGAACAAGCAGTCAATACCGTATGATCTTAAGAAGTCCCTCACGTTTCTTGAACAACTCAATGTTGATTTCATTCAAAGGTGAGGTGATCTTAAGAAGTCCGTCAATTGACTAATTTGATAGAGAAGAAAAAGAAGTATGTCTACGAAGCAGTGAACAGATTCTAGAGGTAACTTTCTGAAACCTCAATTAAGAACAAATAAAGATTAGGGATCATTGCATTGAGTCCATGCTAAACTTCTCTTCTTGAGTAGAGATTGTTATTCCAACTCGTTGTATCCGACTGATCTTGTTCAAGATACTAAATTGCAGATTCAACAAAGGTAAAAAGCTGCCACAGGATTCATGCCGTTTGTTTGTGAAGGTCCATCTCCAGGGTGCTGGACAGTTTGGGTATCTGAAAATTTGTCGTCGTTCTCCACCGACACAAGCACTGTAGTTCGTTTCCTTTTTTCTTTGGCAATTAGAGGCACTTTGAAATTTTGTTACAGATTTTACCATTGTTTGTTAATCATCAAGTGTCTATCTTTCATCATAGAGTCTCGGTTGCAAGTTGTAACATTTTCTCAGACACAAAAATCTCCCGCAAAATAAAATAAAATATGCCTATCAAATACAGTAGTTGGAATATTTGCAGTGAAGTTTGCAGCAACACTGGCTCTGTCTTTGCATCAATTGATATTTCGGTTGTCGAAAATTGAAAAATGAAAGAAGCCCCTGGACTTAAACCTTCCAATATATTCATATTTATTTGACAATAAAGCCCTTCGTAAGAGACCGAAGTCCCTATACTGGGACACTAAGAAACACCCTAAGCAGAACTTTAACTGTTGGTGACCTTTTTTGTAGACATTAATTGCTAGAGACTTTTTCTAGTGATCGTTGCTTTTAACTTTCCTGGCTTGATTGGGTATAGTACCCACATTTATTGGGGTATACCCATTTTGTTTTCATCCATAGTAGTGTGCTAAGGGGTGTCTAAAAGGTGTTAAAAGACCAAATTGCCCATCTAAAAAACCTTGCCGACCAAAACATATAAAAAAAAAAATCAAAATCTTTCTTCACTCTAACTATACGTGTGAGAAAAAAAAAAAAAAAAAAAAAAAAATCAAAAGCGAACCAAAAGTTGGCGGGTATTTTTTATCGACCTTGAGCAGCAAAATATAGTTAGTGGGTATAAGATTGAATAACGTGCCTAATTTTTATCTCTGAATTTAGCAATTACAGGATCGGCAAGATATCCATCTCTATACCTTGAGGTTTCGCCATTTCTCATCTATCTATCTGTTCTTGTAAACATTTTTACTTCAAAGTAATTAAACCCCATAACTAATGTTCGCCAGTACTGTCCTCAGCCATCTACGTACCATTCTATTAAATTTTCGCCCCACAACTTTTGAGGCACCTTACGTATCAAATTTTGTCCAACTGGTTTAAATGTCTGGGTCCGTAACTTGTAAAGACAGTGCATGTGCATGTGCATGATCCATATCCCTGAGTAAAGATGCGTCTTCTGGTTTATCCACCAACAAGACCAGAAGGAGAACACGTCTACTTGTTGTCAGAAGAAATAAATAAAATTACCCTACAAGCATTATCACAACTACTAACAGCTCCCATTTTTGGTTAAGCTTAGTCCTATGGGAGAGATATTTAGGCTATTTTAGATTGGCCATCCACGTCAGTTGACGACTTCCTGTGTCCATGGGATGGCCAATCGTCCCCAGTAAACGCTGTAACTGTTTCAGCTTTAAACAGCCTGTAGTTTCGTTTTATCTCTTTTCTTTTTCTCTCTCTCCACCTTTTCATTTCTCTCTCACAATTATATTTTTTAAAACAATTTTTTTATCTATCTCTCTACCTTTTCCTCTCTCTCTCCCCCACTTTTCTCTCTCTCTTTTCCTCTCTCTCTCCATCCACTCCACGTTTTCTTTTTTTTTTTTTTTTCCATCAACGCCCGAATGGTTAGAAGTTTGTGTAAGATTTGAGTCACGTTTGTTCTTGCGTTTCAAATTCGACGATAGTGAAAACTGAGCAAATGCTAGGAGAAGTAGCGGATTGAGTGTAACTTTTTTCTCTCACAATTATTTCATGATTTGCAACACTTTTTGGCCAATCTAGCACTCCAAACTCTCCCATAGGACTTAGCCTTGAGTCAATTCCTCACCACTTCTCGGCCTTATTCGGTAGGCCTTATCTTGTGCAGCTCTCATCCAGCCTTTTTTTTTTTTTTTTTTTTTTTTGTTGCTGAATTTTATTTGTTCATTATATGTTATATGTTCATTCATTTGTTTCAATATCTGTATCTCTCTATTTCTCAAAGACGGTATGGTTTGGTTAAAAGATCCTGAGTTGTTCATGGATTACTTATCCGGTCATGTCCGCTTATGGAGGCTTAAGAAAACATTTGGTAGCCCTCTCAGGTCAAGTGATTTCTCATATGAAACAGAGTTCGAAGATTATCTCACTCTCGTAGGTCACGCATTTCCATGGAAGAAGAGCGACTTTGAAGCTTTTGCTTCTTTTATACTCCCTCCGTTCCAATTTAGATGATGTTGTAGAGTTTTTCACGGAGATTAAGAAAAATGAAAGATAGTAATTTTTTTCCAAATCTGCCCATATTAATACCTTCCTAAAAATTTGAACATCCTAGTTTTTTGTTTCTAGATTCTACTATAAATTATGAATCCCCATATAATTCCACTTGGGATAACCAAATATCCTATGTTAATAGAGAATAGATTTAAAATCTTAAATTAGATTAATTATCTCTCATGATAACAAGGGCAATGAATGTTATGTTATGATTCCAAACGAGGGTAAATCGGTGAGAATTTAGAAAATAGTTAAACTCTGGTCTATTTTGGAACATACAAAAAACTCTAAAACATCACCTAAAGTGGAGCGGAGGGAGTATATAAAAACGACTTATTGGTTAACTGTCAAGGTTTGGTGCTTCCTATAACGTATCCTCGGGATAGAGATAATAACGACAAACCGGATCAGGGAAAAGCAGTTTATTTTTGGTCACATGAAGTAGTAAACATGCCTCGATATGGTCTACCTGTTACGTTGGTTCCATTCCGAGAAGTTAAATACATAGGAGGAGGGGTTGCTCCTGTTGATTTGAGTCCTAAGGAGAATGAACTAGCCATGAATTTGGCTGCGTGTACTGAAGAACGAGATCGAGAGAAGGCTGCAAGAGAAGCTCTGGCGATAAAAGTTGCCCGTTTGGAAGCCACGATTTCCAATCTCAAATCAAAAAACTACTTATTCAACCAGAAAAACATGTGATCAGTAAATATCATTGGTGTCGTCTTAGAATCAAATTGTTCCCAACACGTATTGAATCTCGTCTTTTTCTTTTTTTTTTTTGAATTTTGTGTTTGCTTGGGTTCTATTAGTAGTGAATAAAGTATGTTGGATTTGATGGTCAGATGTATGATTGTTCAACTTAGTATATTGCTGTTTGCAAGACTAGATTTCCATCTTGATCAAAATTTACTCAAAAGAATTCCCTAGGCCGTTAAAGTTTTTAAAAGAAAAAGGTAAAAGCTTAAAATCCTTTCACAAACCAACCCCATATACAGTTAAAGGCATTGCGTGATGATGGCCAGTAACCTGAGTGACTAGTAGTTGAGGAACACCCATGGCCACCCTGTCTGTTTTATCTTAAATTAAAAATGTCACCATATTACTTTGTATTTTCTTCTTGGATCACCATGGTTTTGGATCCTATGACTGTTAGCAGGTGTTAGGGCACTAGTTAACAAGTACTAGTATTTGTTTCATACGAAAACCTTTCTTATCCTCCGTTCACTCTTTCTCTTTCGACTTGTTGCACAAAAACCTCTTTTTCTCTCTTCGCCTCAGCAACCAACAACTATGTCGTGCTGGTTTAAAGATCCTGACTTGTTCATGGAGCATTTTAACGGTGGGATCTCTATATGGAGGCTTAACAACAAAACCGATTCCCCTCTTTGTCCATTTTTTTTTTTTTTTGAAAAAGGCAAGATTGAAATAAATAAGAAAGAGTCAGATAGCACCCTCCAAAGATCAAGAGGTGAACAGAGAGTTTACAACAAACTACTCCCTAAGCAAATTCACCCAATCAAAACGAAATCATCAAGCTTAATATTTTTAAACGAATCAACATTGATAGTCCAGCTAAGTAATAACAACTTGTCCAGGTGATTTCAGTCACGTGAATACCTCTAGTAATCAGACTGATCATCTATCTTTCGTAGGTCACTCTTTTCCATGGAGGAGTGATTTTGAAGCTTTGATAGCTTTCATCAATAGTCACGACATATTTATCAACTGTCAAGGTTTGGTGATTACCACAACTTTCCCTCGAGAAACAACGTCTTCTCACCGCCCCAACATGAATCGAATAGTGAGATTTTGGTCACATGATGTACTCAACCTGGGTCTCTATGGTCTACCTGTTTTGCCAGTTCCTTTCCGAGAGGTTCGATATATGAAACTAGGAGGGTCTGCTCTTGTTGAAGAAAATCCTAAAGAAAATGAATTAGCTGCAAGTTTGGCTGCGTGTCGGGAAGAACGAGATCGGGAAAAGGCTGAGAAACAAGCTCTAGCAGTAAAAGTTTCCCGTCTAGAAGCCACAATCATACATGGGTGGGTTTCCTATGGTGGTTAGTATGGTTTATTCCGGTGAGATTTGAGCCCCTTTGAAGAACTCCAGGGAGTTCTGGGTTTTGTTGAAGATCAAGATCTAAATCGGTTGGAGATGATGCATGTCTCTACCTAATATTTGCGCATATTGCTCATGTCAATTGGGAGTATGTCTTTTTTGGTTGATTAGTTGATTAGTTGGTGCTTGTTGAATGTGTTTTGGACCAACAATGCTAATAAAAAAGCAGAATGGTGACACAGATACGGAAAGGCATGACACACTCAACAACCCTAGCCTTTAACTAGCTAGTAATAACTTAATACGTACTTCTAGACCCTAAGACAAGCTTAAACCGAAAAAAATTACTAAATGAACGCTAATACCACTCCTATATTGGATTAACAATCAAAGATAAAACATGATCTTTACTTTTACCGTCTTCAACTCCAAGCCCATCCCCGTATTGATAGAAAAACATTGCTGTTCGTGCAAGATTCAGAGCTATGTGAATAAAAGGAAGATCGAATGTTGTATCGATGATAGACTCGTTCATTTTCTTCCATGTATCCATGATAAGGCCACTTATATACAAACGTGCATCCTCTTCGGAACTGCTCATTTCACGCATGTAACAATGTACTGATGAGGAGACATCACCTCTTTCTAGTTCCGCCTGCATGACCATTTCAAAAACACTAAGATCACCCCATGAATTAATCTTGTCAACAAAAATGTTTCATTAATTAGGGCTTAGATGTATAATTTTCTTACCGATGAAGTTGCAAGATCATTGGAAAGCCGGAAAATCATGGACGAGCAGTACAATAGATTATGATTGTTTTCTAGAGCCCGTAGAACATCAGTTGTGATTGGTTGTTTGGTTGCGAAAAAAGCATGAACTAGGAACACCGAACCAGAAGATGAAAGCCAGCCGTTTGACAAATATTTCTCGACAGATGGTGTATATTCCTTGTTAAACCACCTCGCCTCTACTAGCATCGCTTTAATAAAATTTACCCACTAAATTGTCACAATGGTTATGTCTTAATCAGTATATCTACCATTTTTTAAAACGTAATAATTTTATTAATCGAAAAAATGTGACATTAAGAAGCAACTTACTGATTTGATTAAGTAAGGTAAGATGTCGTGGCCTTGTTCTTTCAGTACCTCGAAAGCCATTTCATTAGTTGTATTGTAAAGCGCTAAGAAACATATTTTCATATAGATCGGTAGCTTTTCCATTTCCTTGGTATTCCACCTGAATGCAATATAAATTGATGATAAATTTGGGCGCATGATAGAAAAGTTTTAGACCTTCATAACCTATTATTACCTTTCAACAACATCGGCAAATATCTCGAGTTCTTCTAATGAACCATGAACGTCGTATATATCGTCAATAATTAGCACAAAATTCATGACTTTTGTGAGCCATTCTGTGCAACGTTGGCTCTTTGCCTCTGCTGAAATCCCCACGCTAAATAGGAAACTCCCAACTAGCCTGTCTCTTTAAAATTCAGTTTGCTAGCGACACCAAGACTCCTCCACCACCTAGCCAAACAGCAATATTGTGTGCATTAGTAAATTTGAAAGCTGTGTCCACAAAGAGACATCATGGGGAGCATCACAATACCTTGACATATTTCGAAGATCTTCCTGGTGTGTGGCTTGGTATATATTGAAATTTAATGCAGCCAATTCCAAGAAAACACGGTTCACATCTTGTGCATCTTTATATTCAGTGATGTACCACCTAGCTTCTGATCTCTCCATCCTCCAATGCAATGGAATCTTCAGGGAGCGAGTTACTTGATTTTCTAAGTTCTACATTGTTGTTGATCCCTTCAGCGAGTTTTCTTTTTGTGAATAGTATAGCCTCCTCTAGTATGCTTTCGCCTTCTAAAGCTAAATGTGCAGCTTCATATAAGCTCAACATTCCCTTGACATCCTCCATCAGGTGTTCCTTAAAACCATTTTTGTCCATGTAGACAGTAAACACATCTGTCATAGAATGATCCAAGGACTCAATGTTACTTACTATGACACTAAGTATAAAAAACGATTATATTAAGACTATATATTCTATATATTCATATGTAAAAGAAAAATATCACTTAACTTAAAACAAAATTGAAAAACAAAAAGATCATCACTTTATTTTGGGACGAAGAGAATATATTTGAAGTTATATGTATTACCTTGAGAGACCTTAAAACCATACTGTCTGAGGAGCATAAATCTGAGAGCACTAGCATGTAAGTTATATATCATCCCACCGTTCGGTTTGTCGTTATATATGTTAACAAGCATTTTCTTGATCTCCTCCTCAAAGAGATGCTTCATTCCTAGCCTTTGAATGACATTGATCATCTCAAGTTGCGCCAAGGGTGTCGCAGCCTTTTCAAGCATTATAGTCGCTTCTTTCTTCAACTTTTCTATTTGGTTTATGTATCCATCACCCTGCACAATAAACATTTTAGTGGCTTTCGAAACTTGGCATGACCAATTAACCAGAATACTGATGTAATGATGTATCTAGTGTTTACCTTGTAGTTGCTTTGAAGAGACTCGACAAAAGTGTAATCCCAAATAGTGGGCTGGTAATAAACGTTTGCCTGTTGCTTACTAACAACCACCGGATCATACTTTGGCGAGATTAACGTACATTTGGTACACAAACGGGAGTTCATATGTGGGGTGTCGAGTCTATTTTTGTTTATGAAACATTTGAAGGAAATAAAGCAGAAATGGGTTTGCAAATGGAGAGGAAAAGCCATATTTTCAGACTAGGTAACAGTTTGTTGAATTAGAAGAAAAGGAACAACACCAAAAAATTAGAAGAAGAAGAAGAAGAAAAAGAAGAAATGATCCGATTGAATGGACAAGTAGTATTGGTGATTGTGTTAAGAGAGTGGAAGTGGAGAAGAGAAAGGTAATCGGTTGCTTTAAATGGAGAAATATAGTGGTAACCTAGTAGGAGTATTATATAGAGAGAAGTTGAAGAAAGAGGCAGCAATTTGCATTTAACTAATACCCAAGTAGTCCCTTTTTGTTTTCCTTTTAAAGCAAGTTGTTTACAAGTATTTGGTATTAGGGTTTGCAAGTTGTTTGAGTGGATTGCCTTCTTATTATTAAACTAGACCAATTTCTTGTATCTAGCGTTTACTTTCAATTGTTTTAAATTTCACGTTAGGTGTTAAAGAGTGTCACTAGGCATTTATAGTACTCATAATCGAAAAAAAAAAAAAAAATTAATACGTACCCATATGTAGAAGGATATATATACTATTATTTTTTATTTTTATTTTTTTTTTGTATCGCTAACCGCCTTATATGTAACACAAAATTAATGAAAAAAGATCAAAATAAAGCAATTCACCAGTGAAAAAAACACTTAGGTTTTGATCTTATTTAAATAGTAAAAATTAAAAAGATCTTGTTTAAATGGACAAAAATTTAAAAATAAGCGGGATGTAGTTTAAATCTGTCATTTTTTAATATTTTTTTTATTTTTATTTTCCTGGAATCATCCGGTTTCATCTTCTTTATTTTTTTTAAGTTTAAGCGGGGATGAATCAGGTTTCATCGCTTCTATTTTTTTATCATTTCACCGTAAAATTTTTCTCGTCCATTTGAGCCGGGTGTTTTTATTTTTTTGAATGAAATGACCCATTTTCTCGTATGGTAATCAAACTTTAAGCAAAAACTTGAATCTGCTCCTAACTCTTATGTTTGTTTTTACTTGTATCAAGCATTTTGCACCGTCTTGCGTTTTGGCACAGAGAGTGGAGTCGTTGGATCATTAGTACAGATGTGCTAATCTGATGGCTTAGATTTTCTGCTTCCAATGATTGGGCACAAAAGGGAGAATCATCGAATCACCGATACAACGAAAATTAATTTGTTGGTTGAGCACACCAGCCATATAAATTCACCCACCATCCTTTGCTTGTTATATGGCTGCATGTTGAGCAGTTGAGGAGTAAAAAGTAAGTAAATAGAGGAAATTTTATGTTTTTCCTCAATTCAGTCAAAGTTAGAATTGCCGGCCTTCACTTCATGTGATTCCCGATTAGGAAGTTAAACCTTTTCTGCAGATAGGTACAGATAATATCGTCACGACTGTATCGGCTGTTTAAAATAACAGTAAGCAGCCAATTGGTTCTCTGCAGCTCAGCCTAATGTCATCAGCTAGACTTATGTTCTTGGGAAAAGTCTAATGGTGTACCAAAAATGGTGTACCTGTGAATTGTGACCATTGGATGTTGTTTTGTGGATCCCATTTGGAATTAAATTGTTGTATTTCTATACTCCATTAAGCTACTGCCACCTAGTCATTATTAGTTTTTATGACGTGCCCACCCACATGGATATGTGAATGAAACGCGGATTCACTACTGCCTATTCAGTTTTTCTTTGTTCAGCATCTTATCTAATTGGTCACATTTGTCAGCATATACCAGATTTGGGCCCATGCTATGTACTCGGCATTTTTTTCTTTTAAATTTGGTGTGCGTGGGGCTTTACCTCGTACCGTGGCGATGTATTTTTGACGTGTGCAGGGCTTTGCCAATATGCGCATATTTTATTTATTTTTTCCATTTATTTCGCAGAAAATATGTGTGAAATATGGATTTTCCCCTTCATATATTAATTTGGAAAAAAATTAATCCTAATATGGTAGGTATTAGATTTCCAAATTGAATTTGGACTTCCATAAATTCCAAACATGGTAAGGCCTATTACTATGCACATGCCAAAAAAAAACTGTTTGGCATACCAGGTGGCATGGCAAACCAATTGCGCCACTATGGGAAAACCACTAAGCCATCACTACGGGAAAATTAGTAATCTACAACTGTAGATTGACAACTCGTAAATTAAAAGTTGTAAAATGTAGTATGTTTTACAACTTTTTCCAACAAAAGCGTTGTCAAAGTAAAATATGTCCAACTCTTAGGACCAACGAGTTCCTAAAAGTAGTGGTGAAATCGAGAACCACAACTTGTTGTGTGAAAAGGGTTACGAAGGGAAGTGACCACCTTTAGAATTTACGACTCATATCCTAAAAGGTAGTGAATGATTTTAAAACAACACTAATAAAAGAGTCGTTGAAGGTAGAGAAAAAATTGAAAAATGTTCTTGTAGAGAATCGGGCCCGAAGCTTACTAGGTGTTAGTACAAGACGTCGACCATCTCTTAGGATTCACAATACTAGTAGATTTGTGCTTTTTCTTTTAATCAACATTCACAACCTTTACAAGAAGTTGTAAAATGATAAATTTACTTTGAAAAAAAAATGAGGCTAAGGTGAATCGATCCTGAACCTCCTCTGTCTAAGACTTGGTTTCAACCACCCTTCCACATTTACATGCATATACCTTATATTTTACATTTACTTTTATAAAAAAAAGTGATAAGGAAAAAACATGTTAAGGAAAAGAAATAAATGGTGGTTATGATGTAAATGGATGGTTATGATGGGAGATGGAAAAGAAAGAAGAAAAATGATAAATAGACCTTCTACAACCACCCAAGTCGTCGTAATGGTATAAACATACTAAAAATTTTCTCATACAAAAAAATTCCCATACCAACTAAATTTTATTCATGCAAAAAACTTCTCACTTCTGCTAAATTTTTCTCACTTCTCACTTCTGCAAAAAACACAAAAGAAATTGTTGTACTCCAAACTTTCAAGGCTAATAAGATTTCTTTTAGACGATTATTTCTACCCTCCCAATATCAATTGGCGATTACAACGGTATCTGAAATAATGCCTTCGAGGATACAATGAAAGTCCCTCCCAGAGAAATTGGATTCAAGGTTTGCACCCCTTGACCCAATCAAGAACACTAGAAAAGGAGTGCGATGATGCTTTAGAAAGAGAGAAAACAAGTTTTTAATTTCTTGTGAAGAATGGGAGAATGCCTTCACTGTTATAGGGATATTCATGCCTATTGGAGATGCCTCTTCATTCCCAATAGACACATAAAAGGTGTCTATTGGAATGGTTATCTTTATGAACCATCACACCTATTAAAGGTGTCTCTTCATCTCAACTAACATCCATTGTGTTTATCCAACACAAAACACTTCCCCGTCATCTGTGACAAACCAAAGCAGAGAAAACCATTAATTTTCTAAGATATTGAAAATATCCAACAATCTCCCTATTTTCAATAACCAAAAACATGAAAATAAAAATAAAACAAAACTTTTAAATCAGTGGGCATCACACAAGTGATGCTACGTGCCCAGTGGGATCAAGCCAGCGTGGTTCAGCTAAATTGAGACTAAGCATCATCGTTGAAATCAACACATAAATGATAGGTATCTTTTAGTTTGAACCTTCACTTAGTGTAAGAAACTCAAAGCCTTATCGAGATTCTATGGTTTGATGGTGGTTTTTAAACAAGGGGTAAAATCGTAAAACCCCATGACCTAGTGTTACCCCGCAACACATTAACTAAGAGCATTTAACTCAGGTGTAAATAATTAATAGGGGTATTTTTTCAAAATGCAGTTAGGGTTTTCAACCACAGAACCTAATTCCAAAACCAAGCGCGCACCTTTGCGCACCATGGCATGAATGCCAAACCAAGCATCTTTTGCGCACCATGGCAACAATGCCAAACCAAGCCGCATCTCGCCAAACAATGCCAATCCCAAGCCGCATCTTTAGCACCATGGCAACAATGCCAAACCAAGCCACCATCTGCGCACCATGGCAACAATGCCAAACCAAGCGCATCTGCGCACCATGGCAACAATGCCAAACCAAGCGCCTGCGCACATCTCTGCGCACCATGGCAACAATGCCAAACCAAGCGCACCACTGCGCACCATGGCAACAATGCCAAACAAGCGCATCTTTGCGCACCATGGCAACAATGCCAAACCAAGCCGCACCTGCTGGCACCATGGCAACAATGCCAAACCAAAGCGCGCCATCTGCGCACCATGGCAACAATGCCAAACCAAGCGCACCATCTGCCAAGCCGCACCATGGCAACAATGCCAAACCAAGCAGCACCTGCGCACCATGGCAAAAATGCCAAACCAAGCGCACCAAACCATAGCTTGCCCTGCACCATGGCAACAATGCCAAATTTCAAGCCATATTTCCAAGCTATGCCTTTGGCCCACGCCAAATATAGCGCCCTAGGCTTACAAGACTTGCAACTAGGTCAACATGGCCGCACGTGCCATTGGCACATGCCAACACGTGTCGCAAGCCATATTTCCAAGTCGCTATGCCTTTGGCCCACGCCAAATATAGCGCCCTAGGCTTGCAAGACTTGCAACTAGGTCAACATGGCCGCACGTGCCATTGGCACATGCCAACACGTGTCGCAAGCCATATTTCCAAGCCGCTATGCCTTTGGCCCACGCCAAATATAGCGCCTAGGCTTGCAAGACTTGCAACTAGGTCAACATGGCCGCACGTGCCATTGGCACATGCCAACACGTGTCGCAAGCCATATTTCCAAGCCGCTATGCCTTTGGCCCACGCCAAATATAGCGCCCTAGGTCTTGCAAGACTTGCAACTAGGTCAACATGGCCGCACGTGCCATTGGCACATGCCAACACGTGTCGCAAGCCATATTTCCAAGCCGCTATGCCTTTGGCCCACGCCAAATATAGCGCCCTAGGCTTTGCAAGACTTGCAACTAGGTCAACATGGCCGCACGTGCCATTGGCACATGCCAACACGTGTCGCAAGCCATATTTCCAAGCCGCTATGCCTTTGGCCCACGCCAAATATAGCGCCCTAGGCTTGCAAGACTTGCAACTAGGTCAACATGGCCGCACGTGCCATTGGCACATGCCAACACGTGTCGCAAGCCATATTTCCAAGCCGCTATGCCTTTGGCCCACGCCAAATATAGCGCCCTAGGCTTGCAAGACTTGCAACTAGGTCAACATGGCCGCACGTGCCATTGGCACATGCCAACACGTGTCGCAAGCCATATTTCCAAGCCGCTATGCCTTTGGCCCACGCCAAATATAGCGCCCTAGGCTTGCAAGACTTGCAACTAGGTCAACATGGCCACGTGCCATTGGCACATGCCAACACGACTATTTCAAGCCTTTGCAACTATAGCCCCAAGGCATTCAACATGGCTACATGCCATTGGCACATGCCAAACATATGGCTTATGCCATTGGCAACATGGCCAGACCAACCTACCACCAAGACATTCCGCACATGCCATTGGCACATGCCAAACACACACGGTAGCCTAACTTGCAAACCGTGCAACCTACCACCAAGGCATTCGCATGCCATTGGCACATGCCAAACACACACATGGGTAGCCTAACTTGCAAGCGTGCAACCTACCACCAAGGCATTCGCACATGCCATTGGCACATGCCAAACACACACACGTTGGTAGCCTAACTTGCAAACCGTGCAACCTACCACCAAGGCATTCCGCACATGCCATTGGCACATGCCAAACACACCTGTTGGTAGCCTAACTTGCAAGCGAGTGCAACCTACCACCAAGGCATTCGCACATGCCATTGGCACATGCCACACGCGCCACTAGCGGCGCCACTTGCACTCAAGATGCAACCAACACTCGAGACATCAACACAAAGTGGGGATGCTTCTTTAGGGTTTTGGTTTGGCGGTCCTGACATGCGGCGTACACTACGCTCACATTAAGAAAGCGTGAAAAGGAATAAAGCGGTCAAATAAAAGAGGAAATAATGGTGAAAAACGTTTTCACCCATTAAACCATGCGGTTACCACCTCCTCCCATTATTTCACCCTTTACTCTCTTCCTTCATGAGGCCGAGTGCGTTTCAATCTCGACTTGTATAAATAGGTCTTACCTATTTCCACCGGACAACAAGTCTCGGTCGGGAGAAAAATACTACACTCTCGGAAAGGCAACTTTGCAAGCTCTCCCAAAAGCTTTCATCTCTTGCAAGCTTCCTAAGCTTTCACTTTACGATACAAGTCGAGATACTACTCTCCTCAACACCTTTCTTTGCTTCCCTCCCCAAATCAACCCTTCTCCTCCACTTTGTGACCAAAAGCAAGTCAGGAGCGGCCATTTCTTGGTTTAGGCCGGACTTGTGCAGTTGATCTCTCGAATCTATAAAGTGCTCACGTGCGGCACATTTGTTTAGGGTTTGAACCGGTTTCTCACTCACCTACCTAATTTACCGAAATCGGCGAAAAGCGATTTTTACCCATAAACAATTGGCGACCACGGTGGGAGGATTGATCTATCGGCTACAATGTCAGTTGTCGATCTCGTTCTTCGACCCGGATGTCAAGATGGTAGGGGAAGGCGACTCAATCCGACTCAACTACCGAGACGACCGGTTACTAGTTGTAAAAACTACACAAGAAAATTGGGGACTTCTTTGAAGATGATATTACTCAATCAGAAGATGCTACCCGGCGATTGGGGACTTCTTTGCGATGCTACACAAAACCGCCATCAAAACCGCCTTTTACATGGAGAGGGCGTGTTCGCAAAACCTATGAAGTGAGTAAATTGAGTGGGCAAGATATACAATCTATTTTTAGGTTCTTAGTAAAAGCCGTCATACTACGAGTCTTGTGCCTATTGCTAGCACACACTTTCATAAAAGCAATATTCTTTTCCCAAAACATAATCGAGTCATATTATCAAAACCATTCATCCCAAATAATCCAATACCCTAAAAAGCTACCATTTGTCTATCAAAGATCAAGTTTTGAACCCAGGACATCAATATGTCTTTCAAAAAAAAAAAAAAAAAAGAACCTAAATGAAAGTTTAACGGAGAAGCGTTCAGGAAAATCGTCCATGATGTCTGCTCTTCTTGGAGAAAGTCAACTTTGCGTCTTCAAGAGCCGCTCTCTTCATAGTCAACATCTTGGAAAGCTTTTTGAGTTCCATCTCTGTCGGGCAATCTCCTCGGCGGAAAGGCTTTCGATTCTTGCATCTTTCAACTTTTGGATCTCGGCAAGGCCTTCGACAAACCACGAAGTGTTGAACTCCTTTCTCTACGCACACGTCGCGATGGTGCTCCCGATCGGCAATAACGTCTTGAAAATGGTGTGACCGGTCACCTCACGCATATCCTCGATGGAAGATAAAGCCTCTTCCACACGCTTAACCAGTGCAAATCGACTAGTGACTTTCTTGGTTGTAGCCATATGTCCGTGCTTCTCCCAGATTATGGTGTACAACGCCTCATGCTTAGCCGGCACGCTAAAGCCGCCAACCAGCACATGACATGGATAAGGAACCAAGTACGGGGGATCAAAAATGACGCTGCAAGTGGCCTCACGACTCGCAAAGTCTTCTTCCATGTCTCGACAACAACCATCGAGAGAATCATCCACCGTTTGAACCACGTATGTGCCGGCAATTGGCTAACTCCCATCTCCAAGTCACGGCGGTGGTCACCAAAGGCAAGTTTTCGTGTGACTCCACCCCGAGAATCGTCCTCAGACCCGGATTCCTCCTGCAAACTTGAGTTAGACATTTTTCAAAAGAAGAAAGCAGAAGAAGAAGAAAGAAAAGAAGCGCGAAACTCACCGAACCACTTCCCAGAAGAAGAACCGGTCTTTGCCCAGAGGAATCACTCTCACTTGTTGAACTTTCTTCTTTCTCGACTCATCACCGCTATGAGTAGGCTCGTGTGCGCGAATTCCTTGAAGAAGCTGCCGTCTCCTGGCAACGTGCAAGAGCAGCGAAAGCATTAACACTACCAAAGCCACTGAAGGAAACAAGACACATGTTCTCGGCCGAAATTCACGTGTTTTGAGACAAACCAATGAAGAGCGACACATACAGTTATTGGAAGAAGCTGAAAGACACAAGAGCCGTGGGAGGATCTTGTGAAACCGTCCGGAACACCCGACCACGATTCTTCGTTCTCAGTTCTTTGGCACAGGACTTTCCGAATTGCTAGGCAACTTTCGCTTGGGATCTCTCAAAATTGGTTACTTCTTCAAAACTGGAGGGGAAGGTTTGCAACGAACGTTTTCCACCACGTTATTCACAAAATCTCGGATCATAATAAACTCGTCGCACCAAAACTCATTATAGCCGAAGGTCGTCGAAGTTACTCTTCCCATTTGAAAGAAGGAAGACGGATACCCGGCTCAAGAGCGGCTTGGCGTCAAGGGCGACACGCAATGAATCCTTAGGGATCACCGTAGGTAAACAAGAGGCACCCCTTGATCGAAACCCATGTGACGAGCGGCACGGTCAATATTATAAGCGGCTATCTGGAAAGACCCCACGAAGAAAGACGGTATATAACAGGGCGGCGGCTCTGAATGAACGAGGTTTTCACCAACACTCAAATCGTCATCGGAAGACAAAGACGTGAGCGGAGCGAGAAGCAAAGGTGTCCATTTGAGTCAGAGCTTATGGATCGGCCCCCATGGACGAAAATTGATTTCATGCAACTTATCAAGAAAACTAACCAAGCTCACGCCAACTCTTGGGCGCTTTGTTCACCCATCGAAGAATTCGAGAGCCCCCAACTCACGGGAAGCGAAGGCGGCGGTTTGGAGCATACTTCTCGAAGTGCTCCCATAGCCAGACTTGCGAGAAAAGCAACGTGCACATATGAATCCACTTTCATGAAACCATTCGAAACTTGCATGTTCGCAACTAGGTGATCCGGATGCACATACGGGGAACCAAAGAACGACTTGCCAATGGGAAGAACTTCACCCTTTGCCAACTTCACGACAATCTCTAACAACTCAGGTCTTATTCCTTTCTTGCAGAACCGTCATCAAAAATGTCTCTGGACAACGAGAGAGCCAAAAATCTTTGCGACATGAAGATCAACTGCTTTTCATTCGGGCTCCAACTCGTCAGGAAACCATTGAGATATCCACCAACCGTAAGGGCACCTTTCATCCTCTTTCCAGGGCAGAATCCTTCGACTTCGCAATGGAGTCTTTCAGAGCAAAATCCCCCAACTTAGCGGCCAGGTCATCCGCATCTTCACCTCACTTTGAGATAATTGGATTCTAAGATTCCCGATTCTTGGAAGATTGACAAGAGAGCCACACTCTCGAGGAGAAAGTTATCTCACCCCATCTACATATGATTGTATGGGTGTCAGAACACCATCTGGAGATGAAAGCAACCAAGCACAGGATGTCCTTCCTAATCTGGAGATTTCTTGAAGTCTTGACGGCATCAATGACTGCGCTCGAGTCAAGTTGGTATTTATATGCTCCTTGCTCACCATGAACTCAACCCATCTGTCAAAAGAACGCAATGGACTTTGACACATCCACAGAAGTCAATGTTGGAAGAGGAATATACCCCTTTATGAAGACGAGAACCGAATGGTGCTCTGCAGGCGAACCGACGTGTCTTCTGTCATCCTCACCGGGTTAGCAAAATTGGCACGAAACACAGGTGATTCTTCCGAGCGCGGCGAGGCTCTAGTGAAGAATTCATCATCTATGTTCGGCTTGGAATTATGAGCATCCTTGACGAAGTGAAATTTGGTTCGAGTAACATCTTATCGAATTCCTTCATAACAATTTGGTAATAAGATATCTGCACAAAACAAATGGAGAAAGGCGAAGTTATCTCACGACACATAATCGTACCCAACAAAAAAAAAAAAAAAAAAAAGGGGAAGGAGGACGTATTTTATTCGAGTTCAAGACTATATACGTGATATTTTCTTGGGTTCGAGACTATATACGCGGCATTCTATACGGGTACAAGTGTGTCTACGATATCCTTCTTGGGTTCAAAAATATATATGGAGCATTTTCTATTGGTTCAAAAACTGCGCGCGTGGTACTTCTTTCAAGAAAAAAAATCATATATACAATATTTCTGCGGGTTCGAAGTCATATGAAGCGTATACACAGTATTCTTCTTTGGGATTCATACAGGGTTCTCTACGGGTTCGAAATACACATGCAGTGTTTCGTACGGGCTCAAATACGCCTACAATATCGTTCTTCGGGTTCGAGTTATATACGGAGCATCCTCTACGGGTTCAAAATACACACGCGGTATTTTCTTGAGGTTCAAATATTTCTTTCGGGATGAAATTCATATATGCAATATTTCCCACGGGTTCAAACAATATATGCGGTACTTCCCTTGGTTGCATACATACAATATTTTCTACAAGAGGCACGCCAAGAAATCATACGCAAGGATTGTGGAAACGCCTACTCTTAAGGTTTACACCTACGTGAAAAAAAAAAAAAAAAAAAAGAGAAAAAAAGTACTCGAAGACATACACAGAAAGCGGTTTCTCTTTGCCGCTAGTATGAAAAGAGGAAAGAATAAAGCGCGGGATGGGGAGAAAGGGGCTTTATATATATAGGCGTAAAGACTTTGAAATAGGGAAGGATTTCCCTTTTTACAAAATCACGCGTGTAAAAACGGGCCCACAAAGGGTGCGACTTCCCAATGTCGCCCAAGTCACGCTTTGCAAGCATGGTTTCCAAGTTGGACCCCACCAATTGCGCCGACCTCCCAATGGCCGCCCAAGTCACGCACTGCAAGCACGCACGGTTTCTACACTTTCGCCGGCCCCACCCCGGCTAGCACACTCGGTTTCCCAATTCACGCCAACCTCCCAATGTCGCCCAAGCTCCTGGCCCCACCAATTGCGCAGCACTCAAGCACGCCACTTCTACACTTTGCGCGCCGGTCCCACCAGCTAGCACACTCGGTTTCCCAACTCACGCCAACTTCCCAACGTCGCCCAAGGCTGCCTCCCACCAATTGTGCCGACCTCCCGTTTGTGCAAAACTACCGGAGGCAAGGATTCCAAATCCTATTTATAAAAGGTCGAGACAAGCCTCCTTCAATTTTCCTTACGTTTCTTTGTTAATAGTTTGTCACCATCTTATGCTTACCTCATGACAAAGCCCCTGTTAGAGCTAAGCGGGGACTTAATGTTGATGGTGGTTTTTAGACAAGGGTAAAATCGTAAAACCCCATGACCTAGTGTTACAAACACATTAACTAAGAGCATTTAACTCGGTGTAAATAATTAATAGGGGTATTTTTCAAAATGCAGTTAGGGTTTTCAACACGGAGACCTAATTCCAAAACCAAGCGCCCTGCGCACCATGGCAACAATGCCAAACCAAGCCCCATCTTTGCGCACCATGGCAACAATGCCAAACCAAGCGCATCTTTGCGCACCATGGCAACAATGCCAAACCAAGCCGCATCTTTGCGCACCATGGCAACAATGCCAAACCAAGCAATGCCAAACCAAGCGCACCATGGCAACAATGCCAAACCAAGCGCATCTGCGCACCATGGCAACAATGCCAAACCAAGCCGCACCACTGCGCACCATGGCAACAATGCCAAACCAAAGCCGCATCTTTGCGCACCATGGCAACAATGCCAAACCAACCACTGCGCACCATGGCAACAATGCCAAACCAAGCGCAACATGGCAACAATGCCAAACCAAGCGCGCCTGCGCACCATGGCAACAATGCCAAACCAAAGCGCACCTGGCACCATGGCAACAATGCCAAATTTCCAAGCCGCTATGCCTTTGGCCCACGCCAAATATAGCGCCCTAGGCTTGCAAGACTTGCAACTAGGTCAACATGGCCGCACGTGCCATTGGCACATGCCAACACGTGTCGCAAGCCATATTTCCAAGCCGCTATGCCTTTGGCCCACGCCAAATATAGCGCCCTAGGCTTGCAAGACTTGCAACTAGGTCAACATGGCCGCACGTGCCATTGGCACATGCCAACACGTGTCGCAAAGCCATATTTCCAAGCCGCTATGCCTTTGGCCCACGCCAAATATAGCGCCCTAGGCTTGCAAGACTTGCAACTAGGTCAACATGGCGCACGTGCCATTGGCACATGCCAACACGTGTCGCAAGCCATATTTCCAAGCCGCTATGCCTTTGGCCCACGCCAAATATAGCGCCCTAGGCTTGCAAGACTTGCAACTAGGTCAACATGGCCCGCACGTGCCATTGGCACATGCCAACACGTGCCGCAAGCCATATTTCCAAGCCATTATGCCTTTGGCCCACGCCAAATATAGCGCCCTAGGCTTGCAAGACTTGCAACTAGGTCAACATGGCCGCACGTGCCATTGGCACATGCCAACATGTGTCGCAAGCCATATTTCCAAGCCGCTATGCCTTTGGCCCACGCCAAATATAGCGCCCTAGGCTTGCAAGACTTGCAACTAGGTCAACATGGCCGCACGTGCCATTGGCACATGCCAACACGTGTCGCAAGCCATATTCCAAGCCGCTATGCCTTTGGCCCACGCCAAATATAGCGCCCTAGGCTTGCAAGACTTGCAACTAGGTCAACATGGCCGCACGTGCCATTGGCACATGCCAACACGTGTCGCAAGCCATATTTCCAAGCCGCTATGCCTTTGGCCCACGCCAAATATAGCGCCCTAGGCTCGCAAGACTTGCAACTAGGTCAACATGGCCGTACGTGCCATTGGCACATGCCAAACACACCGCTGTGCCTTAACGTAAGCCGTAACCTACCACCAAGGCATTAAGCATGCCATTGGCACATGCCAAACACACCGTGCGCCCTAACTTGCAACCGCCTACCACCAAGGCATTCCGCACATGCCATTGGCACATGCCAAACACACACATGCCAAACACACACGTTAACCTAACTTGCAAACCGTGCAACCTACCACCAAGGCATTCCGCACATGCCATTGGCACATGCCAAACACACCGCAGTAGGTAACCTAACTTGCAAACCGTGCAACCTACCACCAAGGCATTCCGCACATGCCATTGGCACATGCCAAACACACCACTGGCTGGTAGCCTAACTTGCAAACCGTGCAACCTACCACCAAGGCATTCCGCACATGCCATTGGCACATGCCACATGCGCCACTAGCGCGCCACTTGCACTCAAGATGCAACCAACACTCGAGACATCAACACAAGCGGGGGATGCTTCTTTAGGGTTTTGGTTTGGCGGTCACGGACATGCGGCGTACACTACGCTCACATTAAGAAAGCGTGAAAAGGAATAAAGCGGTCAAATAAAAGAGGAAATAATGGTGAAAAACGTTTTCACCCATTAAAACCATGCGGTTACCACCTCCTCCCATTATTTCACCCTTTACTCTCTTCCTTCATGAGGCCGGTACGTTTCAATCTCGACTTGTATAAATAGGTCTTACCTATTTCCACCCGGACAACAAGTCTCGGTCGGGAGAAAAATACTACACTCTCGAGAAAGGCAACTTTGCAAGCTCTCCCAAAAAGCTTTCATCTCTTGCAAGCTTCCTAAGCTTTCACTTTACGATACAAGTCGAGATACTACTCTCCTCAACACCTTTCTTTGCTTCCCTCCCCAAATCAACCCTTCTCCTCCACTTTGTGACCCGAAGCAAGTCTGGAACGGCCATTTCTTGGTTTAGGCCGGACTTGTACGAGTTGATCTCTCGAATCTATAAAGTGCTCACGTGCGGCACATTTGTTTAGGGTTTGAACCGGTTTCTCACTCACCTACCGAATTTACCGAAATCGGCGGAAACGATTTTTACCCATAAATAATTGCTAACTTCTCTAGTGATCCTAATTAACATTTCACGGTTAATTCACAAGAAAATCCGTATAGACTTGCATACACTAGAGGCATAAAATTTGTAGGCAACTTGCTTGCTATTTTAACAAACACATTATTACAATGAGTAACTCCTCTGCTCATATGCCCAATCCTCTACAAATTTATACCCAAAAACATAGACAATGTCTATTTAACATTTTACATTATGTAATGCAAATGTTCATTATTTATGCATCCCGATAATATCATAACATCTTCATTATTGGATATTTGGTCGTGATCTTCAATACGTTACATATTCACCCAGTATTCCATTTCGATGTCATTTAAGACATGCCAATTTCCAAATTTTGGAACCTATAATTCTTTTTGCAAGAATTATACTCATATCATATAATTTGTTATCTCGACAATTATTGATGATTTTTATTATAAAATAACCTACCAACTAGAAAATTTTATGTGACATTTTCATATAAATTTCCCATACATTTCATGACAATTCGTAAGTGCCAAAATGCAACTCAATATCATGAAATACGATTTGTATCAAACATGGACACCCATAATTTCTAAATAGAAATTAAACCTTCAAATCAATATGCGATGGGTACCATTATTATGGATACGGCTTTCCTTTGCAAACATTCCAATCAATGCTGCATGTCTAATTAATACCTTCTGCATTCATGGGCTCAATGACTCAAGTCTCATTAAAACAAAACCATAGCACAACGAGACATAATCACAATTTTACTTATCACCATGATTAAATAATAATGATACTAACCTTCCTCTCTTGAAAATCCAAGCAAGTGGATTTATATGAATCATAAATTTGTCGGGGTTTTCAATCGTCAAGCCATACTAATTAGACATTAAAAGTTATGATTCATGTTTCTCAGTATGGAATATATGAGAAAAATCAAGAGAGATGGTACTTATCTGAGTTTATGGGAGTTTCAGAAGGCAACAACCATTAACAATCTATTCGCGATGTTGGAAACAACTACTCCATCGACTCCAGTTCTCTCTTTTTGTTTCTTCGTTCCCCCAAAACAATACCCAAAAATGTAATTAGGTAATGTGGGCTTAGCAAACTTAATTCAAATTGAATCAAAACTGAATTGTCACCCTCGGTAGTCGGAAAAGTAATCGTCTAAAGCCCATTTGGAAATTTTGGGTAAAAGGGATGATGAAAAAAAAACAAAGAAATTTTTTGTACTCGAACTTTCAAGGCTCATAAGATTTCTTTTAGACGGTTAATTACCCTCCCAATATCAATTAGCGATTACAGCAATTATGCGAGAATAATGCCTTGAGGATACAATGACCCTACAACGAGAGAAATTGGATTCAAGGTTTGCCCCTTGACCCGATCAAGAACACACTAGAAAAGATTCGATGATGCTTTAGAAAGAGGAAAACAAGTTTTAATTTCTTGTGAAGAATGGGAGAATGCCTTCACTATTTATAGGGATATTCATGCCTATTGTAGATGCCTCTTCATTTCAAAAGACACATAAAGGTGTCTATTGGGAATGAATGTCTTTATGAACCATCACCCTATTAAAGGTGTCTCTTCATCTCAACTAACATCCATTGTGTTTATCCAACATTGAACACTTCCCCGTCATAGCGGCAAACCAAAACAGAAAACCATTTAATTTTCTAAGATATTGAAAATATCCAACATTATATACTCCCTCCGTTCCGATTTACTTGATGTTGTAGGATTTTCCACGGATATTAAGAAATATCGAGAGAGAGTAAAATCTTTCTAATTCTACCCATATTAATTCCTTCTTAAAGATTTAAATGATAGTTTTAGTTTCCAAATTCTAGGAAAAGTTATCAATCCGGCAGTAATTTACTTGGGATATTACTACCAAATTCTCCATCATTTTGGAACATAATAAAAGATTGTAGTAGATTTAAAAATTAAATCTTGATTACAATAAAAATTAATGATATTGTGTGATTCCAAAGCAAGGCAAATCGTTGAGAATATGGGAAAAATACTAAAACTATCATCTATTTTGGAACACACAAAAACCCCTAAAACATCAAGTAAAATGGAACGGAGGGAGTATATTTTTTATACTAACAATAATCAATTAAAATGATAGTTTTAAAGATATCTCGTTTTTTAATGATATATGTCATCTATTAGTAAGATAAAATTTAAAAATGAATAGGTCATCTTTTTAGGGACGAAGGGAGTATTAAAAAAGAAAAAATTCGTCTGGCGTTTTTTTTAGGCAGCGTTAAAGCGTTTTCAAACACGTTATAAGCTGTTGGATAGGAATTGAGATCATAATTTTGCTTTTAATTTTTTCTATTCAACCGTTATAACGCCGTTTGAAAAAACTTACAAAAAAGCGCGTTTTTCACTAAATACTTAGCGTTTTTTGCCCAAAGAAGCGATGCTCACACCGTCAAAGCAGCGTTATATGTAGTCACGCCTAGTCATAGTGACACAGTAGTGACTTAGTTTTTTCAAACCTTGCTTTCTATAGTTATAAATTCACGGTAGGTATTATGACATTTCGCATTAATACATACTAAGGTTTGAAAAATGACCGTTATTTCGAAAAAAATGGGTGCATTCATCACGCATGGCGTGTCCGTGAAGGTCATAGGCACCGTGTGCATATGTTCCGATAAATGAGAAATAACTCGTTATTTAGACCTATTATAAGCTGTTTTCACGCATGTAATAAGCTGTTTTCTAATATTATGCGTTTTTTCCTTCTAAAATAACATTTTAACTCAAGTTTTTTAGACCATTTTCCCGTTTCCCACGTTAGTTATAACCATTTTTAACAAAAAGAATATAAAAATATTTTCTTCTGAGTTATTTATATTTTTGAATTAAAGATTAAAAACTTGCAATTAATATTTTAAAAATAAAAGAAATAAAATAATGATGTATAAAATGTTATAACAACGTTATTAGACTGATATAAGCTGTTTTCCATGCGTTATAGCTGTTGGATAGAATTTCAAACCTTAATTCTTTTTGATTTTCTATTTTAATCGTTATAACGCCCTTTATTTTTAGAATAACTTATAAGCGGTTTTGTCACGGCGTGCTCACGCTTTTGCGTCAAAAGCAACGTTATAACGGTCACGCTTGATGGCGGTGACCCGGTTGTGACATGTTTTCAAACCTTGATACATATCCACATGGATACACATATTCTTTGAAATGTGGATCAAATCGATTACTTGTTATGGTATCGGTTTGTGATCTTAGCGTATAAACCAAAGTTTAAAGCGACCATTTGTCGGGAAACTTGACTATTAAAACGGTCACACCTATGTAGTGTTCCCGTGAGGGTCACCGATACACGTGTCTAAATAACACCAATAGGAAAAAACGATTTAGACCCATTATATCTGTTTTCACGTATGTGATAACCGTTTTTCTAAAATTGATTTTTATGTTTTTCTTAGAATAACATTTTAACATGAGTTTTTTAGACTGTTTTTTCCGTTTCCACACTCGTTATACACGTTTTATAGAAAAAAAGAATAAAAAATATATTTTTTTACCAATTTTTTATTTCTAAAATAAAAGATAAAAAATTACAATTAAAAAAATCAGAATAAACGAATAAACAAATAAAATAGAAAAGCGAAGTAACAACGTTATTTAGACCCGATATAACCGTTTTCACGCATGTTAAAACCGTTAAATATGAAATTCAGATTAATATTTATTTATTTTTTCTATTTAACCGTTATCACACCCGTTATTTCAACAAAAAAAAACGTCAAGAAATGCATTTTTTCCCTAAACATATTTTTTACCCGAAACGTACTCGCACCCTTCAAAATGCGTTATAACGGGTCCCGGGGCCGTGACCCGACCAGTGACCCGTTTTCCAAACCTTGGTATAAACTAATTTAACTACTTGTTCGCATTTGTTAG